>JAGKPW010000745.1:0-388964 GCA_019926035.1 Melaleuca alternifolia | reverse complement strand
GAAGCCAGTCATCTATCATCAATTCCCCAGCAAATTTCTAGCATAGTGGATAAATACTTCCAAACCCATGCAAAGAAATTAACTAAAGTCCTCTCGGAGAAATCTAGCAAGCTATTCATATAGCTTTGGATGAGCTATGTCTACGCAAAAAAGCATTCAAAGAATTCATGGAAAATGATAAAATACTCGACAAGGCTTGCAAAAAATCAAGCCTCCAGATAAAGTGCAGATATAAAGATTCTTCTTACGATTGTCCAACCAAAAAGACAAAGCACTTCAAGAAATACTCTGTACATCGAAAGAAGAAAGGCAAATGGAAGTTTCTCCAAAAGAGCAAGTGGCGCTAGGGTAATGGCAAGGGGAAAAAAGGAAGAAAGAAAGATCGATGCTTCATTTGTGAAAAGAAGAGATACTTTGCAAAAAATTATCCCAGGCAAAAAAGAGGAGCATGAATCTGGTAGATTTCATTCAAACATAAGACTAGATTATCTCTTGAAGATGATGATCTTGAATCCATTTTTTCATTAGAAGACGAACCATTGGAGAAGATTATTTGTGCCATCCAAACCTTCTTAGACACTAGTGAAGATGAAGGTTCGGACTCGGATTGTCTAGAAGAAGGTATATTCGTCTTTGAAAACTCTATATCATCTCCATCATCTTCTCCATCTATTCAAATGTCCAAAGAAAGACCTATTTCTTTCAAACCATACATCCCTCTGCAAATCTTTGTCTCTCAATATGAAAAACCCATTTCTTTCATTGCTCTTATAGACACAGGAGCATTCTTCCATCCTTGACCCTAAACTTCTCCCTGAAAAATATTGAGAATCTCATACCCGATATTTTACATCAGCATCTGGCAACACCTTTACTACCCAGGTAAGAAGCAAACCCATCAAAATTTAGTTTTTCCCTCAGTGTTCAATCACCACCAGAGTTCTAAGATCAACATTTTTTGTCTTATCATTGGATGGGACATCATGGAAAAGCTCCCTGCCCTTAGAATCATGCCCAATGGTCTCAAATTCCATTCCCAATTTCATGAATTTATAGAAACTAGAAGACTTTATCTTATCCAGCCAGAGCAACTTGATCCTATCCTCCAACTTCTGCTTGAATCTTATGTTGAAAATCACTCGGAATTCAGCACCAAATGTTCACATCCTTTATGGAAAAATGAAGCCTTCTTTGTCAAGTTGCCTTTCAAGAAAAACGAAGATATCAATCCTACAAAGGCAAGTCACATGGGAATGAATCCAACGGATCTCCAATTGGCAAAGAAAGAATGTGAAGAACTTGTCCAACAAGGTCTTATTAAGCATACAAACTTTCAGTGGGCATGTGAAGCTTTTTATGTGGATAAACGTGCTGAAAAAGTTCGTGGAAAGAAAAGGCTGGTCATCAATTATCAGCATCTAAACTAGTTTCTTGGGATAGCATATCTGTTTCTTTAAGCCCTTGAACTGCTTCATTTTACAAGCTGGGTATCTTGGGCTGGTGTTTGTACCCAGTTGGGCTAGTAAATGGTTCTAATGGGGAAAATTAGCATCATTAAACATGCAGACACTAGAATGAGTGGCTAGAGCTATTTTGGCCGGTTTGCAAAACAAGCGAATATGGGGATCACTGTGTGGATGCTTTTTTGCCCATTTGAGGATGGACTTACAACATGGTTTAACAGGTGGATCTTTTGGGGATGGAGGGTATAATGGTTGGCAGTCTGTCGGAGGAAGAGAAGGTCTTTCGGGAAGAGATGTTGCATAAGAAACTATGGACTGATACCTACCTCCGTCTTCGCCAAGCCGACCGACAGTGGGGTCACCATCAAAATATCTTTGGTAGAGACTATCTTTAGGCTTTTTCTTCCTCTTTCGTGAATATGGTTTGTCATCTTCCTTATAGTCATTTGGACTCAGACAACTAGGGCACGTACAATTAGGATCCCAAAAGCAATGACCAATATGAGGGTCTTTGAAATAATGGATCGGCTTCCCTTCAAAGTCAAATGATTGAATTAACTTTTTTGGATCAGAAGAATTATTGTCCTCAAAAGAGTCAGAGGCACATGGTGTAAAGGTGAGGATGGTGGGGAAGATAGAACTCTCCGGCTTTTCATGGGAGTGATAAAAGTGATGACTACAGAGGCATCCTTCTTTTTTGTGAATTTTGACTTCGTGGCTTTGATCGGCGTGGCATTCTTGTGGAGCTTTTCCTAGTTAGTCACCCAAGTATCTAGGAGGAGCTTGACTAACTCAGATCTGGAAATCCGTCGAGGATCATGAATGCATGACGAGGTTTGATTGCTATCCACCGTAATAAATAAAACATCTTTTGTTGGAGACAGTTTCAAGTCCAAAGCATGGTTTTGGACTCTATACACCATTTGGTAGTGTAAGGTGGCAGCAATATAGTCTGGTGTCTGAGAAGCACCGGTTATTTGTAATTGAACCTTCAAGGCATTCAGTGAGCGAGGGTCGGACAACGCCATGTTGAAATTGGGAAATAGAGTGACAAACACCGTGCCAGCATTAAGAGTGATCTCCACCGTTCCTATGCAGGCATGTTGGTACTTGAGGAATTGAATATCAAGAAGGGCCATGCGGGCAGCTACATGAAGACTTTTCCTACCATGAAAGGTTAAGGCAAGGCGTACTGCGCCACAATGGAGATGGGTATAACCTTGCGATTGCCATTGTTGTACAAACTCAGGAGGAATTTGAAGGTTCGCAAAATGTTCTTGTTGGGTAGCAGGAATGAGATGTTGGTCAAAGCGGGTGGATTGAACATATTCTTTGACATCTTTAGGAGTATGGTGAATGATTTTTTTGATGGAACAGATGGGAGAAAAGGATAGCGGTTTGGCAAAGGCATAATAAGGGTTTATTAATGGAAGTTGGGTGCTGGAAATCTTGTCATCTTCACTAAAGGTAAGTAAACTCGTAAAGATAATCAAGTTTTGAAGCATTGGACTTGCAAAATGCAGGGAGATTTAAGGAAAGAGGGGCATCAACAACTAAAGGTTGTGATTCTGTCATACTGGAAACTATTCTCCCTCTAGGAATAGACTCTCATCATAGAATATTGATCTTAACCCGGTCTTGATGATGATGGCTCTGATACCAGTAAAATGAAGCAGCTCAAGGGCTCAAAGAAATAGGTATGCTATCCCAAAAATGACATGGCTCACGTAAGCCTTACATATAGAATGAGACTGCCTTTTAGTTTTCTTGAATCCTTGAATTTGAACATTTAACTTGGTTCAGATTTTCTGATCCACAGGATCCACAACGTAGTGTGGCAAGTGGAGAGCATACTTAATTATATCACCTTACCGAGCTAACAACAAGATCCTAATCAGAAGAGATTATCCTAGAGGAAGAGTGAGAGAATTTAGAAGATCATTCTTTTTTTTCCAGAATTGGCACTTAAGTGAGCCAAATGAAAGTTTTGGTACTAAAATGAGTACCGTACATAATTTTTAGCACTTCTGATTTTCCCGAAGTTAATGGCTTATCACTTAAAACAAGGTAAATTTCCCCATAAAAGACGGTGCAATCCGTGGCAATTTCGTGGAAGGGGAACTGTTTTGGTGGACTTGGTCAAAATGGTGACTTGCCAATTTCGAGGAAGGAGACTATTTTGATTTGATGGTCTTGGTCAAAAAGGTGAAGGGCTAAAGCCCACCACAAGATTGCCAGCCCTCATCCCACCACAAGTTTGCACGTCTCCTTCGAGGCAAGAGCAGAAGAAAAGCTTTATCTAAAGTCCCAAGCGCTTTTGCGTGAAGAGAAGCAATGCCAATCACCAAAAATCACCGAGACGATCGTTTTTGTTTTGAGATATCTGGTTTTGATAGCTCCAAACTGAGACGTGAAGGTGATCCTCGAGCTGTACTGCCTTTCGAGACTCGGACACCACTTAATCTGCTCCGGGCAACTTCTCCTTCTTGGACACTAACTTCATATCCGCATCGCTCAAGGTAAGCTTGACCTTCATTCTCCAGTCTATTACAATAAATTGGACAAAAATACATTTAATTCTTGCTCACCGCATGATCCCTAGCATCCTTCAAGGCATACAAAACATTACATGTGGCTATTTTCAGGTGGACTTTATCTTTACATATTGAATTAGAGAAACTTGTCATAAAGTGTGGTTTTTCATGTGGTTTAACTGCATACGGAAAAGACATGACTTTTACGTAGAGATATAGTATAAAATTATTGACCTATGATAGATTTGACAATATTATTACTGCATGCTTAGGGTGGGAGGAAAATATAGTTTTTATAGGAGTAAGAACGTCTTAGAAAATATAAAACGTTTATCTATTTAAGAAAATGGTACATAAATAGAAATGAACATAATTTATTTTAGTCATTCTGTAGTCCAAATTGTGGGGCTTGATTTGGGTTGCCATCTATAAAAAGACCAAATACTGAAAAACAATGTAACTGTTACGTGAATTAGCGATGGGGGTGCCTGTCGATCAATAAAACGAGACTATCCTTGCTACTAACTGCTCCTCTCCCTCTCCCTCTCTCTTGTAGAACAATTCGAAACCATCGTCCTCGCTCGCTTTTTTTCATCTTTTCCCTCTTGAAAGTTCTCACCTAGGCTCATTTAGGGTCTTCGATCTCGCGCCTCTCTTCGCAGGTCAGCTCCCGAGAGGCGACCACTTTTTCATGTTCTATTAGCACGTCGTTTCTAATTATTTGTCACTTTTTTTTTTATCATAATAATCTGCTGAATTAGGTGTGTTTTGGGCCCTTTTTGTCTACTGGGGATGTTGG
This sequence comes from Melaleuca alternifolia, assembly GCA_019926035.1. Classification (NCBI taxonomy): domain Eukaryota; kingdom Viridiplantae; phylum Streptophyta; class Magnoliopsida; order Myrtales; family Myrtaceae; genus Melaleuca; species Melaleuca alternifolia. The sequence goes on along the minus strand of JAGKPW010000745.1, from coordinate 384,168 downwards.
GTGGCTACCGAATAGGAGTGGAGGTTCTTTTATTTTCTCTTCAAAGTCATTGTTGCCTATAAACCAGGTACGTCACCAGCTCAGATTTGACTTCAACGGAAGAAAAAAAACTTTTGTTTTTGTATCTCCTTAGTAACTTAATACTAACGCATTGGGCTCAATTGGTGTCATTTAAGAAAATATAGCTCCATGTTGCAGCCAATATATCAACCAATAATTTGAATTTGAAAGTTTAAAGTGACTACCTAAGTAACATCATATTGTAGATTCGTCTTATATAAAAGTATTGGCTTGTGGGGCTAGTATGAAATAAATACGAGAGAAATGACAACGATCATCTGTTCATCTCTACCTCACATTTCCAACTTCATTTTGAATATGATAAGGGAATAAAAAACAACAATAAATCATGAAAGAAGAGAGGGAAAGTTAAAATTCCTCGAAATATGTTTGGATACATACATGTTGGGTGGACATGATGTAAATGGAACTTAATTTCATAAAATAGACTTATGCAAATGGAAATAAATTTGTTTGCATTGCCTCTCATTTCTGTGCACCTTTAGAAAGAAATAAAATGTGGGCCCAAAACAAAGTATTTCCCTTACATTTAGAATCATTCTTATCGGCTTTCTTCATAATTTAAGTAGCCGAGCAATTGAATGTTTTTCCTCAATTAATATTTTAGCTGTAAATAATTTTATAGACAAACGATGCCTAAAAATTGAAACCCACCAAACTAAAAATGTGACTGATGGAAATTTCCTCCAATTAAAAAAGTGCATGCATTTAGAGGATGGGGTTTATTGGGCAACAATTACATGACACTCCATTAGGTTGGCCAATGGAAATGGGATTAGATGGAAGGAGTAGTGAAAATGTGTGATGTACATAGTTAGGTTTGTTTATATATGAGGATGAAAATAATAAGAGCAAGGTCAAAGATTGTGGTAATGATTAAGCCTCATATGGGTATATATTTAGAGGAAGATGCTTCAATGGAGTTTCCTACATAATCCGATATCTTAGGTGTGAATTAAAAGAATCAATCTTTAAATATAATAGAAGTGCGTGAAATTATGTGATTGTTCCAATGCGCTTTGAGGAAGTTGATTAATTATGCCTCAATCTATTTAAATATGTGTTTAAATATTTAAATATGTTTCAAATATGTGTTTCTGAACTAGTAAATGATGTGGGCTTTTTGGGGGCCTCCTTAGGGCTACCTAATCTTTCGTAGTAAATCGAAGTCAGCTTAATTAATTGAAGGCCGTGTCTTCATCCCCAATCTCTTTCTCAAGATCATTGAACCTTCATGGACCAAGCCAACAAGCATTTGTACAAAAGCATCTTCAGCAGTAGAAAAGCATCTTTTCGTTTCAACTTCCCCCTCCACCCTCAGATCGCCATGGGCAACTGGTTAAGTCACGATTGGCTGAATCAGAGAAAGAGAAAGAGAGCAGAAGAAGAGAGCACAGAGGTAGCATCCACTTCTTCATCCAAGAGAGCAAAGGAAGAGAGCATTGAGGGAGCATCCACTTCTTCATCCATCTCTCCAGAAGCTACATGTGTAGGTAGCGGTCAATACGACGTGTTCTTGAGCTTTAGAGGCTCAGATACCCGCAAGGAATTCACCGATCACCTCTATCACAGTCTGGAAAAGGAAGGGATTGTACCATTTAGGGTGTTCAAGGACGATAAAAGCATCCCAATTGGCGAGGAATTCCCTTCACAGATTTTCGATGCCATCGCATGGTCTAAGATTTTGATCCCCATTATCTCAAAAAATTATGCTTCGAGCAAATGGTGCCTCCGCGAGCTCATTCATATCATGGACCGCAACAAGAGCTCATCACAAATAGTCTTGCCTATTTTTTATAAAGTTACCCCATCAGATGTACGACGTCTAGATGTAAATTCTGGTAGGGCCTTCCCTTTTCGTTCGAGTCAGAAGCGTTTTGATGAAAAGGATATTTGGGAAGGGCACCAAGCACTTAGAGAAGTGAGTTACTTACATGGATGGGAATCCAGCAAAGTTGCCAACGGGTACTTCTTTGAACTTTTCCTTTTTTTACTTCTATTTTATATATAAGTTTTCTTAGTCACGATGAAATCCAGATGAATTGCTTTCACTACAAGCTCAAACAAGATCCCCAAAATGTCCCAATAAACAACCATAATGCCTCGAAGATAAGAAACGCTATTACTCCCTTATGTGTCCCCGAAAAGTAAACTAATGATGACTAAAACAAAAGTATTCCTTATTTTTACGTTTGTCTCCCTTACAAAGCAACAAAACTAGAGACGAGCCCTTTCAACCAATAGTATTAATCACTAAACGATATGCCTACAATAGACTCCTATGCTTGGTCTTATGCAGCTTGATCAAAATCAGATAAAATCGACTTCCTATTGCCAACGTGGGTTGGATCAATTGATGAGGATGATACACTTGGCATCGAGTATGTCTTGTTCATGATCTCTCATTGTTTTTCGTTGTTCAACAGGCATGAGGGAGAATTGATACAACTCGTGGTCAAAACTGTTCTAAGCAAGTTACAGAAAGATTTTCAGCTAGACATTCCTAGGCAGCTAGTTGGACTTGATGATCGTTTGATGGAAATCATGAATTGGATTCACATTTCTTCCGTCAATGCTCGAATGATTGGAATTTATGGAATGGGCGGCATAGGCAAGACAACACTTGCCAAGTGCATCTACAATCAACTCCTGGATGAATTTGAGCATGCCAGCTTCCTTCCAAGTATTAGAGAAAAAGCTACACGTCACGACAGTATTAAGGATCTACAAAGTCAACTGATATCTGATATATTACAGAGTGAAAATAGAGTTTCTAGAATCGATGATGGAATTAATATAATCAAATCTAGATTCAAAGGAAAAAAAGTCCTCATTCTTTTGGATGATATAGATGACAAGAATCAACTAGATGTGTTGGCTAGGGAACGTGACTGGTTTATGGTAGGAAGTATGATCATTGTGACAACAAGTATTGAAGCCGTGCTTGTTCAATCTAAATTCCAGGTAGACTACAAGTATGAAATGGAGGGTTTGGATGAGGTGCAATCTTTGCTTTTGTTTAATAGACATGCATTTCATATCGATCGCTCTCCGCTAGACTTTGAGAGCATATCTCGTGATATCATATCTACCATGGGTGGGCTTCCCTTGGCACTTGAGGTTGTAGGTTCGTACTTGTACAAAAAAACGAATAAAAAAGTATGGGTAGATGTGCAGAGGCAATTAAAAAACCAACCGCATAGAGATGTCGAAAATATATTGCGTATAAGTTATGATGCATTAGAAGATGGACACAAGCAGATTTTTCTTGATATTGCTTGTTTCTTTATTGGCGAAAGTTTGGGGGAATTTATGATGTGCATGTGGGAGGATTGTGGGTTATATCCAAGTCTAGGAATTGAAGAGTTAAAGTTGAGGTGCTTAATTAAAATTGGAGATCACGGTGAGTTCGAGATGCATGATCAATTAAGAGATCTTGGAAGGAGCATTTTTTGTCAAGGACAACCGCTTGAGAAACGCAACGGACCATGGGACAACAACTACGAGGGAGTCCCAAGAGTACTAAGAGAAGATAATGTAAGATATGACACTCCTTTCTTTTTATCTCCCTCTTAAATTAATATATTTACTCTGATCTATTCCAATATTTCATCTAGGATGAGCATGTGGTCTTACTTTGTAGGAAAATAATTCTATTTAGACATCCATTAAGAATTTAGACATCCATTTATGATCGTCATAGATTAATTGTGATAGCTAAATGGATTATAAGTATCTCAAGGATAAAAAAGTCATATCGTTCGATTCGATTTCATTGATATAAATTACATCTTAAAATCAATTTAAGAACCTTTAACTACAATTTTACACTATAAATCTTATTTACTAAAAGCATGCTATTCTCATATCTAATTGAACATATTGATAATATGAAGGTCTACAATAATTAATGAAGATGTAAATCAAATAAATGAAAATTTCTTGGTTAAGAAAAAAAGATAGTATGTGAGAATTATAATAATTGATAATTAATTCAAAACCATAAGAATGGAAAAAAATTCACACTTATTTCATGTGTTTGCTTTCTAGTATAGTCAAATGTATTGCGGTGCTCTCATGATTTAGGAATTGAATGTTTGATATTTTTTTTCTCCATTTTGATTTTGAAGATACCCCTCCCTCTACTAGTTATTTCCACCTCTTCTCATTATTATTTCCTCTTACTAGATAAGACAACAAAAATCCCCTTAAACATATTTTTGGAAAATCTTACTATATTGTTTATAAAAATAAGTGATATTTCCCAAAAAAAAAAATTCATATGGTAGGCTTTACTCAACCATAATATTGTGAAAGAAAGTTAAATCCACTTCAATTTTAGTTATTCCAAGAGCATTTTTTTCCCATTACCATCAAACTCTAAAAAAAAAAAATTTGTATCTCTAACCAATATTACCATGTCACTCTCAAATCATTTGTTCAAATTTGAAAAGGTCATAAAAAATTACATGTGAGTATATGCTTCCATATCTATATTCAGGAAAGATAGAAAGATAACAAATTGTGCTATTTCGAGATTCAAGAAAGTAGAAATAAAAGATTTGAAATTTTTTTTACAAAAAAAAAGAAAAAGATTTAAAAAAGCGATAACTAAAAAGTTAAAAGACAATTTAGACCCTCAACATATGGATTGTCTCGTCGGATTCCTTCCCCATATCCATATGCACACAGATGAACTATTTAAAATACTTGCAGTTCCCATGGAGGTTCTATCGCTTGATAATGGCAGCTGCAAGGGGAGACGAAGGCTTTTCAGAAGTAAGATGGCTTCGGTGGGGGATCCATAAAAGCAATTCATCTATTTCAACAGCCAATTTGCGTTTGCCGAAATTAGCAATGCTGGATTTAGCATACAACAATGTTGCAAAGGATTGGGAATTATCTAGTTCATTCGGGGTAAGAGGATTTTTGGTTTGTTTTGTTTGGTTGATCTGCTCATTCTTTGACAGCTGGTTCTCCTTTTGTATAGACGTCAACACGGCTAAGAGCTCTCAACCTTAAATCTTTCCATAATTTAAGAAGTACTCCTGATCTCTCTGCTTTCACCCAGTTGAAGATTCTCATCTTGAGCGATTGTCCCTAACTAGAGCATCTCCACCCTTCTATTGGCAAACTCAAGAGCCTCGTTTCCTTGGACTTGAGTGATTGTGAAAGTCTGAAGGAGCTACCAGAGGAAATAGGCGAGTTAAAAGATTTAGAAGAACTTGACTTAAGTAGGAGTGGTATTACACAGATCCCTACGTCTTATTGTTCTCTGGGGAAGCTAAAGAAATTGAATGCCTCATATTGTAAGTCACTCAGAGGAGTCCCTAGCTCAATTGGGGATTTACAGAATTTGCAACATCTGCACATCAGATGTATTGAGATTGAAGAGTTGCCTAGTGCTATTGGAAGGTTGACAACTTTGCATACTCTCGATATCTCTGGGGCAACAATATCTAATCTACCGGAAAGCATCCAGAATCTTTCTTCTCTCCAACATCTTGGCCTAAATGGATGTGACAAGCTCCGGTTGCTGCCAGACCTTCCCTTGAGCTTAGCATATTTGTCGGTCTTTGGTCAGAGTCTCTGGCTGCCTCATCTTTCTAGCTTAATCCACCTAGAAGAACTCCATCTTCAGCGATGCCATCTATGTGAAGACATTCCCATGCTTCCCTCAAGACTCTCAAAACTTGATGGATTCAGGTACTTGGAAGTGTTTACAATAACCAATTGCGGTTCCATTGAAATATTGGACCTTTCAGAATTAATTTATCTGAAACGATTGTGGGTTTCATGTTGCAATAACCTAGTTGAAATTCAGGGCCATGATAATTTGGAGTTCTTGGAGAACATATCTATATGGAATTGCAATTCCATTAAAAACATTCTCTGTCTAAAATCACAGTGTTTGAAGGAATTATATGTTCAAAGCTGCAATAATCTAGTCGAAATTCAAGGTCCTCTTGATGGTGTGAAATTCTTGGAACAATTGTGTATTGAAAAATGCAAATCATTGGAGACTTTGCCAGATTTGACAGGATGTGAGAAGTTACAATCTTTAGTCGTTCAAGACTGCAGGAAACTTACTAAGCTTCAAGGACCTGAAAAGTTGGATTCAATCAATTGGGATCTTTCTGGTTGCGACTCATTGGAAGCAATCCCAAAAGTATCTCGAAAATGGTTGCTTAGAAATTATGATAGAGATCCGTATAGATCTATTTGTTGAAATATCGTGATGATGGTGTGATGAATCTTATACCCATATTACAATAGTGAGACGAGTCACGTTTCCTCAAAAGAGGTAAATAAGCAGTGAACAATCATTTTTCTTCTGAGATTCATGTCCTTCTTTTCATTGCTATCTTCTTTTGACAAGAAGGTTTTCCATGACAGGGTTATGTACTTTCCTAAATTGCTAGTCTTACATAATTGAAGGATCGGGGGAGTTGGTCACAAAAGCTGACATGATGCTGCAGCCAAGATCAAAATGTAGACCCAAATGTCTGTAAAAGGCATTTGTCATCTAGTAAGATTCTTTATCCTCTAACGACCAGTTTGAGCAAATAGAGTAATATACTTTTCTTGAAGCTATATTTTTTTGGAATGATCTACTCTGCACCAGGTATCTATCTTATCGATTTTGGAAATTCTGGATTTGCCTGCATATAATGCTGTTGGTTATGTTATAACAATGTTATTCATTTATACTTCCATTGGCAGCTTTTGTAGACTGCAAGCAGATTAGTGGCTTGTTAGCGGCTTATAAGGCAAGGATGAAAATATCACAGGTAAACAAGAATTCCCTAGTGATGGTAAACACATGATTTGAAATTTTCACCTGGAGGCCAATGATCTTCTGCTATTCAATATTGTAAACTTCGCCCAAAACTTCCCTAAACAAAATTCACATTTTCTTTGAAAAAATCCTTGGCCATTTTGAGTTCCTTTGTGAGTTCTCGTGTCAAATTTTGACTTATGGCAGATGTCCTGTTTGGGACAAATGCTTTTCGATTTTTCGGGATAAATAAAAACCCTGTTAAGTTTCTTAATGATCCCCTGATGTTCCTTCTTAACCTTCTAAGAAGAGCATTAATTCCCAGTAAGTATGATGAACTAAGCTAAAATACATTATAAGGTTCAAGTGTTTCTGATTGATGATTAAAATAATTGTTAAGATAGTTTTGGTTAGTCTATCCTATATGAATGTACACCACCTTAACATTACCAGTAGTCAAACTGTTATTTTGAATTATCATCAAGGAAGGTAAACCGATTTGCTTCCATGACAGGTTTGGTGGTCTATGTAATGGTCAAGTCTTAATTTGGGACTTCAATTCAATCAGCTGTATTGATGACCTTTAGCATCGTTGGACAATTATGCCTGTCTGTGAAACAAGCTGGGGTGAGGAGCTCAATAACTTGCTTGTGACATCCTGAATTTCAACACCTCTCAAAGATAGTATTTTGCAGAATAGGTATAAGTTGAATCAATGAGAAGTTAAATGTGACTTGAGGTGAATGGGTGCAAATTCGTAGGTATGAGGGGCTGCTGCATTACAGCCTTCATACTTGGATTGTTGGAGAAGTTTGAGAGGGGAAAATTGCTATTAGATAGAGTTAAAGACTTATAGGGTAAGTACTCAAGTATTTAGATATTTTGGTTTGACTTTTCAAGGCATGTTGCTTCACCCTTCACAGTTGAACGTTGAGATTATAGCTGGTTCTACTTCAACTTCTTCTTGATATTTTCACCTTCATTCTCCTAGTTGAAGAATGTAGCTCTCAACCAGCAACTCAGGTAGTGACGTGCAGGAATTTTTCAGCATCATCCAAGCCTCTTCTGAAGTCGACGTAGACTTGAGTTTTACTCGTCTTTGTGCCGTTGTTGTCATGGACCAATCGATTTGTTGATCAGGTGAGTCAACCTCCAAACCTTTCTTAGGTTGCGATTACACTTAAGGAGTTAGATGAGTATTAATCAGCTTGATAAGATGAGTGTTAGATTAGTTTAGTACAACTGACAGTAGTTTAGTTCAGAACAGAGGATTTCTCTGGTATATGTTTACTAAACTGTTGCTAGTTGCTGATTTTGTGGATCGAAATATGATGAGATTATGAAGTTGATTCCTTCATGAAAAGTGTTTTAAATATCTTCAACTATGACATATATTTTACCCAGGATTTTATGGATTCAAAAGGGAATTATGACAACTTTGTTTTGAACAAAACATAATCTTTGTTTTTGCTGGAACTTGTAACCTTTTGATAATCTATAGATTTTTATCAACTCTTAGAATTCGAATTTTAAAAGAGTTATTTCACAAAAGTTGTTTATTACATCGTTTTCTTTAACATAGTCAAATTTCAGATCAAAAGGACGAGTTTTGGATTTCAAACCAAACTGATTTTGAAAAACGTGATTTCTGAAAACTGATGCACGTTTTTGTAACAGTTTGACCGATTTATTGTTCTTTTTACAGAAGGATTTGGAACAAGGTGTTTTCATAAAAAATATCGGTTATGTATCCTTTACGACATATTCAAATTTGAGGATTTTACGAATTCATTTGATTATGTTTCTGGATTTTGATGTGGAGACACACAAGTGACTTGGTTTTGCCAGTTAGGGTGGTTTTACATTTAGCTGAGTTGGCATGGTATGGGATGTGTGCAGCAAGGCTGGATGATTGACCTCCTTGATATTGGCTGGATGGTGTGCGATTGTGTAATGACTAGTGTATGTTGTGGTAAGATTGCATATGGACTCGGGAGAGGGACGGCGATACGTAACACCTCTGCCCCTGCAGTACCTATTGGCTTGGAAGAAGGACGACGATACGTAACGCCTTTATTCTTGCAGCTTAGGAGAGGGACGACGATACATAACGCCTCTGCCTTTGCATTGCATTGCATTGCATTATGTGTTGTGACAAGGACTTGAGGCGAGAGCTTTTCGCTGGTCGAGAAACATCTGGATGGATTGAACTATTGATATGTTGTGCTCGATTGTGGGATGAAATTTTGTGATATGGTATGGGACATGTCATAACAATTTGGCCTTATAGTCGGGACCTTTGTGAGTTTATGATGACTGATGTGAAGTGTTTTAGTGGTTAAAGATGTGTGCTGTATGCTTATGTACGTGAATTGTAGAGTTTGAAATTCTCCAGACGTTATCGAGTCCCAGACGTTACATTGTCCAGACGTTACATCGTCTCAGACGTTATATAGTCTCAGATTTTAGATCGTCTAACAGTTTCCGGACCTTGATTGTCTGTTATGATTAGGTTATCCTTGGGTGGATTTCTTCCTAATCGGGGCTTGGGCAGTTGACTCAGTAAACTATTTTTTCAGGTACCTAGATGGAAGTATGACACGGGCATTATGGGGTCCCGTAGGCGATAGTTTTTGGAGCACATCTTTTGTGGTGGACATAGAGCTGTGGCTATAGATCCTGGTGTTTTGATAAACCCTTTTTGCTTTAGTCTCTTGTGTATTTGAAACCGGAATTATCTTATGAAACGCGCTTCGTGAAATTTGGTTGTCTTACTTTCTTATCCCAAGTTTGTTGTTGTCAGGTATTGTTTATTACGCTTTTGCATGTGCATAGAAGTTTGGGTCGGAGACGCTACTTGAGAACGTCGCAATTTTAATCGACCATTGTGGGATATGCGCACGCTTGAGGTTCGGAGCGTGACATTGCTAATCATCCCATTTGATCAAATTGTTGTCATTGAATTGTTTTATCACGACTGATTTGGGTGTGGCACACTTGGCTGAGGATCTTAAATTTCCAGACCTGAGAGTGATCAAAATGAAGAAAAGGGATTTGCAGAGGAAGTATCAACAACAACTAAGGACTGTCTTGCGTGCCAAACTTGAAGAGGCTCATGGGCCAACTAGAGTGTCCTGAGGAAGTTTTGATGCTGTGAAGATCCAAAACACTTGATATGTTCTTAAGCACATACCTGAACAATAATAAATGTAGTTTTTTAAAATTAAATCTATATTTTGTTTGCTTGTTAGGTTCTATCTCTTTGTTAAACAAATGAGTGGCTGCTGATTTTTTTTTTCTTGTATGTTACCTCATGCAGAGTTGTTTGATGTGGTTGCAGTCTAATGATGTCACTCCTGCACTTGACGAGGCTCTGCAGAGGTCGGTATGCACTCCTAAGCTCCTCCATTCTATCATTTTATTTGTGTGATAATATCTTTTGAATGTTGTCATATAGGTTTCTGATTTGATAAGCTCAGTTTTCATGTGTGCGGTATTGGATTTGTAAAGTTAAAATTGACATCCTCACAAATTATCCCAAATTGTTGATTTTGCTGATTGGACATTGCTAATGATTAACTAACAAATACATCTTTTCATTTTGTAGATTAGTCACTTCACCTTTTTAGCATAATTTTATTAACAACTGAAAGTGTTAGTGCATACACCTAGAAGGGGGGTTGAATAGGTGATCTTGCAATTATGCGCGGAAATTAAATTTGCAAGATAAGTTAAATAGAAATTTAAAATAGAGAGTAAAGGAAGATAGTTGGACACAACAGTTATAGTGGTTCAACTTTGATTAAGCTTACGTCCATTCTCTGTCTGATAGCCAATGGGCTAGATTTCACTATGTTTCAAAAGAGATTACAATATCAGGAACATGCTTCTTTACTCTCACGAAGCAGTAGTATTTCTCTCTTTTGAGTATATGATGTGTACAATGACAAGTAAAGTGAATAGCTCAGATTATGGAAATTTCTCGTATATTCTCTGTCTCTTTTACACCTGGAGACTAGTCCCTTAAATACTTCATCTGGCCTTGTTGACCGTTTCTACTTGCTAAAAAGGTTCTTCCAATCATACCGTTGGACAGAATCAATCAAGGGATCTTGAGCTGTTTTAGAAACCGAGAATAGAGAGTGTCAATCCTAATTGCCCATACAATCAGAATCTCCACTTTCCAAGTATGAATACTTACTCATAATACTTTTCTTCTAGTCGATCAAAATATTCCATATATAATTAGATATACGACCGAAGAATCAACCATCAACTATCCAAATATATTTCACTTTGTGAATAGATCTTTAAGCCAATATAATCCTTAGATTTGACCGAGATAAGAGATATAAAATATCTACTAGATATTCAATAAGATGGTCGTCACAGTTCAGTATCAGATATTCCAGATAATGATATAGACGATGCATGTTTTGATATCCTCCTAGACTGTGCGAATAGCTTGACCAGACGATGTATATTCTGACAGTCGATATATGTTCTGACATGGTCCATAAGATGCGATAGTCTGTCTCCTTGAGCAAATAACACTTGCGAATAAAACTGTGTTTTGTCAACTTCAAAACAATAAGAAGAGATTCTCTAACAACAACAATTCTGTTCTTGAACACAAACAAGGAAAGTGCTATTACTAATTGCTTACTTCTTTTAAGCCTATTGTTTTCTTTTTCATTGGCCGGCTAATGAAGTCTCTGTTCATTGTGGTCCAACAGCGATTGGTGTAAATGATGTTGACGCATTTGTACCTTTATCTGTCATGGGGTAAATTTTGATGCTGCAATCTCGCATGTCTTCAATTATTGATACTGAGTCAGTCCTATCCTCATTGTGTAGATTCAAGCTGCATTTCATGAAACTTGGAGAAAGTCCTTGAACACCCCAGGATGGAGATGCGGGCAAGACTGAGCTATGTCATTTTGGAAAAGCATTCTGAAGTTCTTTCCTAAATGGCATTTATCATGTGCTCTGTGTTTTTAATACTCTTCATGTCATTCTGGATATGAAGCGACCTCTTCTCATGTGATGTGTTCGTTGCAAAGCTTTGGCACCGTGCCATTCTTTACCAATGGCCGAATCACAAATGTCTTGCAGGAAGACCGCATGCACAAGTGGTTCTATATGCGTGAGCTAAGCATACAATGAGATTTGTTAACAAGATTACTGGTTAAATATCCACTTCAGTCTACAATTTTTTGACTGGGACAAACTCTTTTTGTGGAAAAAGCGAATGCCATGGAATCCGCAAATAATCTGTCAATTGCAGCCGAGAGTTTCAATGAAAATGTTTCTAGGAAGACGGTAGTTTTTCTCAATTGAAAGAATGTTGAGCACAATATAAAACCGTCCATCTTCAGTGTAAAATTATCTCTCAGGTCTGGTTATTCAGAAAATTCATACGCTGGCATTTTGCAATCATTTTGACTGGATAATCGTTAACTTGATTTATCTAAAGCATGCAGCTAAAAGCAGAAGAGACAGCCGTTTTTATTATTGCACCGGAAACCTATTTTTCTCTGGCGGTGGCTACGGTTGCAGGCTATTGAAAAATGCGGACTAAATTTTTGGATGGGTGAAAAGAGCCGTCCCCAAAAACTTACTCATTTGGTTTGAACAAAAAAACTTGAAAGGGTCAACTAATTGGTTAGTGATCAGACTTTATTACACCTAATTGTGTACTTGAACCTTGCCTCAATTTTTCCAGAGCTCAAGACAAGGCCGAGAAGCATGTTGAGCCAAGTTCGAATCTATTGGCACTAATGCATATATAATTGCCAGTTGTGTTGAAACATTTGCTAAATGTACTTAGAAGCGTGGATATCTCTAATAATGGTCTATTGAGTGATCACCAACCTATCATGCTTTACTACGATAAATCTATTCAACAATAACTATTAACTTGTCTAATCAAGTTCTTTTATCTTATTTTTAACCAAATTTGTTTGACAATAGATCAAACTCAATTCAGTTGAAATTGCCACTGGAGTGTAACAAGGATAAAAGTTTCCCAATACAGATGTGCACATGAGCATCCACATTGATAATCCACATCTCATTTCGACAAAGTTCACTTGTCTGAATCTTTTGGGGTGTTGTTCATGTGGGCATTCGCATCGGTTAAATGTCATCCACATTGTCCTAAGGTGTTGTCCTGAATTCTCATGTTAATTAGATTTGGCCAGATTTAAATTCGGACGGACTTGATCAGAAAATTTGTGAAGGTAGAAGCACTTAATTAAAAAAAGAAGTAAAAGCCCAGGAATCTGATTAGTAAAAAACATGAACGTAGAATTATTACTTTTATAAATTGTATTGATTTACAGATTCCATCTCGGTAGTTTTGGGATTTTCATCTTCCATTTATGAAGCTTTCTTATTCTGCCCAGATTTAGTGATTTTCTTAGCAGAATTTCTCACCATTTAGAAATCTTTGACGAGTTTTTTATGCGTCAAATTTGACTAATGGCAGAATTATGTATGAAGCAGTCACATTCCGATTTTCTGACATGATAATTCAAACACTTGTTTTTCACCAAGGTGGATTGTGCCATTGATACTCTTCTTGGCCCTTGGAATGCTAGAATGAACTTGCAAAGCACACGAAAAATTGGCAACTTTTTGAATTTGAAGTTCGAAGATTTCAATTAGCTGTCAAGCAATCGAAACCTTCCATTTCTGTACCTGATTTCAGTTTAATTGGCGAACAAGAAGAGTAATCCCCACGAAATAGTAGTGGCGATAAAGCCAAATGCCTCAAACATTACAATGGCATCCGCTTTAGTCTAATAGCCACTGTTTTGGATCCGAAGTACAAGTTAGATGGGCTTGAAGCTCTTCTTATTGCTAGTTAAAAGTACTTGGAACTAGGGGTGAGTGGTTCCCTGGACAGTTCGATTTCCCCTCGAAATAGAGAACTGGATCGACTGGTCTTGGTTCGGTTCTCGGGGCGGTCCAATGGAACCGGAAAAAATTCAAACAAAAATATATTCCATACACAATCACGAGCGGGCGATGGAAATCGAAAGTGGTCAACCATCGAAGCCATGAACAACCGCCAAATGCATGCTCGAGCTTTTCATGATTTCCACCACGAAACCCAAAACGGCCCAAAGATTCACAATGCCAATGCTCAATCAATCTTAGGTCCTTGTAGACCAATTGGAAAAAAGATAAAAAAAAATCAGAGCTTTTTGTTGAAATGGGAAGATTCAAGCTTTTTCTTTTGATGAAGAAGAGAGAGATTGGAGAGAGTTGTGATTTACTGGACTCTGACAACTCAATCCTTCCTATATTAATTATAATTTCTCATAAAATTTGATCAGACTGGCCGGTCCAGGTGATCCGATCTGATCCCACCCTCCTAGGGACCGAGACCCGGACCGCTGAACACCAGTTCCATTTTTAAAAACCAAGAACCGAACTAACACTTCGGAGAACCGACCAACCCGGCCAATTCGGTCTGGTCCGAGCGGTTCCTGGGTTAGTCGGTCTGATAAGCTCAGCCCTATTTGGAACTGGGTGAGGAGTTCCAAGTGGAACACATATTGGCTATAACAATAATTAGGCTTCAGAATATCATGCGGCATACGCCGATTGATTCGATGCGATGAGCTTCACTGCATAGATTGAGGGGCCTCATTCATCCCACAAACTTATATGGACTTTGCCTCATAAGAAGAAAAAAAAGTTCCACACCCTTCCACTATGTCTTTGTCTTCATCATCTACCAATGAGCTGGGGACATACTTGGGAATATACTACCCCGAGTACATTGATAGAGTTGGCAATTAACAATTTTGACGTTTTGAATTGGAGGAGGAGGTGAGCCATCACTTTTCCGATTATTTCCATCACGCTCGTGACTTACTCAACTAAAATCTAGCGATGGTTGTCATAGGACATAAGTGGTTTTCACAGGAATTGGCACTAAATTATCTGAATGATGGTAAAGGACACAGTCGTTTGAACGTAACCATAAAATTTTCCTTATTTATTTTATCATTATTCTTAATATTTAAATAAAACTTATTTTAGTTATTCTGAATGACTCAGGCCACGCCAGCCAAGCATGCTCCGTGCGCAGTCCTAATTAGCCTATGGCAAGGCCCAGAAACTACATTGGCCATAGTTAAGCCGCAAAAATCAAATCGGCTACAATTATGCCCCAATCCAATATGCGTACATCATAATTTAACAGGCTGATATAAGATATACTAGAAATGGTTCACCCGTAATTTTTTTATCCATGTTTAATATAATCACCTTGACAATCCATTCAATGTTTGCTCCAATCTTATAACATTGGATGCCATAAAATTGTTTGAATGTTTCCTCAATTCTCAAAGTGCGTGGGCCGAGGAAATATGGGGTTGTATCTAGCGCTCAAACGAGGTAAGCACTTTTAGCACTTCTGTATTTTCTTGAAATTTGCATTGCATGGTTTATCGAAAGGAGAACAGAATGTTATGCGCTTTTCAATGATCTGGAAAATATTCGTCCGTGTGCTGAAGTTTCTCAACATATCTTATAAAAAAAAATGGACAAAGATCATTTGATTACTTCGGGCTTGGCATCTACTCGTTGTTTTCTTCGGCAATCAATGGCGGGAAGTTAATGGACGTCGACCAACAAAACATGTCCGAGACATAAGTATTTAATTATTCTTCTTGTTTACCCTTTCTATCCCAATTGCCAGAAGTTGCATGGTCTTTCGAGTATTGGCTGCATTCCTAAAGAAACGCACAAAATGTCAGGAAACATTGAAGCGGTTTACTGAGATTATGACTAATAATAGTAATCTAATGCGGGTGTTGCGAAGTTACATCCACAATCAAAAGCTGTCTTCCGACTTAACTCTGTTTTTTTTAATTGAAATAATGTCATAATTATTGTGCTTTCACGGTGAGTCAATCAATTTAATTGATAACCAATTTCCGTATCATTATCTGCAACCTATTTTTAAAAGGCAATTGTTGATTCTTAACCTTAGCTAGAATGCCATTATCCTAGGCTCTATCGACGTTACCTAGCTGGAAGGCATACCAAGGACTAAGTCTTCCACCTTATTAAAAGACCAAGATAATCAATTAGTGACGAGCGAGGCAGACTTATTAGTTTTTCCTTTTCGGCTGAATGAGAATCCCATTTATGGTCCTTTAAATTTATTGACGGACTAATCTCATTGGCTCCAATAATTGTTATCGTGACTATCATTTTGAAATCAACGGTTATCTACCAATAAAAAATGTCCAAGATGTAGTGCTAGTTGCAATGAATCAGCAATCCTTGGCAACATATCTTCTCATTTTCACACCTACAACGTCCAGAGGTATTTACAAGAAATTTTTCTTGCTACAAACCACATTAAAGCGCCAGCTTTGGATGTCCGTCTCCTAGTTTTAAAAATTTGAGATGTTTGAAATGAATCACGACTGATTTCAAACTCTAAAAAGTTAAAAGTAATAGAAAAATCTAACGTTAAAGGTGAAAATCGCACTAGACATCCATTTATATGACAAAGATTACGAGCTGAATATCCTCTCGTCAAATTAACACCCAAAACCTGTTTAATGTCCTCCGGACTGTGACCTTCTAATTCTAACATCGGATAAAAACCCATTAAATCGCAAAACAGTGTTACAACATGTCGGTTATATTTGTGGTGCATATCACCCGTAAATTACCGCTCTAGATTCATGATATCGAGTATCTTCTCCATATTAGTCACTCTCCTTTCTTATTAAGCTGACGTGGTTGTCACCAACAAAAATGAGAGACATGTAGTAAGAAGCATTTTCATCTTCCCTTGCCAACTAAACTTATTCTATCTCAGTATCGTGCATTTCATTCCGACTTCTGCTGCAAATGGACCAGAGCCCTTCAACTGGCCAAAAATCAAAATTTAACAAGTTCGCAAGGCTTGCGGGGTATTTCATTGATCTCCAAAATATCGGGCTTTTACAATTGTGTCTTTGAATTATCAAAAAAGGTCCCGTACTATTACAAAAAAAAATATTAAATTTATTGCAATTTGTGCCAGTTTATTTAGAGATTTTTTGTATTTGTGTCAATAAAATCCATCTGATTAATTTTAACTGAAAATCACAGATATGGATATTGACCATCTTATGTGGCTTGACGAGTGCTGACATGGCTAATTTTTTTATGATATTTTAATATATTTTTCAATTATTTTTTATTTTGCTTTTTTCTCTCTCTTTTTTTTTGCCTTCCCTATTTCAATAGGCATGAGGAAAGGGCTCAGAGCTTGACCTTGCTAGCCCTGCTGGCCTCTGGCGAAACTCACCCTCATTGGCCATTGGTGATGCCATGGCAAGGTGAGGCTCATCTCATTGGAATTGGCGGGCTCAAGTAATCACCATGCTTGGGAGAGGTTGATCTCTCCATCATGCAAGGTTGAGCTCACCCAACCAATGGCAAGGGCTCAAGCTCGTTGAATTTGGCAAGGTTGACCCCTTGCTGTCGCCACGCAAGGCTAGCCTTACCATTGGCTAGATGAGTTTGAGCTTGTCTGATCTAGTTGATGAGGTCAAGCTCGTCTTCTTTTGGTGAGGCTCACCCTCACTAGTGGGCAATGACGAGGAAGAAGGGAAGGGAGAAAAAAGATTAAAAAAAGGAAAAAGGAAAAAATAAATAAATAACTTGGCAAAAGTATTAAAGTTTTATTAAAAATTGTTCATATCCGTGTTTGCCGAGCCACATAAGACAGAAAATATACATGTTAGTGATGTCTGATTAAAATTGATAGGATCGACTGAATTGATATAAATATAAAAGATTTATAACTCAAGTGGCAAAAAAAAGTTTGGGACTAGATTGATACCCTTGCAATATGTTTAGCAAATTTTTGTAATTTCCTCAAGAACTGCACTTCTAATAAATTAATAATAATGAGAGAGAGATCCGAATTGAGCGCCATGCAAATACACTTTTTATCTCATTGTCTAGGTGGTCAATATTTTCCTTCACAAAATGAATTATTCCACCACAAAAACGAGTATTCATTCATGACCGAACGAGGGGAAGCTACATATGCATCTTTCCTTCTTCTCCATGCCTCGGAATTCAAATTGCTTTTTCGGGTTGCGAACACGAGAATCAACATTGCTTTTGTCTCCACTTACTCGTCCTCATCTTTCCTCATCCTTCAATTTGGAGGGACTGAAAACTTTTCTTTTTGCATGTTACAAATATTTAGGACCGAGCGAGGAGTTCCAAGTAAATACAAATTGGCTACAATCAGCGGGTTCCTGAATATGCCTAGGGCATATGTGGGTTGATTCAATTTGATAAATTCCACCCCACAAACAGAGGGATCTCATTGAGCAGTAACCACAAACCTATATGATCTTTGCTTCATAAGAAGAAGAAAATCCCACTCCTATATGTCTTCGTTTTCATCATCTACCTATGAGTTGGACACGTACTTAGAAACAGACTATTCTCAGTAACTTGATAGATTTGCCAATAACAATGTTGATGTTTTGAAATGATTGCAAAGTTGAGCCACCACTATTCCAATTCTTTCCCACATGGCTTGTGACTTAGTCACCCCGCTGGCATACCTGGTACCTTCAAAGTCTATGTTCATTACAAGCCAATGAATCTTGGGAGATAATATATCCAACTTTTATGTGTAAAATTTAGAAATAGTTATCGTAGGGCATAATTGGTTTTCACAAGAATTGACTTGGGAAGAATGCGCTCTACATCACACGAGAACAATGACATGACTGTATTATTTGAATCATGGTGAGGGACCCAGTGGCTTGAGTGTAACCATTGTTGGAGCAACACTAAATGCAAATTTTTTCAAATAATTTGAAGATATTCTTTTTTTTTTCAATTTGCTTAAACCGAATGACTATTTTTAATTAATTTTCCTCAAGTAGTTTATCATTATTTTCATCAATACAAATTATTTTAGTTATTTTGAATGGCTCTAGCCATGCATGTAAACCCAGGCACACCAGGTGCCCGATCCTAGTTGCACTGGGGCAAGGCCAAAAGCTACATTGGCTTTTCCCAAAATAGAACCAGTCGTTTAACATGTCATATCTTAATATGTTGTTCAACCATGGGAACTAATCCAATATTTATATATCATAATCCAATAAGCCGATATAAGATATATTACAGACAAGTCACTCAGATAAACATTTTTTTATGCATGTGCAAAATATAATCCACTTGAAAGCTTGATCCAGCTTTAAAAAGTAGGATGCCATGAAAATGGTTTGATTTTTTTCCTTAATTCTCCGGGACAATTGCCGATTCAGTCCTAAACCTTTTGCTACTTTGCCGATTCAATCCTAAACCTTTTTTAGGCCAAATAAGTCCTAAACCTTTTGCAACTTTGCCGATTAAGTCCTTTCGGCGGATTTTAGTCGGAAAATGCCTACGTGGCGACGACGTGGCGCGCCAGACCTCGCCGGTGATGATGTGGCGATGACTGGACCCCAAAATTTTTTTCTTTCTTTTCTTCCTCGTTTTTCTTTTTAAAAAAAGGAGGTCGGCGAGCTCCGGCCGCTGACGGGGCTCACCGGCCACTCCAAATAGGTGGCCCGGCCCTCGTCTACTGCGGGCGAGGGTGGGGGTGGCCGCCGCCGCAGGTCTGCAGCAGCGAGGGTCCCTTCCTCGCTGCTGCAAATCTGCAGCGAGGGAGAGCGTCTTCACTACTTCTGCAGATTGTAGCAAGGGAGAGCTCCCTCGCTGCTGCAGTTTTGCAAGGGCGACGGCGGCCACCCCCGCCCTCGCTTGCGGTTGGCGAGGGTCGGGCCACCTATTTGGAGTGGCCAGCGAGCTTCGCTGACAGCCGGAGCTCACCGGTCTCCTTTTTTTCTAAGAAAAACAAGGAAAAAAAGAAAGAAATTTTTTTTGGGGGTCCGGTCATCGCCACGTGGTCGCCACGTCATCACCGGCAAGGTCCGGATTTGCTAACTTTTTATTGCTAACTTCTTTTGACAAAAGAGGTAAATAAGAAGTGAATAATCATTTTTCTTCTAAGATTCATGACCTACTTTTTATTGCTAACTTCTTTTGACAAGAAGGTTTTCCGTGACAGGATTATCTACTTTCGTAAATTGCTAATCTTACATAATTGAAGGAGTGGGGAAATTGGTCATAGAAGCGACATGATGCTGCAGCCAAGATCAAAATGTAGAGCCAAATGTTTGTAGAAGGCATTTGTCATTTGGTAAGATTCTTCATCCTCTAACGGCCAGTGTGAGTGAATAGATTCATACTTTTCTCGAAGGAATTTTTTTGGGAATGATTTACTCCACACTGGGTATCTATCATATCAATTTTGGAAACTCCGGATTTGCCTGCATGTGGTGCCGTTGGCTACATTGTAGCAATGTTTTTCATTTATCCTTCCATTGGTAGTTTTTAGATTGCAAACAAATTAGTGGCTTGTTAGCGGCTTGTGAGGCAAAGATGAAAATATCAAATATAGGTAAACAAGAATTCCCTAGTGATGGTAAACACAGGATTTGAAATTTCCACGTAGAGGCCTATCAACTTCTGCTACTCAATATTGTAAACTTCACCTAGAAGTTCCTTGTCCAAAGCTCATGTTTTCTTTGAAAAAAATCCTTAGCCATTTTGAGTTCCTTCATGAGTTCTCGTGTCAGATTTGACTTATGGCTGATGTCCTGTTTGGGACAAATGCCTTTCGGTTTTTCGTGATGAATGAAAACCCTATCAAGTTTCTTAATGATCCACCTAATAGCCCTCCTGAACCTTCTAAGAAAAGCATTCAATTCCCAGTAAGTATGATTAACTAAGATAAAGTAAATTATAAGATTGGTGATTAAAAACAAGTTAAAATAGTTTTGGCTAGTCTGTCATATATGAATGGATAAACCCCTAACATTGCCAGTAGTCAAACTGTTGTTTTGAAACATCAAGGATGAAACCAATGCTGCTTCCATGATAGGTTAGGGGTCTATGTAATGATCAAGGCTTACTTTGGGACTTCGATTCAATCAGTTGTATTTGTCCGTCTGTGAAATAAGCTGGGGCGGGGAGCTCAATAATTTGCTAATCATCCCATTTGATCATATGGTTGTCATTGAATTATTTTATCATATGACTGACTGAGGATCTTAAATTTCCAGACCTTAAAGGGATCAAAATGAAGAAAAGGGATTTGCAGAGGAAGTATCAACAACAACTGAGGACCATCGATCCTGTAAAGGTTTTGATGCTTGTTAAGAACCAAAACACTTGATCTGTTCTCAATAGGACATACTTGAACAACAATTAATATAGTTTTCTAAAATTGAATCTGTTTTTTGTATGTTTGTTAGGTTATGTCTCTTTGTTAACCAAATGAGTGGCTGCTGATCTTTTTTGTCCTTTTTTGTAAATTACCTGATGTAGAGATGTTTGATGCGGCAGATTTCTCAGAATGCATTAGCAACTAAGGAAAATTTGCTTTGAAGGAAAATAGTACCAGATAGCACACGTCTACCCTGCCAACAAGCATCTGAAACCAACGAACACTTGTTCCTTTTGTGTCCCTGGACCCCAGGAGATTTGGGGGAATTCTACAATCAATATTGCAGTCAATCAATTCACAGTGACGAGATGGATGAATGGTTAGCTAACATACCTCATACCTCCATCTCTTTCGAATTTCTTGCAATGATCCTGTGGCATATTTGGAAATCTCGCAACGGAGTGGTTTTTCGAGCTCAGCCAGCCAACCCACAACAGGTAATTGCATCAGCAAGTGCAAAGATGGATAATTATAAACGCTAGTCGAAGGATTTACCTGGGGGAAAAGTACAAAAAGCTCTGAGTCTTCTAGGTGTACTTTGCCTTCTCACGAAGTAATCAAAGTAAACATCAATGGATCTTTCGATCCGAGGACAAACAAAGGGGAATCCTTATAGATGGCTTGGCACAATCGCTGCGCGTTTCTTCTCCATTTCAAGCGGAGGCAGCAGCTCTAGTGGAAACCCTAGCTTTCCTCAAAGACAGAAGAGAACTGCAGTTCATAGTCGAAAGTGATAGTCTTGATCCGGTGAATGAGATCTGCACTAGCACAGATCAATATGTGTGGGAAGCGAAAGCACTTATCCGGGAAGCCCTGGGCCGGATGAAACACTTTTCCGGGAAGCCCATTGCCCCAGAGACCAGAACACTGTGGCTGACTGGACTGCACAAGCCCAAAGACTGAAAGTTCTCCCAAGAACATGGCTAAGCGATCCTCCTTCTACCCTTCTCAACTTGCTTTGTGCTGAAGGATGTAATTTGTTACCCCAATCTTATTTTGCTCCAAGTTAATGAATTTCAAGTATTTCGACCAAAAAAAAGAGAGGAGAGATGAATAGATCCGACAATTTTACTTTGCATGGGCATGCATGTAGAATCATGTTGGAAATAAATCAGAAGATCATAAAATTCAATAACAAAAAAACAAATCGGCATTTTAAATACATATGACTATCACATACGGTTCTATGTTTGGAATGCAAGAGATCGATGAACGAAACGATGAGTTTGAAGACCAGAACACTGGAAAGATTAGGCTTTCCAGCCTAATCCACTTAGAACAACTCCATCTCCGAGGATGCCATCTACTTGAAGCCGAGCTTCCCTCGAGGCTCTTGAAACTTGATGGATTTAGGTACTTGGAAGTGTTTTCAATAGTCAACTACAGTTCCATAGAAAGATTAGACCTTTCAGAATTAATTCATCTGAAACGATTGTTGGCTTCGCATTGCAATAACCTTGTTGAAATTCAGGGCCATGATAATTTGGAGTTCTTGGAGAACTTCTCTATATATGACTGCAATTCTATTAAATGGCTTCCCTGTCCAGAATCACCGTGTTTGAAGGAATTACGGATTGCCACGTGTGACAATCTAGTTGAAATCTAGGGTCTTCTTGACGGTGCGAAGTTCTTAAAATTTTTGGACATTACAGGATGCAAATCATTGGAGACTTTGCCAGAGTTGACATGATGTGAAAAGTTATGGTCTCTAACCATTTAAAATTTCCAGAAACTCACTCAGATTTGAGGACTTGAAAAGTTAGATATACTCAATCCAAATATTTCTAGGTGCAACTCACTGAAAGCAGTGACAATGGTGTGATGAATCTCATACTCCATATTACAATAGTGAGACGAGTCATGTTTCCTCAAAAGAAATAAATAAGCAATGAACAATCATTTTTCTTCAAAGATTCATGACCTACATTTCACTGCTATCTTCTTTTGACAAGAAGGTTTTCCATGACAAGTTTATGTACCTTCCTAAATTGCTAGTCTTACATAATTGAAGGCGTGGGGGAGTTGGTCATAGATGCTGACATGATGCAGCAGCTAAGATCAAAATGTCGAACCAAATGTCTGTAGAAGGCGTTGGTCATCTAGTAAGATTCTTTTTTTCTAACGGCCAATGTGAGCGAGTAGAGTAATACTTTTCTTGAATCTCTTTTTTTTTTAGGAATGATTTACTTCACTACGACTATTTATCTTATCGATTTTGTAAACTCTGGATTTGCCTGCATATGGTGCTATTGGTTACGTTATAGCAATTTTCTTCATTTATCCTTCCATTGGCAGCTTTTGTAGACTGCAAACAGATTAGCAGCTGGTTAGCGGCTTGTGAGTCAAGGATGAAAATATCAAACATAGGTAAACAAGAATGCCCTAGTGATGGTAAATCCAGGATTTGAAATTTTCACCTGGAGGCCAACGATCTTTTGCTACTCAATATTGTAAATGTCGCTCAGAATTCCCTGTCCAAATTTATATTTTCATTGAAAAAGTCCTTGGCCCTCCCGCTAAGTTACCCTAAGTCACCAGATCATCAAGTTAGACGATCCGGATCCATCATGGCTTACTTTAAGACTTCAATTGAATCAGCTGTATTGATGACCTTTAACATTGTTGGACAATTAAATGCTCGTCTGGGAAACCAGCTGGGACAAGGAGCTCAATAACTTGCTAATTATCCCATTTGATCAAATTGTTGTCATGGAATTTTATTATCACGACTAATTTGGGTGTAGGTCACTTGGATGAGGATCTTAAATTTCTAGACCAGAGAGTGATCAAAATTAATAAAAGGGATTTTTACAGAGGAAGTATTAGCAACAGCTGAGGACCGTCTTGTGTGCCAAACTTGAAATGCTCATGGGCCAATTGGAGCATCCTGAGGAAGTTTTGATGCTTGTGAAGATCCAAAACACTTGATTTGTTCTTAACAACACATACCTGAACAGTAATATATGTATTTTATTTAGATTGAATTTGCTTTTTGTATGCTTTTAAGGTTCTATATCTTTGTTAACCAAATGAGTGGCTGCTGATCTTTTTCTCGGTATGTTACCTGATGATGAGTTGTTTGATGTGGCTGCATTCAAATGATGCCACTCTTGAACTCGACGAGGCTCTGCAGAGGGAGGTATGCACTCCTAAGCTCGTCCGTTTCTCTCATTTTATTTGCGTGATGATATCCTTTGAATGTTGTCATATAGGTTTCTGATTTGATAAGTTTAGTTCTCATGTGTGCGGTATTGGATTTGTAAAGTTCAATTTAACATCCTCACAAATTAGCCCAAATTGCTGATTTTGTTGATTGGATATTGCCAATGATTTAAGTAACAAATACATCTTTCTGTTTTGTAGATTAGTCACTTCACCTTTTTAGCATAATTTTATTAACATCGATTTTGCTCCTGAACACAAACGAGGATCTTTTGGTATCAAATCTGTTAAGGCTATGTCCATTTTTTTTTTCGTGATTGTTGAGTGCATGTTCGAAATGACTTCATTGCAGTTTCAATATTGAAATTGAGTCATTGTTCCAACTTTTCACAGCGACTTGATGCCTCAATTGATTCATGCAGAGTCTATAATACCTTTGAGCAGGGTCTAATTTGGAAGGTTCTTATAAATTTCCACATATAGAACGTTAATGTATAGTCAACAATATGACACTATAAGCATGACCTCTATAACACATCGGAATGAATAATTATTTAATAGATACAATTCAAGCCTAGAAAAATATACGAATGAGGAATATTCCAAGACCCGCATCCAAGTTGCTGTAACTTGCTTTTTTTCTCTCTCTTTAGGGGAGACCTAAGTCACCTTGTCCAATATGATCTCTCTTGCAATGTGCCCCCATGCGCATTTTACCACATAAAACCATGTGGAATGGTCCACTGCTCAGGGTCGTAACAAAAAAAAAAAGAGTAAAAACAAGAACCAGTTGGTGCCAGGGTGCTCTTGGGAAGGATGAGGGGACCATTTCAAATTCCTAAACAAGAACAATCACCTTCCAGTCCTTTAGTAAATATTAAAAGGTCGAGTCAATTCCACCGTTTATTCCTAATAGTTACAGCAGAATTTTTCAATTTGTCACACAATGTTCAAGTTGAGTTATGACCACTAAGCATCGCCCACAATATGTTTTGCAATCATTCGGATGACTCGTTGTTATGCACATCCAAGAAAGAAGCAACCGTTTTTAGGGCCCAGGCGAGAGCATTATTGGCCAGGCGACACGTCCAAGTCAAAATGAATCTAACATCGTTCCTGACCCTGGTGTATAATAAAACCATGTTAAATCCCTAGCTGTCGCACTATAGATGGATTGCCATGTGCTCTGTGTGAAAAACTATTGCATTGGTGTGGATCTAAGACTTCCCAGTCCCCTAATGACTTGATGATTTAGTCCACCGGTGCCATGCTTGATGACCAGAAAGCCGGCAGTGTTCAATAGTTGGATAACTGATGATTAATTCTTAAGATTACTTGAAAAATTGAATCTGCAAGTAAACTAACTTTAAGGATGCAGTCACAAAATGGATTCCATCACTTATTTAAAACGGGAAAGAAGAAGAAAGGCAACATGCGCATGTATAATCGGATTTCATTGTTTTTTTTTTTTTGGTAAAATAATCGGATTTCATTGTTAATCTTCACTGAACCGAAACAAGCAACTTTTCTTCCTCAGTCATGACAACAGATGAAGGGAAAAGACAAAGATGAGGTGACAAGACCATCACAACTGATGAAATTCTGTGTCCTTAGGTACTTCGTTCTTCCATTGCCACGTGGTCTTCCAATAATTGCGGATGATGGAACCAGAAGAACAGCACGGCTCAAGATTATGCGTAAGTTGGTATCTGTCGCCTATCAAGAGAGTTGAGAACTCAAAGGTTTACCTATGTGAAGAGGCTGAGACAATTGTCACAGGGATTAGAACCCTATTTACAGTCTTTCTGATCCAAAGACTCGCCAAAGTGTGCAAGTGAGGTTTGCCGCCAACACTTATCCTGAAAATTTTGCAAATTAGTGAGGAAACGCATGTTTATCGATGAACTTTGCTCCAATCAGTTATGTGGAATGAGTTTAACCAAAATGTTCCATTATGATTTGAACATGTTGCCAACAGACCCATCTAATGATCCAGCGCCCAGCCAGGTTATTGCCAGACTAACTAACAACAATCAATAGAACAAAGTGGAAAGAGGAAACACAAAATAGAAGCATCACTTGGTTGAGATCATTAGAGAGAAGTTGAGAACACAAATTGGATTACCTTGAGTTCACAGTATTGCTGCATTTTCCTAGCTTGAGCCATCGCAGTTTTAAAGATTTCGGTTTTACATCTTTCACCACTCCTTAACATGCACATAACCGGGCTAAAATCCTTTTTAGCATATAGGACAATGCATACTGCTGGCAAGTTGTCTCTTCCTGTCCTCCCTGATTCTTGGTAATAGCTTTTGATTGACTTGGACATTGTGTTGTGGATGACAAAACGCTGATCATATGCCATAAAAAAGAAAATTACCACCAACAACAGAAAGATGTATAACTGAAGGCCAACTTAGATCAGAGTCATTTGCCACTTTTACAGTAAAGAAAGAACTTTATCCTAGTCTAACTTAATTTCAGTGCACCAAAGTTCCATGCATGGAAGAAAGAATTTAATTTGATAAAATACATAATTTGCGAGTTCCTGCAATCAATAGCCAAGAATGACAATCTAGCAGGCCACTGGACCAAGGAACCAGCAAAGTTTACTTCCAAGCACACTTGGAAACCAAGTAGTGGAACTTAAACATTAGAAGAAAAGTGGATAGTTGAGTATTTGCTAGCATGTCAGCCTGCTTCTAAAACTAAAAATCAGCAAAGGCTGAGAGTCCATTTCAACTTACATCATCAGGTTTGTCTATTCCCATTCCAAAAGCAATGGTGGCACATACAACCTGGACCTCCGCAGTATACCATTTCTTTTGAACAGCTACTCTCTGATGGGCTGCTAATCCAGCACGATAGTACACCGTCTTTATCGTGCACATATCATTCAAGTATTTTGCAACATCAACACATTCACTCTTCGAGAGGCAATATACTATACCACAAAAATTAGCAAAACGATTCTTTAGCAGCTCTCCAAGCTGCTTCAGTGGTGCCTTGGTCTTGGCTATGACCTCATACGTTAGGTTTGGTCTGTCAAAGCTTGTCTCAAGAACAAGAGCATGGGGGATCCTGAGAGCTTTTAGGATATCCTGCAATGAATGCACATTTCAATCAGTCCCAAATAATTATTTCAACATTATCTGGAGGTTAATGTGCAAGTTTCATGCCTCACGAACTGGCTGAATGCAGTTGCAGTTAAGGCCATCACTGGGACATAAGGAAACTTTTGCTAGGGACATCCCAGTCCCCTATAATCTGGACGAAAATCATGTCCGCATTGACTGCAATGATGGCAACAAAGATAGTAAAGACCAATAAGCTCTACTCGTTTACAATCATTCAAATATACAAGAAAAGATCAAACCAGCAGGACATTCCTTATATGAGATGGCACTGACAGTGCAAATCCAGTAAAGAACTATAAGAAACATAATCAATGATCAAATGGAAGATTTTTTTTCCCTCATATCTCAAGTTGTTAATATATAGTATAAAGGTTAAAAGAATAAATAGGGAACACAAGAATTGGCTTGAAAAACCTGACTGTCATGCCAAACATGGACACTTCCAATTACTTTCAATAGTAATTTCACTGGAGCTTATTTTAGTGGTGTGCATTTTGGATATGATTAATGATGTGCCACTGAACTTTTCCAAAAGAAGGAACTAGATCAATTCCAGAAATAGTTATTTCAACATTGCATTCTGTTATACTAGAACTTCACAGAAGGTCTGGTTTCAAAAGGTTCGGAGAAATATCAACAATGTAATATGGCTAGAAACAAAGAAAATGCAAAAACATTCAAAATAAGAATCTGAGTGGAGCATATATGGAAGTTAACTTGCTTTCCTTATCTGTAACAAGCTGTAGATTTGCAGTGGCAACATCACAAATATTTATTTCTTCTTAAGCAACTATAGCATGATCTTTGCTTCAGAGGCAAGGATGCCAAAAAGCATACCTCACACAATTTGCCTCATCAACAACAAAACCAGCTAGTTGTGCCTGCAATGCGTGATGGTTGGGTATCAAAAAGTTAAAAAGAAACTTTCACAAAAAGTTACAACTTATCAGAAATAGTAGCTTTCTATACAAGCATTTCAATATCTCAAAATATGATGAGTTTCTCACAATTCTTTCAGGAGTTACATACAATAGCTTGCATGATGGTCTGTCTTTCCTGAAAAGGCAGGCAAAGCAGTGGAGATTGATGATTTGACAATTGCAACAATCAGAAAAAAAAAGTTTTAGATGTCCAGTTGAAATCCCGTTGCAACATATGGAGCATTGCCCAAAGTGCTTCAAGCAAACATCTTAGTAATGAATTTTTTTTCAACCACATAAAAAATGTGCATCCGTTACAACATATGGAGCATAGCCATTTTATGGCAGGATAAAGATTGTATGGTATGTATACTTCTCTAGGAACACAGAGAGAGAGAGAGAGAGAGAGAGAGAGAGATAAACCTTGCCTTAGTTCTTGGAGGACAGCCGCTGCTTGGGCAGCAGTTTGCTGAGAGTTCAAAAAAGTAGATGGTATTCCATACTTGAGTAGAGTAATTATTTGATCCTGGAAGAGAGATAGCAGGGGAGATATAACAACTGTGACACCTGGTTTAAGATATGCTGTCAGCTGAAATGACAGGTAAAAACATCAGAACAGCACATGAAGAAAGGAAGAGATGAGGGAATTATTCTTATATTCACCTTCCACTGATCAGACCACCAGTTGTCATTATTTTTCTCATAATTACTTCAGCTAGAAACATATAAACTACTTCAAGACTGAACAGAAAACGCTTTAGGATAATTCAACTTAATAAATTCAGATTAATATCTTCCTCAGTATCAAATATTTTGCATGCTACCAAGATCCATCTTATAAGAAATGACATCAATTTTCAAACAATTATGCACATACTTGCATAGGAGATATAGACATCTACTCTCGGCATTGGGTGCAAGTAATATGAAAACTTTTTTCCTATTTTACTTAAAAACCCTTTTGGATTGGACATGAAATATGATTGACAACACTTCTTACATGCAAAAATAAGATAAATTTTTCATTAGGTAACTAGAAGTTCCTAGAAGCATTGCACAAATGTCAAATTCTAGTAATTGCAGAATAGATAGAGATGTGCAAAGGCAGAACAGGAATGTCCTGTATTTCCTTCTTATCCAACTTAGTCCAATCTGATAGATTGGAACCAATGTTTATGTACCTGAATTACTTCGTATCGCTTAATTTGCATCTTGAAAACATTTCTTCCCTAAGTTTTAGCACGAAATTCTCAACAGTGCTAACAAAGCAAATATCAAGATCATTTTAAAGCTTAAATTTCATTATACAGGTCTACCCGTCTAGTAACTGGTGTAGCCATTGAGCAAAGTGAACGGGGCTAGTGCTCTAAACATTGTCTCCACACATACTTCTGCATACGATCATTACACAAATGAAGTAATATTAGCATTCACTAACCTGGTAACATAAACTATTACCACCTCCAGTGGGCATGAGAATGAAGCAATCTTGCTTGTGTACAGAAGCTTTACAAGCCTGATGATGCATTGGTCAAAATGCCTTGTTTCCAAATATTATGACATTTGCCAATTCTATGTCATCCAAGGCTTGCAATTCCTCATAACTCAGAGTCCCTTCTTTGGATGTTGAAATCCGAGAGCAATGTCTTTTATTTGAAACTGATAATATTGAAGCATGAGTGAGAGTGCTCTTACAGTCCTGCGACAGAAATAAGCCTCTTCAGTACTGTAATAGTTTCTGACATAAACTGTCATGCAAAAATGAAAAATGTGCACAAAGAAATCACAAGCCTTCATTTATGCAAAACATTCCTATCAAAGATGCTGGATTGCTAAGTTGCACACTTTGATGATCTGCTATACTCTCAAAATATTTGAGAAATATAGGTATTTGTACATCATCCAAAACTAAAAACATCTTTTTTAATGACCAAAAGGGTTTTAATATGTCATCTTGGATCTTGAAGACTGGATGTAATGGGCAAAACTTAGGAGTGTCTATTGGACATTTGATTGGATGAGAAGCCTCACAAGCAATATATTAAATACTTTTGAAGATTTACATTATGTAGGTCCTATGATGAGTGTGGAATCAAAGCAAATTGGAAATGGTCAAGGAGAGACTAAGTATTAAGAGAAAAGACACACTGACTGTCCATGTCCATGGGAGAAGCATACTGTGGATTCTAAAGATCGTCCAGCCAGAGGTTGAGTGGATGAATTGCTTGGAGTGCTGCTTTTGTCAGGAATATAGCCTGTTGATTTGCTACCCAGTTTACTGCCATATATATTTTCTTGGTCTTCACTATCAGTAGAGGAATCCCCCTCAAGAAAAGTTTGGCTTTTTGCAGGTTGTGGAGAATCTTCTATAATTTTGACATAGGGTATAACATTGCACTCACCATCATTACAGATATCTCGGCCAAACAAATCAGTCAAAACTCCACAAGCTTCTGAATCCACTGCTTGCAAATCATCCCAATCCTCAGGATGTTGCATGGTTTCAGCAAGTTCTGCTAGGAAGTTATCGCCACGGTGCTCCATGGTGATAAACTCTCGACCATCATCATCTTAAGGGAAACCAAAAGAAGAAAGAGATGATTTTGCAAGTTCCATGGCAAACAAGGGATCAAATAATTACAATCTACAATGTGTAACTTGTACTGTTCAGTGAGGCATGATTTTAATATTAATGCCAGATGCCGCAAGTAATTTGCAGTGAGTCCAGAAATAAGCCAGACAGTTCGCTAGTCTATAGGACTACTCTGCCAGACCCACAAAGAAACAGGGATGTGATTAACACTCGAAGAACTAAATTTAACTGGCTCCGGTAAATTCAGATCCAAGTTAGACGACTCTAAAGTCATCACGGGAATAGCAGCTGACCGCCATAAATCCCCTTATTAGCAATGCACAATCAATCACAAGCAATTATGTCATTTCCTAATGACCAGATATCGTGCGATTTGGGCAATGAGCTAGGAAAACCACCATTCAAAGTAACCAAAGCACGTCAAGCTGTAACACTGCCGGACATATTGCCCGTCAGCAAGACTAACCCGCTCCGCTCTATTCAAACCTAAAGCAGACTATTCCACGGCCACCATCATCACCGCGGTGGAAGAGGAATACCTACTTAACCTCTGCAACAACTAATCAGCATAAAAAAGATAAAACTCACAAGCCTTATCACCAAAATTTACAACTCACTCCCGACCGACAAAAGGCTCGATGTAATTGACCTCGATAGTCTAAGGGCGACGGAGTGATGATTCGAGTACCGTAGAACGAGACGAGACGGTCCAAGCACTTGCTGGCGGACTGCTCGTCGAAGCCGAACTTGAGAGCCAAGCTCAGCAACCGACTTTCTCTACCTCCAAGCCCCGATCCTACATGAATCTTCAACCCGGTCGATGCGATTCGACGGATTGACGATGCACGAGTCGGGATCGAATCGATCCGTGGAGTCACTCTCGAGGGAGAGAGAGAGAGAGCGCGCTCGGGATGGTCTAGTTCGAAAACCCTGGCCAGGCGATGGCGGGACTGATGCTGGAGACAGGAGACTGGAGATTGGAGCCATTTTTTTGTTTTGAAACTTCTGTTTGGAAATTCTTTTTTCGCCCCTCGAACTTTGTTTAAGCTCTACTTTTGCCCCCAGATAAGTTTCTCTGGTTTCATTTGACACCCTTGGTTCTGTTTGGGGGGTTCGAATCATCCCTGACCTCGGTAGACAGGGAAGTGTGTAGAGGATTCTTTGCAAACAGAAGACTTGCGCCTCGTACTAATGTTGTAGATCTGCGAGATGCATCTCAGATATTGCATTTTTACCTTTAAATCACGTTAGAAGATTATGTCTTTTCTCATTTTAGTAAGATGATGTATTTCACAAGATATATAGCAAATGATGTTCTCCTTTTAAATAGAGATGGAACTAATAGTAAAGCTCCATCATTCTATCCATGCCAAAGAACTATTTCTCAATAATCTACACCAAAGCATTATTTTTCTAGTTTGGAAACAATTGCTCCAAATTTATCATACTTTGCAATTGGAAGCACCATTGTCGCAAAACAGAGCTCTTAAATTCGGAAGGCTATTTTGTTAAAAGTTCATAACAGTAATTCCTTAAAGTGTGCTTTGACGTAGATATTCACATGGAACCACCAATCAAAGGCAATTATCAAACCAAATATGAAAAAGTCATTAGACTATTGGGGTGCAGGTGAGCCCGTTACATTTGAGCCCCTGCTACTAGTGATGTCGCATGACCTAAGAATTGAGATGCATTGCGTTCACATGAAATCAAGAATGTCTCGCAATTTATGGTTGTTACCCATTTTAAGTTTGGATAATTCTATGTGGGAGCGATTTACATAATTTCCAAACCAACATCAAAGACATAACTAATGGAAACTTCCTCCAATGAATTAAAAAACAAATTGACAAGTATGGGAAGATTTGCAGAAGCTACTAAAAGTCCAACCACATAGAATTGTTCGAAAAATATTGCAAATAAGTTACGATGCATTAGATGTTGGACATAAGTACATTTTTCTCAATATTGTTTATTTCTTTATCGGCGAAGAGGACTATGAGTTTTATCCAAGTCAAGGAAGTGAAGATTTGAAGTTGAGGCGCTTGATTAAAATTGATAATGATGTTATATTTAAGATGAATGATTAGCCGAGAGATCTTAGAAAGAATAACTTTTGCCAAGGAAAATCACTTGAGAATTCCAACGGACCATGGGACTACGGTTGCAAGGCAGTCCCAAGACTACTAAAGATATCTCTAAAGGTAAAATATGGCATCGTTCCTTCTTCTCTCTCCTATTTTAATATATTTAACCTAATATATTCTACTATTTATTTTAACATGAACAGATGCTCTTACTTCATGGGAAAATGAATATATCGGAACATCACATTTAAGTCCTGTCATAGATAAATTATAAATATCTCAAGAATGAAAAATTTATGTCGTTCGATTTTTGATTTCATTGACATAAATTACACATGTAAATTTTATTTACAATCAATTGAAGATCCTTTTACAAAAATTTTACCCTATAAATATTATTACCTAAGAGCATGCAATTGTCATAACTAGTTGAAAATATTGATAATCTGAAGGACTACAATACTAAATGAAGATGAAGTATAAGCATTATAGACCAAATAAATAAAGATTTCTTGATTAGGCAAATTACAATCACGGATAAATAAATTCCAAACAATAAGATTGGGAAAAATTTAACACTAATAGGCGTGTTTGATTTAGGAATCCAATGTTTGATTTTTTTTTTCGCTATTTTATGTTTGAAGATATCCGTCCCTCTACTAGTCATTTTTAACTCTTTTCGTTCTCGTTTCCTCTTAATAGATAAGATAGCAAAAATCCCGTCAAAAATATATTTTAGGAATATGTTACTTTTTTAAAGGTTTTTATCCCGTTGACCTTGCTCGTTTCATGGATTGGGTTAGGTGTATGATAAAGAGTGGATTTTCTTATAACAAACATTTCTATCCACTATAAGTTGTTTTTTTTTTAATTTTATTTTCATTTTAAGGTACAATGCTCTTTTGGGCCAGAAGCCGCTAGACTAACTTGATTAATTACAAATAGATGTTGCGCTTATTATTGTATCCGTACCTTTGTATTCATTATATATGATTTCCAGCATGAAGCCAAAATTTTCAATTATGTTTATCATTTACTTAAATTATCAATATTCATGTCATTTTACTATTATCAATCTGGGATGCCTCATACGCTTATGACTGATCAATGGCGAGGAATTAACCCTAGCAATTAATCAAGACACGTTGGGCAAAGGAAACAACTTTATATTCTTCATATAATTTGAAATATTTCATTCTGATGATTTAACATCACCCTCTTTTGTCCATCTAATACCTTCTTTAACATTAGCAAAAGGAGCAAACCATACGGGTGTTTGATAAACGAAAAAAAAAATCAAATTGTTTTGAACAGACAGAAATGTTGAAAGTCTGAAAAAAATGATTGGAAGATTCGACAGATTTTGATTTAACTTTGGAAAATGAAATATTTCTAGGACTAATTTCCAATTGTCTTGACTATTAAAAATATGATTCTACCAATTTTGTTATTTATCCTATTTCTTCAGATCATTTTGTTGATATATATATATATATATATATATATATATGCGAACTGTGTGAAACTTTTGACGAAAGTCCTAGGCATGAAATCCCCTTTCCACATAGTAGATTATTTTAATGTAATATATAATATAGTATAGCTTGATCTGCAAACCTAAATTATGAAAGGTAGCGTGGGATCATGATTACATTAGTTTCCTGATTTTTCCTACAAACAAACTGAAGAGAAATTATACCTTATAGTCTAGGTTCTTTGCTATTTAAAGTATCAAGTAGAGATAAAGACAAACGAGTCAAACTATAAAAGAGAATCAAACCAACTGAGAAAAGCAGCTATTCTAACCAATTGAACTTTTGGGGGAAAATATAGATTTAATTGTTAAAGTCAACGAAAGCCATATGGGACTTTCGTGACCATCTTCAACTAATTAAATGATCCGTTTAAGCGGGAAAATTAAACGGTATATTTTGACTTATGACATGTATATTCACTTTCTTTTTAAAAAGATAAAAATAAGTAATATTTCTCCTGAAAAATTCATTTTATGACAGGCTTTGCTTAATGATACTGCCCAGCATCGACAACCTATAGTTCCATATGTTGGAAAACCTTCTAATCATAGTACCGTGAAAACGAAGTTAATCGGTTCATTTTCCTAGTCATTCTGAAAGCAACTTTTTTGTAAACCCTGTCAAAATCTAAAAAATTTATTGCTAACCAGTGCTACCACGTCATTTTTTGAACACACTTATCAAGTAAAAAATATGTTTCAATTTTCAAAGAAATGATTAAAAATTTCACAAAAACGATTAATCATATGAAAATCGGTTGCTTCCTTATCTACTTAGAGCGTAAATGATAATCATTTCATTTTCAGGCATAGTTTCTAGTCAAATACTATTTCGATTCTCTAAACAAGTTTCTAAGTAGAGGAGCATGTTTGATAACAAATGAAATTTCATTGATGCTTACATTGAATCATTGATCAAAGGCATGATCCGAATAAATTTGGGCCCACTGCAGTCAAACCCCGATATTGTCAGATACCATGTGAAACCCATGTAATCTAAGGATTGGAATGCTGGA
Organism: Melaleuca alternifolia; assembly: GCA_019926035.1. Lineage (NCBI taxonomy): Eukaryota > Viridiplantae > Streptophyta > Magnoliopsida > Myrtales > Myrtaceae > Melaleuca > Melaleuca alternifolia. The sequence goes on along the minus strand of JAGKPW010000745.1, from coordinate 348,534 downwards.
GGCTCATGTACACCGAAGAATGTCTCAGAAAGTGGGCATCGCCTATTCTAACGTTTATTTGTTGTGCATAAGAGTGAGGTACATAACTTGTAACTCACGAATCAAAGACATTATTAATGGAAATTTTCTCCAATCAGGAAAATTCATATATTTAGAGGGTGATGTCCATTGGGCAATAACTACATGACACTACATTAGTTTGGCTAATGAAAATTGGATTAGACAGATGGGGTTGTGGAAATGAGGTTTGTTGACATAATTGGAGTTGTTTATATACCGGGTTAACAATAATGAAGGGTAAGGTTGAAGAGTATGATAAGGATTAGGCATCATGCGAGCATTATAGATGCTTCCACAAAGTTTTCTACATAATTTAATTATCGTAGTAAGAATCAAAAGAATATGTCTTTAAAAATCATAAACATGTGTGAAGTTCTGTAGTTGTTTAAATGTGTTCTAAGGAAGTGGATGAATATCACTTCAATCTGTTTAAATATGTGTTTCTCACATACGTATCGTCCTATCTGTTGCTTTTTTTTTTTTATATCTTTTTGATTGATTGTGGATATTGGGCTCGCTAGAGGCAAAGACAAAATATATGCAAGTTGTTGGAATAGAAGGTTGCATTGAACCACCAATCAAAAGCATTAATCGAAGCAAATACTAATTATTATTAGATGATCTGACTGCATGTCAGCCCATTGCATTTGAGCTCTTCATATTGGTGGATCCTGCAGCAAATCATATGGGCATCATCTCTAAGATTGGGAATGAACTCATCTTATATACACACTCAGGCATCATCCCTAAGGTTGGGGATGCACTCATCTTATATACACTCAATGCATCCAAGGATGTCTCACACGGTATGAGTATCACCCATTCTTACTTTTATTAATTTTGCATGCGAACATTGTCTATCACCCACAGATGAAGAAACCCGAGGCACGGTTGATGGAAATATCCTTCAGTTAAGAAAGTCCACGCCTCTAGAGATAAAGACCAAGGATTTTCTTCTTTTCCGTGTGCGGACGCAACCCAATACTATTGCGTTGACTAGAGGGCGAGTTGGAAAGAAAAGTCGTGCATTGCATCCGGCATTATCATTTGTTCATGTATTTTCTTTTTGTGCAGCGGGAAGGCTTCTTGTCTTCATTTAACATTTTGATATTCCTTGTCGTTCAGAAAGCGCCTCCTCCACATCGCAGAAAACAATTTAACTTCTGCCAGTCTATGCCAGCAATAGGCGTGCCAGTTGATCAACAATATAATTGCCTCCTCTCCTCATTTCTCCCTCGCTGTCTCTTGCATTCGGCCTCTCCCAGAGCAATTTTCAATAGTATGGTCTATTGATTAGTCCTCCCTCGTTTATTTGATCTGTTCCCTCTTGGAAATTCTCACCTAGGCTTGTTGACGTCCTTCTCTCTACGATCCTGCGACTCTCTTCTTATCTCAGCTCGCAAAAGGTAACCGCTTCCTCATCTCTCATCTGTGTGTTGTCTCTATTGATTTCTTTGCTTTGCTATCGGAATAATGGGCTGGATTAGTGTGTTTTGGGCTCCTTTTTGTCTGTTGGGGATGTGGGTGGCTGCTACCGTTGGAGGGCACCAGCTCATAATTTACTTCCGCGAAAAAGGAAACCCTTTGCTTTCGGCTTTAGATGTGACTAATTATATGGCCTCTTTGTCTGATTGTTCGTTCGTGTCGTAGTTCAGTGTTGATCCTTTGCTAAGCTAGAATGAGTCGGAATGCGAGCTCGAGAGAATCTGCTGCGCACAAAATTACCTACTATTCGCCGCAAACCTAGCGACCATCTTTTTATGGATCGTGATTTTTCTCTCTCTCTTAAGTCTAAGCACAATGAAATGAAAAATAACCAATAGCAGGCTGGTTCGATTTTCAAGTCCGAAAATTGGGGATTGGTTATGATAGGGTAGGTTTCAGGATCTTGATATGGAATATACACATTCTGAAACCAATCACATATCAAAGCAAGTACTCTTGTAATCATATTTTATTTGACAATTTTGCCTCCCTATAGAACTTTCCAAATGAATAATATGCTGTCTTCCTTGAATTATTGGACGAGATAATCCTAAAAAGTATGTTCCCTTTCACCTCCGACTTATTTTCTCCCTCCGAAGCTTTCAATAGTAAATGAGTAATTAAAAAGTACAGTCCACATGCAAAAACGACAATAGCTAATATGCGAAGGTTTGAGTATTTTTAAATCTATTGCTACTTTTACCTATTTAACTGGTATCTAAATGGAACTTAATTTCATTGATAGACTTAATTATCCGTCATTCTATTCATCCTTAATAAGGAAGTAAGGCCAATTGTTGAATTCCCTCTCATTTCTGTGCACTTTTAGAGAGAAATAAAATGTGGGCCCAAAAGGAAGTATTTCCCTTACATTTAGAATCATTCTCATTGGCTTCCTTCATAATTTAAATAGCCAAGCAATTGAAACTTATTCCTCAATTGATATCTTAGCTTTAAATAATACAGATGAACGATGCTTAAAAATTGAAACCTGCCAAACTAAAAGCTTGATTAATGGAAATTTTCTCCGATCAAGAAAGTGAGCTCATCTAGAGGATGAGGTTTATCGGACAACAATTGCATGACACTCTATTAGGTTGGCCAATGGGAATGGTATTAGACAAAAAGGGGCAGTGAAAATGAGGTGTTGGACACAGTTAGGGTTGTTTATATATGAGGCTAAAAATAATAAGAGTGAGGTCGAAGATTATGATAAAGATTAGGCATCATGTGAGCTTATATTCAAAGAAAGATGCTTCATGGAGTTTCCTACATAGTTTCATTATCTTAGGTGTGAACTAAAATGAAATAGTCTCCCTTTGAATATGATAGAAGTGCGTGAAATTATGTAGTTGTTCAAATGCTTTTTCAGGAAGTCGATCAATTACACCTCAATCTGTTTAAATATTTGTATGTGTTTGTGAACAAGTGAATGATGTGGGCTTTTTGTGGGTCTATTTCGAGCCACCTAATCTTCAACAGTGGAAGCTTACTTAACAGAAGGTTGTGCCTTCATTATCTGTCTCTTTCTCAACATCACAAACCTTCTTCAGCATTGCCTCGGGGAGAAATTAAGTTCGTGTTATTCGGAGGGGACCATGCTGGCGAGCATTTGCAGAAAAGCATCCTAAAAGCGTCTTTCATTGATCATCAATCCTTTTAAACAGCATAAAAAGCATCTTTGCTTTCGATCCCTCCTCAGATCTCCATGGACAGAGGGCAAAGTCGGGGAAAGAGATGCAGAGCAGAGGAAGATAGCACTGAGGGAGCATCCACTTCATCATCCCTCTCTTCGGCAGCCACAGGTGTGGGTAGTGGTCAGTATGACGTGTTCTTGAGTTTTAGAGGCTCAGATACGCGTAAGGAATTCAGCGATCACCTCTATCAGAGTCTGGTCAAGGCAGGGACTGTACCCATTTACGTGTTCAAGGACAATCAAAGCATTCCAATTGGCGAGGATTTTGGTTCACAGATTTTCAATGCCATCATACGGTCTAAGATTTCGATCCCCATCATCTCTGAAAATTACGCTTCGAGCAAATGGTGCCTCCGTGAGCTCATTCATATCATGGCCCGCAAGAAAAGCTCGTCACACATAGTCTTGCCCATTTTTTACAAAGTTGCCCCATCGGATGTGCGGCATCTAACAGGAAATTTTGGAGATGCTTTCCGTTTCTGTTTGAGTCAGGAGCGTTTTGATAAAAAAGATATTCAGCAAGGGCCGGAAGCACTTAGAGAAGTGAGTGACCTACATGGATGGGAATCCACCAAAGTCGCCAACGGGTACTTCTTTGAACTTTTCCTTTTATTTTATTTTAAATAAATAAGTTTTCTTCTTTCACGATGAAATGCAGATGAATTGCTTTCACTGCTAGCTCAGAAAAGATCCTCGAAATGTCCCAATAAACAACCATAATGCCCCTAAGACAAGAAACACTATTACTCCCTAAGATGTCCCCGAGAACTAAACCAACGCGACGACGTCTAAAACCAAAGCATCCCACAGTGCCCAAGAATTTTACATTTGTCTCCCGTGCATACCAACAAACATAGAGACTATAGCCCCTTCAACTGATAGTATGAATCACTAAAACGATATGCCTACAGTAGACTCCAATGCTTGGCCTTCCGCAGCTTGATCAAAACCAGATAAAATCGACTTCCTATTGCCAACGTGGGTTGGCTCAATTGATAAAAATGAAACACTTGGCTGGGTTATTTCTTGTTCATGATCTGTCATTGTTTTTGTTGTTTGACAGGCATGAGGGAGAGTTGATACAACTTGTGGTCAAAACTGTTCTAAACAAGTTACAAAAAGATTTTCAGCTAGACATTCCTAGGCAGCTAGTTGGACTTGATGATCGTTTGATGGAAATCATGAATTGGATTCGCATTCCTTCCATTGGTGCTCGGATGATTGGACTATATGGCATGGGCGGGATAGGCAAGACAACACTTGCCAAGTGTATCTACAATCAACTCTTGGATGAGTTTGAGCATGCCAGCTTCCTTCCCAATATTAGAGAAAAAGCTACACATCACGATGGTATTAAGGATCTACAAAGTCAATTGATATCTGATATATTACAGAGTGAAAATAAAGTTTCTAGAATTGATGATGGAATTAACATAATCAAATCTAGATTCAAAGAAAAAAAGGTTCTCATTCTTCTGGATGATATAGATGACAAGATTCAATTGGATGTGTTAGCGAGGGAACGTGACTGGTTTATGGCAGGAAGTATGATCATTGTGACTACTAGAAATGAAGCCGTGCTTGTTCAATCTAAATTCGAGGTAGATTACAAGTACGAAATGGAGGGTTTGGATAAGGTGCAATCTTTGCTTCTGTTTAATAGACATGCATTTCGTATCGACCGTTCTCCGCGAGACTTTGAGAGCATATCTCGTGATATCATATCTACCATGGATGGGCTTCCCTTGGCACTTGAGGTTGTAGGTTCGTACTTGTACAAAAAAGCGAATCAAGAAGTATGGGAAGATGTGCGGAGGCAATTAAAAAGCCAACCGCATAGAGATGTTGAAAAGATATTGCGTATAAGTTATGATGCATTAGAAGATGGACATAAGCAGATTTTTCTCGATATTGTTTGTTTCTTTATTGGCGAAAATTTGGACTATTTTGGCAAATATATGATGTGCATGTGGGAGGACTATGGGTTATATCCAAGTCTAGGAATTGAAGAGTTGAAGTTGAGGTGCTTAATTAAAATTGGAGATCATGGTGAGTTTGAGATGCATGATCAATTAAGAGATCTTGGAAGGAGCATTATTTGTCAAGGCCAATTGCTTGAGAAACGCAGCCGACCATGGGACGATGATTATGGGGGAGTCCCGAGAGTACTAAGACATGATAAGGTAAGATATGACACTCCTTTCTTTTTCTCTCCCTCTTAATTTAATATACTTAATCAATCCATTTCAAAATTTCTTTTAGGATAGCTAGATGCTCTTACTTTCTAGGAAAATAATTCTATGTAAACATCCATCTATGTCCATCATAAATTAATTATGACAGCTAAATAGATTATAAGTATCTCAAGGATAAAAAGTCATATTGTTCGATGCAATTTCATTGATATAAATTAAAACTATGAAAATATAATTGAAAATCAATTCAAGGTCCTTTAACTATAATTTTACGCCATAAATATACTAAAAGCATGCAATTCTCATATCTAATTGAAAATTTTGATAATTTGAAGGTCTACAATAATTAATGGAGATGTAGATCAAATAAATGAAGATTCCTTGGTTAAACTGGAAAAAGATAGGATGTGCCAATTACAATAATTGATAATTAATTCAAAATCATAAGAGAAATAGAAAAATATTTCACACTTATCGCATGTGCTTGCTTTCTAGTACATTCGAATGTGTTATGGTGCTCCCGTGATTTAGGAATTGAATGTTTGATATTTTTTGATTGTGAAGATACCCATCCCTCTACTAGTTATTTCTGTCTCTTCTCATTACTATTTCCTCTTAATAGATAAGACAGCAAAAATCTGCTTAAAAATATTTTAGGAAAATCCTACTATTTTCGGTATAAAAAAATAAGTGATATTTCTCCCAAAAAAAATCATATGTCAAGCTTTACTCAACCATAATACTGTGAAAAAGTTAAAATCGCTTCAATTTTAGTTATTTTGGAAGTAATTTTTTCCAATCCTCATCAAAATCTAAAAAGTGTATCTCAAACCAATATTACCACGTCGCACTCAAGTCATTTGTTCAAATTCTGAAAGGTCATAAAAGATAAATAAATGCAAGTACACGTGTGCATATTTATGTCCCGCAAGGACATGAAGATAACAAATTGTGCTAGTGCGAGATTTGAAAAAAAGCAGGAAAAGAAAATTTCAAAATTTTTTTGACCAAACAAAAAAGATTTAAAAAAGGGAGAACTAAAGAGTTAAAAGACACTTTAGACCCTCCACGTATTGATCGTCCCGTCGAATTCCTTGGCCATATCCCAAGGCACACAAATGAACTACTTGAAATACTTGCAGTGCTACCTAAGGACGTTCCATGACTTGATGCGAACAGCTTCAAGCGGAGACCTTTCTGAAGTAAGATGGCTTCAGTGGAGGATAGACGAAACCGATTCATATATTTCGATGACCAATTTGTGTTTGCCGAAATTAGCGGTGCTGGATTTAACTCAGAGCTACATCACAGAGGATTGGGAAGGATGGAGTTCATTTAGGGTAAGAGGATTTTTGGTTTGTTTTGTTTGGTCGATCCGCTCATTCTTTGATAGCTTTTTCTCCTTTTGTATTAGGCGTCAACACGGCTAAGAGCTCTCAACCTTACACAATGCTTGAAATTAAGAAGTACTCCTGATATGTCGGTTTTTACCCGGCTGAAGATTCTCAGATTGAGGAATTGTCGCCAACTAGAGCATCTCCACCCCCTAATTGGCGAACTCAAGAGACTCGTTTCCTTGGACTTGAGTTACTGTGCAAGTCTTAAGGAGCTACCAAAGGGAGTGGGTGAATTAAAAGATTTAGAAGAACTTGACTTAAGTTGGAGTGGAATTATACAAATCCCTACGTCTATTTGCTCTCTGGGCAAGCTAAAGAAACTGGATGCCTCATGTTGTGAGTCATTGAGAAGAATCCCTAGCTCAGTTGGGGATTTACAGAATTTGCAACATCTGGACATTAGTTATTCTGGTATTGAAGAGTTGCCCAGTGCTATTGGAAGGTTGAAAAATCTACAGACTCTCGACATCTCTTGGGCACCGATATCTCACGTGCCGGAAACAATCCAGATTCTTTCTTCTCTCCAACGCCTAGACCTACGTTGCTGTAACAAGCTCCGATCGGTGCCAGAGCTTCCCTCGAGCTTAGCACGTTTGGTGGTCTCTGGTCAGAGTCTCAGGCTACCACAGCTTTGTAGCCTAATCCACCTAGAAAAACTCTATCTTCAGCAATGCCATCTAATTGAAGACATCCCCGACATTGCCTCAAGACTGTGGAAACTCGATGGATTCAGGTACTTGGAAGAGCTTTCAATATTTGTCTGCAGTTCCATTGAAATATTGGACCTTTCAGAGTTAGTTCATCTGAAAAGATTGGACACTCGGCTTTGCAATAACCTAGTTGAAATTCAGGGACTTGATAATTTGGAGTTCTTGGATAACATACATATATCGAATTGCAATTCCATTAATAACCTTCTCTGTCTAAAATCACGGTGCTTGAAGGGATTAACTGTTTGTAGCTGCAACAATCTAGTCGAAATTCAAGGTCCTCTTGATGGTGCGAAGTTCTTGGAACGGTTGCGTATTGAAGAATGCAAATCATTGGAGACTTTGCCAGATTTGATGGGATGTGAGAAGTTACAATCTCTAGTCATTCGATACTGTAAGAAACTTACTCAGCTTCGGGGACCTGAAAAGTCTGATTCAATCACGTGGCATATTTCTAGTTGCGACTCATTGGAAGCAATCCCGAAATTATTTGGAAAACAATTACGTAAAAGCGATCTGTATTGATCTATTTGCTGAAATATTGTGATAATGGTGTGATGAATCTTATACCCATATTACAAAAGTGAGATGAGCCACGTTTCCTCAAAAGAGGTAAATAAGAAGTGAACAATCATTTTTCTTCTAAGATTCATGACCTAGATTTCATCGCCATCTTCTTTTGACAAGAAGGTTTTCCACGACAGGGTTATGTACTTTCCTAAATTGATAGTCGTACATTATTGAAGGAGTAGGGGAGTTGGTCATAGAAGCTGACACGATGCTGCAGTCAAGATCAAAATGGAGACCCAAATGACTGTGGAAGTCATTTGTCATCTAGTAAGATTCTTCATCCTCTAATGACCGGTGTGAGAAAATAGAGTAATTTACATACTTTTCTCAAAGGCTATATTTTTTTGGAATGATTTACTCTACACCAGCTATCTATCTCATCGATTTTGGAAACTCCGGCTTTGCTTGCATATGGTGCTCTTGGTTACGTTATAGCAATATTTTTCATTTATTCTTTCATTGGCAGCTTTTGTAGACTGCAAACAGATTAGCGGCTGGTTAGCGGCTTGTGGAGCAATGATGAAAAGATCAAACATAGGTAACAAGAATTCCCTAGTTTTGGAAAATCTAGGGTTTGAAATTTTCACCTGGAGGCCTATGATCTTCTGCTACTCGATATTGAAAACTTCGCCTAGAATTTCCCTGTCCAAAATTCAAATTTTCTTTGAAAAATATTCTTGGCCATTTTGTGGCCATTTTGAGTTCCTTTGAGTTCTCGTGTCATTTGATTTAGGGCAGATGTCATGTTTTAGACAAATGCCTTTTGGTTTTTCATGATGAGTGAAAACCCTGTGAAGTTTCTTAGTGATCTCCTGATGTTCCTCCTGAACCTTTTAAGAAGAGCATTAATTCCCAGTAAATATGATGAACTGAGCAAAAATAAATTATAAGGTTCAAGCGTTTCTGATTGGTGATTAAAAAAATGTTAAAATAGTTTTGGCTAGTCTGTCATATCTGATTGTACACCCCCTCAACATTACCAGTGGTCAAATTGTTGTTTTGAAATATTATCAAGGAAGGTGAACGGATGCTGCTTCCTTGACAGGTTTGGTGGCCTATGTAATGTTCAAGGCTTACTTTGGGACTTCAATTCAATCAGCTGTATTGATGACCTTTAGCATTATTGGACAATTATTTGCCCGTCTGTGAAACAAGCTGGGGCGAGGAGCACAATAACTTGCCAATCATCCCATTTGATCATATTGTTGTCATGGAATTGTTTTATCACGACTAATTTGGGTGTTGCTCCCTTGGCTGAGGATCTTAAATTTCCAAACCTGAGAGTGATCAAAATGAAGAAAAGGGATTTGTAGAGGAAGTATCAACAACAGCTAAGGACCGTCTTGTATGCCAAACTTGAAGAGGCTTGTGGGCCAAATGGAGTGTCCTGAAAAAGTTTTGATGCTTGTGAAGATTCAAAACACTTGATTTGTTCTTAACAGCACATACTTGAACAATAATAAATGTATTTTTTTTTAAATTGAACCTGTTTTCTGTATGCTTGTTAGGTTCTATCTCTTTGTTAACAAATGAGTGGCTGTTAATTTTTTGTTTTGTATGTTACCTGATGCAGAGTTGTTTGATGTGGTTGCATTCTAATGATGTCACTCTTGAATTCAATGAGGCTCTGCTAGGGAGCTATGCGCTGCTAATACTCCTCCATGTCTATCATGCTATTTGTGTGATGATATCGTTTGAATGTTGTCATATAGGTTTTTGATTGGATAAGCTCAGTTCTCATGTCTGTGGTATTGGATTCGTAAAGTTGAAATTGACATCCTCACAAATTATCTTGAATTGCTGATAGGATATTGCCAATGATTAAGTAACAAGTACATCTTTGTTTTTCCTAATTAGGCACTTCACCTTTTCAGCATAACTTTATTAACATCAATTCTGTTCCTGAACACAAACGAGGAAATTGCTAATTGCTTACTTCTTTTAAGCCTATTGTTTTCTCTTTCATTGGCCAGCTAATGAAGTCTCTGTTCATTGTGGTCCAACAGAGATTGGTGTAAATGATGTTAACACATTTGTACCTTATCTTTCATGGAATAAATTGTGATGCTGTGATCTCGCCTATCTGCAATTATTGATAATGAGTCAATCCTATCCTCATTGTGAAGATTCAATATGCATTTAATGGAACTTGGAGAAAATCCTCGAACACCAGAGGATGGAGATGCGGGCAGGACTGAGCTTTCATTATGAAAAAGCATTCTGAAGGTCTTTGCTAAATGGTGTTTATCATTTGTGTTGTTCATACTCTTCAAATGATTCTAATATGAAGCGATCTCTCCTCATGGGGTGTGTTCGTCCTTTGCAAGCTTTGGCATCATGCCATTCCTTAGCGATGGCCGAATCACAAATGGCTTGCAGGAAGACCCCATGTGCAGGTGGTTCTATATGCGTGAGCTAAGCATAAAATGAGATTTGCTAACAAGATTACCGGTTAGATGTCCTCTTCATCTGCAATTTTTTGACTGGGATGGACTTTTCGTGGAAAAAGCGAATGCCATGGAATCCAATTCACGTGTTCCCCCTGTTTTGTCCTTTCCTTTCTTTCCTTGCCTCTTTTACCCGCGGGGCGATGCTCCATTGGTCTTAGGTTTAGGATCAAACGCTGCCATATGACATGCACAAGATATATCCCATTTGAGTCTGGCATCTTTAGGTTACCTACCTTATCCAAAATGGAGTCACCTATGAACTTTCCTAGGCGACTAGTGACTCGTACTCCAATTGCATGGATTGATTCGTGCAAAGGCTATATTAATCTTTTTGGGCATCTCGATTTTGAAGGTTCTTAGAAATTTCCATACATGCAACGCCAATAAATAGCTAGCAATATGACTATATGAGTTCGACCACCACAACATGTTTTTCGCCCCCTTCTGGGGGACCAAAGTCACCTTTTCCAATTTGATATCTCTTATAATATGCAACCGGGCGCATGTGCCACATAAAAGCATGGGCAATGGTCCAGGACTAAAACAATAGTTGGGGTCATAGCATCTAGAGTCCTCTTGGGAAGGATAAGGGGACCATCTCAGATTCCTATAATAAATATTAAATTGTTGAGAATGTTAAGCATTTACTGCAGAATTTCCCCATTTGTTAGGGAATATTTGAATTGAGTCATGACCAAGTATTGAATATAATCTAAGTTTCGACGATGGCGAACCCATCACCACAACTTCACGGTATGTTAGTAATCCAATACTCTTTACACGAGACAGTAGCACCATTCAGTCAAGACATAACTCAAACTTGTAATTGTGATGCTTTCATGATAAGAGATTCAACCCAGCTAGATGACAATTAATTAGTTGGCGCTTCTGTAATCCTGGGAATCTACAGGATTACTAGATTTTTTCATTTATCAGCTAACAACGGTTCTTTCTCTAACATCGTCTGCAATCTAAACTGCAGTTACTGCTGTGTCACAAGCTTCCAAAATTCATCTGCCTTCTTCACTTGAAGATTTTCCACAGCACGGTCTCTCCTCTGAGGTCTTCGGAGGATAATGAGCATGTCCCACATTTACTTCTTTCTCTTAGGCTGAAGAGAATCCTCCAATCCAATATCTATCCAAAACAATCTTTTTCGATCAAGTCATGCACATACTAAGATTCAGAGAAACAATTTTGTCCTCACTTCAAAAGGTAAATAAATGACTTACCTTCTTCTGGGCCAATACTTTACAATGCTGTGCCATCATCAAGACCGTGCTGATTCCAACCACCCTTTTGAGTACGAAAGCCGTTGGCTGCAATAGTCATGAAAATATTTATGCAATCATTACCATGAGCTGTTGCAATGCAATTAGAACAAGAAAGCAAGCATTATTGGGCAGTTGACACGTTCAAGTTAACATGAATCTAACGTTGTGCATGACCCAGGAATAAATAAAACCATGTTAAATCCCTCGGTATCAAATCATAGATGCATTGCCATGTGCTCTCTGAAAAACTACTGCGCATAATGGGGATCTAAGATCGCAGTCCACTAATGACTTGAATAATACAGTCCACGAATGCAATGCTTGCTGACCAGAAAGCCAGCAGTGTTCAATAGTTGGATAACTGGTGATTATTCCCCAATAAAAGTTCTTAACCAATAGATTGTATATTAAGATATACTATTTAAATAATTGAATCTGCAAGAAAAGTTGTATCAGATGCAGTCATGGTATGGCTTCATCACTACTTCAAAACGGGAAAGAAGAAGAGAGGCAGAATGTGCTTGCATAATAGGAATTCATCGTTAATCTTTGTGCGACTGAAACAAACAACTTTTTCTTCCTCAGTCAAGACTGAACGGCATGTTCCCATATGCCTCTCTGGCTTATATGTCGAGCCACATTTTATTTACCCTCATGAAAAGAATTAATTCCAGACATGGAACATGACAGCAGATGAAAGGAAAGAAAAACATGAGATGACAAGACCATCACAACTGAAGAATTCTGCATCCAATTCGACTTACAAAATCGGGTTTGTCTATTCCCATCCCAAAGGCAATGGTAGCACATGCAATCTGGGCCTCTCCAGTATGCCATTTCTTTTGAACAACTACGCTTTGACAGGCTGCTAATCCAGCATGATAGTTACCGTCTTTATATAGCATTTCTCATTCAAGTGTTTTGCTACATCAACACATTCACTCTCTATAGGCAACATACTATGCCATGAAAATTAGCAAAACGATTCTTTAGCATCTCTCCAAGCTGCTTCAGTGGTTCCTTGGTCTTAGCTATGACTTGATATCTTCGATTTGGTCTAGCAAATCTTGTCTCAAGAACAAGAGCATGAGGAATCGTAGGAGCACTGAGGATATCCGGCAAAGGATGATTCAATCAGAATGAACAGATTATTTCAACATAATCAGGAAATTAATCTGTAAGTTTGGTACTCCATGAACAGACTGAATGGCAGTTGCAGTTAAGGCCATCACTGGGATGTACTGAAACTTCTGCTTGAGACATCCCAGTCCCCTATGATTTGGGTGGAAATCATGTCCCAATTGGCTACAATAATGACAGCCACGTAAGTGACAATCAATGAGCTTTACCTGTCAATCACTCAAATCTACAAGAAAAGCTCAAGCCAGCAGTATGTACCTTTCAAGATCAGACTGGCAGAGCAATCCAGTTAAAGACCATGTAAGAAACACAATCGATAACCACATGGGTGACCTTTGCTTTTCATGGGCTGTAGACAGGAGATGGGATCATTATCCAAGCTTATGCTGGCTCCAATTACTTTAGCAAGTAATTTCCATTGGAGCTTCTTTTAGTTGTGTGCTCTTACTCAATATAATGAATGATGTGCCACTAAGTTTTCCCAAATGACAGGATCCAGATCTTTTCCAAAATTCAATCAAGGAACACTGCATTCTGTCATATTAGAACTTCATAGGAGCTTCAGAAGGTCTACTGTAACAACGACAATTTAATGAGGCTAGAAACACAGAAAATGCAGAAGAGTTTGGAAAAAGAGTTTAACAAGGACGATAGTTTTGCAGTGGCAACATCACAAACAATTATTCCTTTTGAGGTAATTCTAGCATGACCTTTTGTCATCTACAAGGCATGTCAAAGATTATGCATTCCTCACACAATGGGCCACATCAACACAAAACCAGCTAGTTGTGCCGGCAATCAAGATGGTCGAATATAAAAAATTTATAAAGAACCTTTTGGAAAAAATTACCGTGCCTAAAAGTTAATACTCTTTCTATGTATGCATTTCAACATCTCAAGAAATGATGGGTTTCCCACAATCCTTTCAGGAGTTACATAAATAGCTTGCACGATGGTTTACCTTTTCTGAAGAGGCAGGCAAAGCAGAAGTGGAGATCAAACATTTAGTATAAAAGATTTAGAAGTCCAATATAGCTAAACCTTGCCTTAGTTCTTGGAGGACAGTCCCCGCTTGGACAGCAGTTTGTTAACAGCTAAAAAAAAGTAGATAGTATTCCATACTTGAGGGTTAGAGTAATTATTTGATCCAGGATGAGAGATAGCAAGGGAGATTAAATGACTTTGACACCTGCTTTAAGAGTTGCTGGCAGCTGAAACGGAGGGTGAAATCATCAGAAGAGCACAAGAACAAAGGATGGAACAATGGAATCATTACTTCTTTCAGGTATAGCTAATGAGGAAGGACCAGTTGTCACTACTTGTCTTATAGTTACTTTTGGCTAGAAACATATATCAGCTACTTCAAGACTGCACAGATAACACTTCCAAAATATTCAACTTAATAAATCCAGATTTATATCTTCCTCCTTAATTCGGTTATCAAATATTTTGCATGCTACCAAGATCCATCATATATTAAAGGACATTAATTTCAAACCAATTATTAGAAAAAGAAGTCATAGAACATCGTCCTTTGTTGAGATAATGGCATAGCTCATCTCTTCGACTTAATAACCCTTTTGGATTGGACCTGAATTATGACTGACAGCATCATCACATGCTGAAGGTCCCTTAAGTGATTAGAAGGTCCCAGAAGCATAGCACAAACACTAAAGACAGAATAGGAATGTTACGTATTTCCATCTTTTCTACGTTTGTCTGATGTCATACACTGGAACCCATAATTATGTACCTGAATCACTTCCCATCACTTAATTTTCATTTGAAAACACTTCCTTCTCCAAGTACACAAATTTCTCAACAGTGCTAAACAAAGCATATCAGAAGATCGTGTTAAAGCTTAAATTTTGACATACAGGTCTACCCTTTTTACATTTAATTGGTGGAGATACTAAGCAAAGTGCACAGGGCTTGTGCTTTCAACGTTGTCTCTGCACAATTCTACATAAAACCACTACAGAGTTGAAACTGACAATGTTGAACCTTGAGTGACAGTGCTCTTATAGTCCTTCAACAGAAATAAGCCTCTTCAGCACTGTAATAATTTCTGACATGGACTGTCATGGAAAATGAAAAACACGCACAAAGAAATCACAAGCCTTAATTTGGGTGAGAAATTGCTATCAAAGACGCTAGATTGCTAAGTTCCACACTTTGATGTTCTGCTATTCTCTCAAAGTACTTGAGAAATGTGGTATTTGTACATCATCCAAAACTAAAATCAACTTTTTTATTGACGAAAGAATTCTAATATGTCGTTTCGGATCATGAAGATTGTGGAAATAATTGCCAAGAGTTAGGAGTGTTTATTGGTCATTTGATTGGATGAGAGGCCTCATAAGCAATTTACTAGATGCTTTTGTACATGTACAGTGGTAGGCCCTTTTTTGTGGGCAGAATCAAAAGCAAATTGGAAATGACCAAGGAGAGAATAAATTATAGGAGAAGAAAACAACGACACACTGATTTAGGTCGTTTGGCAGTGTCGTCTATGTCCATAGGAGAAGCATACCATGGATTGTACAGATCATCTGGCCAGGAGTCGAGTGGATGAATTGCTTGGTGTACTGTTTTGGTCAGGAACATGTAGATTTCGTACCCATCTTACTGCCAAATATATTGTCTTCGTCTTCACTATTAGAGGAATCCACCTCAAGAAAGTTTGGCTTTTTGTGGGTTGTGGAGAATCTTCTATAATATTGACATCATGTATGACATTGCATTCACCGTCATTATGGATATCTTGGCCAAACATATCAGTCAAAACTCCACATGCTTCTGATTCTGTAGTTTGCAAATTCCCGATCCTCAAAATCTTGCATGGTTTCAGCAAGTTCTGCCAGGAAGTCATTGCCGGGAAGTCATCGCCGCAATGCTCCACAGTGAAAACTTCCGATCTTCATCACCTTAAGAAAAACAAAAGAAGAAAGAAATGATTTTGCAAGTCTAATGACAAACAAGAGATTACATAAATACAATCTACCTATGTAATTTGCAGTTAGTTCAGTGAGACATGATATTACTACTAATGCAAGACACCGCAAGTAATTTGTAGTGAGCTCATAAATAAGCCAGACGGTTCACATGTTAATAGGACTACTCCGCCAAACCCACAGAAAAACAGGGATGTGATTAACGCTCGATGAACTAAACTAAACTAGCTCCGGTCCATTCCAACCCAAAGTAGACTATCATCAGAGTACCGACTAACTCCAATAAATTTCCTTATTAGAAATGCACAATCAATCAATTTACAAATTATCCACGCCACACGAGCAATTACGTCATTCCCTAATGACCAGATATCGTGCAATTTGGCCAATAATCAATAAAAGCCACCACTCAAAGTAGCCCAAACACATCAAACTGGATTAATCAGCATAAACAAATGGGCGACAAAGTGATGATTCAAGTACCATAGAGCGAAACGAGACGGTCCAATCACTTGCTGGCAGACCGCTCGTCGAAGCCGAACTCAAGAGCCAATCTCAGCAACGAAGCTTTCCCTACTTCCAAGCCACAATCCTCCACAGAATTTCAACCGTTCGACGTGATTCGATCAATTGACGATGGACGAGTCGGAATGGAATTGAGCCGTAGCCTCTCCTGAAGAGCGCGCGCTTCAGGTTGTGGTGAATGCGTTTGCGTTTGCGATTCTTCCATTGGAGTTAACCGCTGGTTTATCAAGTAATGGAGGGGCCGCCGTGTTTTGGGGAATCTTTTCTTGAGAAATCTGTTCCTCTTCAACTCGTTCTCTGAGCACAGTGGTTCTCCTCAAGTTGAAACGCTGGGGCGTTCTTCTTTGTGGTGCTTGTTGCACCAGTTCTTCTTCCGGAGTTCGCCTATTATCTTGAGAAAGAGCGGAACCAATCCACACGCAGAAAATGAGAGCAATGGCAGTGCATCAACATCTACGTTAATCTCTCCAGCACCAACACGAGCAGGGAAGTGATCTTTGTGATGGGTCGTGATCTTCAGAGGCTACAGCAATCTCATAAATGAAGGAACTGTACCAAGGTTTGTCTTCATGGAAGATAGCGGCTTCCCTGTTGGCGAAGGGCTTAATGTCCGAATGCTTTATCATCTCTGAAAATTATGTTTCAATGGAGGCGGGCAGTTTTAAGCGGAGACATTAAGGAAATGTTTTATAAATTAAGATAGCTGTTGTGGTCTGACAGTGAACTTAATTTGTCTTTTTCAGCAACCAATTTGCATCTTTTAAAATTAGTTGTGCTGCAGTTGTCATGTACGAGATAAGAAAGCATTAGAGAGGATGGGTTTCAATCATGTTAAGATTAGGGGTGTGCATGGTCCAGGGCGGTCCGGTTTCCCCCCGGAATCGGGAACCGGACCGATGAAACTGGTCCGCGGTCTCTAGGACCGTGGACCGGACCGCCAAAGTCATGGACCGGACCGGACCGGACCCGTTGGTCCGGTCCGGTTCCCGGGCGGTCCAGTGGGACCGGGAAAAAATCTAATTCAACGAAGCAACGTTAGGATATAGAGGATTGTCACCTAAATATGACGCGTTAATTGGTTGGTGCACAATTATAAGGCGCATGCTTGCAAACACTTGTAATATTCATATCTTGAGTACTAACTTGTCTTGGCAGTTTCAAAGAAGGAAATTAGACTTCAAGAAGATTCCAGCATATTTGCTTTGACAAATAAATTATTTAAAAGATGGTTGTGACTACATTTGAAAAAGAGCAATAAAATCTTTTCAACTATCACTCTATCAATTTTGCTGGCTTGGCACATTAAAAATTCGATGGACGCCTCTTTGATTTTTATTTTTTGAAAAATGCAGCGTTAACATGTTGCCACATAAAAAACAATGTTAAAAACAAAAACGAAAAGAAAAGTAAAAAAAAGGCAAAAAAAAAGGCAAAAAATCTAATGGAAAAAAATCAAGAGCAACAACTCTGAATTCCGCCGGGTTGAATTTTTTCTTGGAAGAAAAACTAAAACATTAGGAGGAGTCCTTGGCCAACCGCCAGTGTGTGGCTAACCTGCACTCTCTTTGCAAATGAGCTGGTCGTAAGTGGGCTCTAGAAGTTTGAAGCTTCTTGGACTAGAGTTGGGCTCCCAAGTCACTCTAGTGGTCCGGTCCTAATGGTCAGTTTTAGTGGTCCGGTCCGGGTGGTCCGGTCCGGGTGGTCCGGTCCGGTCCTGACCACCCTAGAACCGGGAACCGGACCACCCGGGAACCGGTTCCATTTTTTGGAACCGTGGACCGGACCACAACTCCGAAGAACCGGACCAACCCGGCCAGTCCGGTCCTGTCCGGGCGGTTCCCGGGTTGGGCGGTACCCGGTGCTCACCCCTAGTTAAGATGAAAGACATACCCTGCGATATATATTTTATTTGCAGTAGAAGTTTTGCATTTCTTAAACGGCGCTAGACTAACAATAAATGCATGACTTCCGACACCAAGCCTCTATTCGTTTCGTGAAAAATATAATATTTCTGAAAAATGATAATATTTGCGAATGTTCGTTTGAAACTTAAGGAAAATTACAAATCTCGCCAGACTCTCACAAGCTCCTTGCTTGCCACCAAATACCATGAACTTGCCAATCCAAGGCAAGCCTCGAGCTCGCCTCTAGAGGCTACTAGCCAGCTTTGGATGTCAGTCTCCTATTTTTAAAATTTTTGAGATGGTTGAAATGAATCACAACCTGATTTCAAACTCCAAAGGGTTGAAAATGATAGAAAAATTGACTTTAAAGGTGAAAATCGCACTAGACATCCATTTATATGACAAGATTACGAGCTGAAAATCCACTCGTCAAATTATCACCCAAAACCTGTTTAATGTCCTCTGGACTGTGACCTTCTAATTTTAAAATCGGATAAAAGCCCATTAAATCGAAAAACAATGTTACAACATGTCGGTTATATATTTGTGTGCATATCACCCGTAAATTACTGAATATATGACATGTATATGGTCAGGTTATGTCAGATTCATGATATCGAGTGTCTTCTCCATATTACGCACTCTCCTTTCATATTAAGCTGACGTGGTTGTCGCCAGAAAAATGAGAGACGTAGTAAGAAGCATTTTTCCATCTTCCCTTGCCAACTAAACTTATTCTATTTCAGTAACGTGCACTTCAATCCGACTTCTGCTGCGAATGGACCAGAGCCAGTTCATCTGGCCAAAAAGCTAAATTTAACAACTTCGCAAGGCTTGCGGGGTATTTCATTGATCTCTGGAAAATCGAGCTTACGATTGCGCCTTTAAATTATAAAAAAAAAGTCTTGTAGTATTACAAAAAAAGTATTAAATTTATCGCAATTGTGTCAGTTTAATTATAAATCTTTTGTACTTGTATCGATTCAATTCATTCGATTAATTTTAACGGAAAATCACTGATATGGATGTTGGTCATCTTATGTGGCCCGATTAGTGTTGACGTGGCTAATTTTTACTGATATTTTAATATATTTCAATTATTTTATTTTTCTTTTTTCTTTCTGTTTCTACTTTTTCCTTCCCACTTGCACTAGGTCTAAGGCGGGGCTCTGGCTAATTTCTCTTTCTCTTTCAAGGCTTTACCTTGGTGGCCTCTAGCGAAGCTCACCCTCACTAGCCGTTGGCGATGCCACAGCAAGGTGAGGCTCGTCTCATCGAATTTGGTAGGCTCGAGTAATCGCCATGGTTGGGCATGGTTGGCCTCTTCCGATCAGGCAAAGTTGAACTCACCCAACCAATGGCGAGGGCTCAAGCTCATTGAATTTGGCAAGGTTGATCCCTTGTTGTCACCACGTGAGGCTAGCCTCACCATTGGCAAGACAAGCTTGACCTTGCCTGATCTAGTTACAAGCTCGCCTTCTTATGGTGAGGCTCACCCTCAACAGTGGATGAGGAGGAAGAGAAGGAAAATCAAAATTATAAAAAGGAAAAAGAAAAGAATAAATAAATAACTTGGCAAAAGTATTAAAATATTATCTAAAAAAATTTCATATCAGTGTCATCCGAGCCACATAAGACAGAAGATATACATGTCAGTGATGCCCGACTAAAATTGGCTAGGTCGACTGAAATAATATAAATACAAAATACTTATAACTCAAGTGGCAAAAAAAAGCTTAGGATTGAATTGACACCCTTGCAATATGTTTAGCAAATTTTTATAATTTCCTCAAGAACTGCACTTCAAATAGATTAATAATGAGAGAAAGATCCGAATTGAGCGCCATGCAGATACACTTTTTATCTCATTATCTAGGTGGTCGATATTTTCCCTCACGAAATGAATTATTCCACCACCAAAATGAGTATTCATTCATGACCGGACGAGGGGACGCTACATATGCATCTTTCCTTCTTCTCCATGCCTCGGAATTCAAATTGCTTTTTCGGGTTGCGAACACGAGAATCAACATTGCTTTTTTCTCCACTTACTCGTCCTCGTCTTTCCTCATCCTTCAATTTGGAGGGACTGAAAACTTTTCTTTTTGCATGTTACAAATATTTAGGACCGGGCGAGGAGTTCCAAGTAAATACATATTGGCTATAATGAGCGGGTTCCTGAATATGCCTTAGGCATATGTGGGTTGATTCAATATGATAAATTCCACACCACAAACAGAGGGATCTCATTGAGCAGTAACCACAAACCTATATGATCTTTGCTTCATAAGATGAAGAAAATCCCACTCCTCTATGTCTTCATTTTCATCATCTACAAATGAGTTGGACACGTACTTAGAAACAGACTATTCAACGTAAATTGATGGAGTTGCCAATAACAATGTTGATGTTTTGAAATGATTGCAAAGTTGAGCCACCACTATTCCAATTCTTTCCAACGTGGCTTGTGACTTAGTCACCCCGTTGGCATACCTGGTACCTTCAAAGTCCATGTTCATTACAAGCCAATGAATCTTGGGAGATAATATATCCAACTTTTATGTGTAAAATTTAGAAATAATTCTCGTAGGACATAATTGGTTTTCACAAAAATTGACTTTGGAAGAATGCGCTCTACATCACACGAGAACAATGACATGACTGTGTTATTTGAATCATGGCGAGGGACCCAGTGGCTTGAGTGTGACCATTGTTGGAGCAACACCAAATGCAAATTTTTTCAAATAATTTGAAGATATTCTTTTTTTTTTTCAATTTGCTTAAACCGAATGACTATTTTTCATTAATTTTCCTCAAGTAGTTTATCATTATTTTCATTAATATAATGATTATTTTTCATTTATTTTCCTCAAGTAGTTTATCATTATTTTCATCAATATAAATTATTTTACTTATTTTGAATGGCTCTAGCCGTGTAAACCCAGGCACACTCGATGCCCGATCCTAGTCGCATTGCGTTATGTGGCAAGGCCAAAAACTACATTGGCTATAGTTAAGTCCGAAAAATCACATTAATTGTGATTATTTGCCAAAATAGAACCAGTCGATAAACATGTCATATCTTAATATGTAGTTCAACCATGGGAACTAATCCAATATTCATATATCATAATCCAATAGGCCGATATAAGATATATTACAGACAAGTCACCCGGATAATCATTTTTGGTGCATGTGCAAACTATAATCCACTTAAAAATCCACTCAATGCTTGATCCAACTTTAAAAAGTAGGATGCCATAAAAATGGTTTGATTTTTTCCCTTAATTCTTAAAGTGCTTGGGCTGAGGAAATATTTGGTTGGCCTGTGTGGTTTATTTAGCGCTTAAACAAGATCAGCAACTTTCATCACTTCTGTGTTTTCGTGAAAAACTGTATTGCGTGGTTTACCGAAAGGAAAATCCCGGGTCATGGACTTTTCAATGGTCTGAAG
The DNA here is from genome assembly GCA_019926035.1 of Melaleuca alternifolia. NCBI lineage: Eukaryota > Viridiplantae > Streptophyta > Magnoliopsida > Myrtales > Myrtaceae > Melaleuca > Melaleuca alternifolia. The sequence goes on along the minus strand of JAGKPW010000745.1, from coordinate 326,720 downwards.
AATACTAGCAGATTTGATGAAGTTTCTTAATACAACTTAGAGGAAGATGGACAATAATCATATGATTATTTTGGGGATTGCCATCTACTCCCAATTTCCTTCTGCGATCAACGGTGGAAAGTTAATGGTTGTTGACCAATTAAATAAGTCCAAGATGCAAATATTTAATTATTCTTCTTGTTTGCCCTTTTCTTGTCACAATTGCAAGAAGTTTCCATCATCTTTCGTATGCTGGCTGCATTATGAAAGAAACCCGTGAGCCATCAGGAAACATTGAATCAGCTCAGAGAGATTATGACTAATAACAATAATCTAATGACAGTGTTGCATAATTACATTTACAAACCAAAAGTTGTCTTCCTATATAATTTATTTTTTGAAATCAAATGTTGTAATTGTTGTGCTTTCACAATGCGTCAGATAATTTATTTTAATAGCCGATTTCTCTGTCATTTCCCACGATCAATTTTCCAAAGGCAATTAATGATTTTTAAACTTGGGGAGAATGTCGCCAGACCAATGTTCCACCCACATTACCTTGCTGGAAGATGTAACAATGACCATGACGTGCACTACAATAAAATATTAAGACAAATAATTAAAGGCGAGCGAGATAGACTTATTAATTTTCTTTTTCTGGCAAATCAGGCATGATAGTGCGACAAAATTTGATTATGGTCAGCCAGCAAAACACAAAAAATTTTACTTATGATTTGTTCAGACGTGTTTCAAATAAGTCAATTACGTGTTCGAAGCTTTTAAGTAATTGATCCATCAGGTAATAAACCGGTGACGCGACATTAGTTTGGCTAATGAAAATGGGATTAGACAAAAGGGGTTGACGAAAATGAGATGTTGGAAATAATTAAGGTTGTTTAGATATTAAGCTAAAAAGAACTAAGCGTAGGGCCGAAAGATCATGATAATGATTTGGTAACATGAGAGCTTTATATATAAAAAGGAAAATGCTTCTTTTTTATAGTTTCCTATTTAATTTAAAGAATCTTGACGGATTCAACATCTTAGGTGTGAATCGGAAGAATCTTTCTTTAAATATCTTAATAAGTGCGTGAAGTTTTGTAATCGTATGAACGAACGATTGGCTTTCTGGATAAGAAAATGATAGTCTTTGGGGCTCATCCCCTCTCTTTCGAAATGAAACGACAACGGTAAACTAAACTATAAGGGACTCTTCTTTTCTAGCAAAAGAGGACGAACCTTCTTCAACATTTCGGAGGGAAGAGATTAAAATTGGCCAAGCCGACAAGATTGACTTGACTAGAGGGTGAGGTCAGCGAGAAGATAAGCCTAGGACTCCGAGCATTTGTAGAAGTAACTGGCCAAAAGTTAGGAAAATTAAAATTCGTTCATTTTTATCACTAACATATATCATGTTCCGATTTTTTTTTTTCACATTTTAGTTAGGTGATGCATTTCCCAAAATAAATAGCATATGATATATCACTTTTGAAGGAACTCATAACCTATGAATTTTCCCCATAGATCACTATATGTCAGACTTTTTAGATTTCTCTCACTTTAAAATTCTTTCTTCAAGAATCTCTCATAAAATGTGAATAGTGCATAATCATTCAATGGATAGCTAATATTGCCAAAATAGAGATGAACGTTATAGCAAAGTTCCATCGTTCTATCTATAAGAATTATTTCTTAACAATCTATACCAAAACATTATTTTTCATGTTTGGAAATAATTGCTCGTCATTTCTCATGTTTCACCACTGGAAGCATGATTGTTGCAAAACGGAGCTTTTTAATTTGGAAGGACGCTCTGCTAAAAGTTTCTGACAAAATTTTCTTTAAGTATGTTGAAGCATGGATACTTATAGTGAACCACTAACCAAAGGCAATTATAGGACCAAATACTGAAATGATTTGGGTGCACACAAGCCCATTGCATTTGAACCCTCCATAGTGATGGCGCCTCATGAAACCCACACAATTTAAGGACTGGGATGCATTGTCTTTACATGCAGTCATGACTGAAAAGCTCTTAGACGAAGAATATGTTCTCTCTTTTTCACACAAATAACAAGCAAAGATATTTCCTGATAAATGGATAAGCACATCGATTAAGATGACGTAAATCAGTTGTTTTACGAAAGATAATTTTTTTTCCCTTGAAGGACTGTAGAATGTACTGTTGTATCGGAAAACATTTGTGCAAAATCACCATTTATTATTTAAGAGAATAAAAGCAAAACCACTTTATAATGAGATAGTCGATAGGCAAAACGGACTTTTATAATTATTGGGTCTTCCACTTGGCTTGCTCGACTCTTTCGGCTCTATCAGTCAAAGGGCTAATCCCTTGAAACAAGGTGAATTTCCCCATCAAAGACGTGCAATCCTCGGCAATTCGGAGGAAGGGGACTGTTTTGATGGTTTTGGTAAAAAAGGTGAACGGCTAAAGAGAATTACGTACGATTACCCCCGTCCATCCCCCACAAGATTGCGCATCTCCTTCGAGGCGAGATCAGAAGTAAAGCTTTATTTAAAGTCCCGAGCGCTTTTGCGTGAAGAGGAGCGACGCCAATCATCATGAATCACTGAGACGCTGGTCTTTGTTATGAGCTATCTGGTTTTGACAACTCCACACTGACACGCGAAGGTGATCCTCAGGCTGTACTGCCTTTCGGGACTCGGACACCTCCTGATCTGCTCCGAGGCAACTTCTTCTTCTTGGACACTGATTCGCATCGCTGAAGGTAAGCCCGACCTTCATTCTCCAGTCTATTACAATTGATTGGACAAAAATACATTTGATCGTTGCTCATCGCATGACACATAGCATCCTTCAAGGCATACAAAACATTACATGTGCCTATTTACAGATTGAATTAGATAAACTTGTCATAAAGTGTGATTTTTCGTGCGATTTAATTGCTTACCACAAAGACGTGCCTTTTGCGCATAGACAAAGTAGAAAGTTACTGAATTGCGATAAATTTGACAATATGACTAATGCATGTTTAGGATGAGTGGAGAATATAGCCTTCACAGGAGTAAAGAACGTTTTGGATAATATCACAAGTGTTTATCTTTTTAGAAAACGGTACATAGGTAGAAATGAACTGTATTAATCATTCTATAGTCCAAATTTTAGGGCTTGATTTGGCTTGCTATCTATAAAGAGATCAAATAATGAAAAACTATCTAATTGTTACGCGAATCAGAGATAGGGGTGCTAGTCGATCGATTACTCTCGTCTGCTATCTACCGATTGCTCCTCTCCCTCTCCCTCTCCCTCTCTATTGCAGAATAATTCGAAACCAAGGTCCTCGCTTGCTTTCTTTGATCTTCGCCCTCTTGAAAGTTCTCGCCCTGCCTTATTTAGGGTCTTCTCTCTCCGACCTTGTGCCTCTCTTTGCATCTCGACTCGTGGGAGGTAAACGCTTTTTCATGTCTTATTCACGAGTCGTTTCTATTGATTCGTTGCTTTGTTATCGTAATAATCGGCCGAATTAGGTGTGTTCTAGGCCTTTTTTTTGTCGATGTTTGGCTGCCGAATAGCAGAGGAGGGTCTTTTATTTTCTCTTTGAAGTCGCTTTTGCCTAAAAATCAGGTGCGTCACCAGCTCAGATTTAACTTTGACGAAAAACCAAAAAAAAGCTTTTGTTTTTGTATCTCCTTAGTAACTTGATACTAACGCATTATGCTCAATTGTTGTCATTTAACTAAATATGGCTCTATGTTGCGGTCAATATATAAATTGATAATTTAAGTTTGAAATTTTAAAGTGAATAGAGATAGATTGGTAACATCATATCGTAGATTTGTCTTATATAAAACTATTGGCTTGTAGGTACATAATGAAATAAATAAGAGAGAAATGACAACGATCATCCGTTCATTTCTACCTCATACTTCCAATTTCATTTAGAATATGATAAGGGAATAAAAAACAACAACAAATCATGGAAAAAGGGAGGGAAAGTTAAATTTCCTCGAATTATGTTTGTATATATGTTGGGTGGAAATGATGTAAATGGAACTTAATTTCATGGATAGACTTATTTATGCCAATTTTTGCACTCCTGTGCACCTTTAGAAAGAAATGAAATGTGGGCCCAAAAGGAAGTATGTTCCTTACATTCGGAATCATTCTCATCGGCTTCCGTCATAATTTAAACAGCCAAGCAATTGGAAATATTTCCTCAATTAATATTTCAGCTTCAAATATTTTACAGACAAACGATGCCAATAAGTTTACAGACGAATGATGCCTAAAAATTGAAACCTGCCAAACTAAAAACATCATTGATGGAAATTTATATTTCCTCAATTAATATTTCAGCTTCAAATATTTTACAGACAAACGATGCCAATAAGTTTACAGACGAATGATGCCTAAAAATTGAAACCTGCCAAACTAAAAACATCATTGATGGAAATTTCCTCCAATTAGGAAAGAAAACATCATTGATGGAAATTTCCTCCAATTAGGAAAGTGTATGCATTAGAGGACGAGGTTTATTGGGCAACAATTACATGACACTACATTAGGTCAGCCAATTGAAATGGGATTAGATAGAAGGGGCAATGAAAATGAGGTGATGGACATAGCTAGGGTTGTTTATATGTTAGGCTAAAAATAATAAGAGTAACATTGAAAACTATGATAAGGATAAGGTATCATGTGAGCTTATATTCAGAGGAAGATGCTTTCATGGAGTCTTCTACATAATTTCAATATCTTAGGTGTGAACTGAAATGAAAATGTCTGTCTTTAAATATGATAGAAGTGCGTGAAACTATGTAGTTATTTCAGATGCGTTCTATGGAAGTCGATTAATTATACCTCAATCTGACTCAATATGTGTTCAAATATTAAAATGTGTTTCAAATACGTGTTCTTGAACAAGTAAATGATTTGAGCTTTTTGGGGGCCTCTTTAGGGACACCCGATCTTCCATAGTGAAAGCTTACGTAATCGACGGCCGTGCCTCCACTACCTGCCTCTTTCTCAACATCACGAACCTTCTTTGGCATTGCCTCGAAGACACATCAAGTTCGCGTTATTTGGAGGGGACCAGGCCAACGAGCATTTGTAGAAAAGCATCCTAAAAGCATCTATCGTTGTTCATCAATCCTTTTAAGCAGCAGAAAAAGCATCTTTGCTTTCAACTTCCCCCCTCAGATCGCCATGTGCAGAGGACAGAGTCAGGGCAAGAGAAAGAAAGCAGAGGAAGAGAGCCTTGAGGGAGAATCCACTTCTTCATCCAAGAGAGCAAATGAAGTGAACGCTGAGGGAGCATCCATTTCTTCATCCATCTCTCCAGAAGCCACAGGTGTAGGCAGCGGTCAATATGATGTGTTCTTGAGTTTTAACGGCTTAGATACTCGCAGGAAATTCACCGATCACCTCTATCAAAATCTGGTTGACAGAGGGATTGGTGTGTTTAAGGACGATATAAACATCCCACCTGGTGTGGAATTTGGTTCACGGATTTTCGATGCCATCGCACAGTCTAGGATTTTGATCACCATCATCTCGAAAAATTACACTTCAAACAAATGGTGCCTCCGTGAGCTTGCTTGTATCATGCATCGCAAGACGAGCACATCACACAGTCTTGCCTGTTTTTTACGAAGTTACTCCGTCAGATGTTCGGCATCTAAGAGGAAATTTTGGGGACGCCTTCTGTTCAAATCGGGAGCATTTTGATGAGAAGGATATCCAAGAATGGCAACAAGCACTCAGGGAAGTCAGTGACTTAGAGGGATGGGAATCTCAGAAATTTGCCAACGGGTACTTCACTAAACTTTTCTTTTTTTGCTGAGTATGTTTTCTTCTTGAGGCAGAATCGATGAAATGCAGATAAATTACTTTCCCTGCAAGCTCAGAAAAGATCCCCAAATTGCCCTAATAAACGCCCACAATGCCTCGTAGACAACAAACACTCATGCTGCCCAAAATGTCTATGGAAACTAAACTGACGACACCTAAAACCAGAGCATCCCATAGTGCCCTACATCATCCTAAAAACAAAGAAACGACAATACATGATCGCTAAACAATAAGCTCATGAAGGGCTTCAATGCTCGGTCTTCTTAACCACCGCCGGATAAATCGACCTCCTAAAGCCAACAAGGGTTAGCTCCATCGTATAATGATTGATTAATTCGCATAGACTATGTCTAGGTTCATAATCTCTCATTGTTTTTGTTGTTTGACAGGCATGAGGGAATATTGATCAAACATGTGGTCAAAACTGTCACAAGCAACTTAGAGCAATATTTTCAGCAAGACGTGCCTAAGCAACTAGTTGGACTTGATGATCATTTGAAGGAAATTATGAATCACATAGATAGTTCTTCCATCAATGCTCAAATGATTGGAATTTATGGCATGGGCGGGATAGGCAAGACAACTCTTGCCAAGTGCATCTTCAATCAACTCTTGAATAAATTTGACTATGTGAGCTTCCTTTCCGATGTTCAAGAAATTGCCAGGCGCCATGGTATTACACATCTACAGGATAAGATAATATTGGATATACTAAAGTACAAAAATGAAGTGTCTAGTTTTCATGAGGGAATTAAAACAATCAAATCTAGATTCAAAGGAAAAAAAGGTTCTCATTGTTCTTGATGATATAGATCACAATGAGCAACTAGATGTGCTAGCTGGGGAACCTAATTGGTTTGAAGAAGGAAGTTTGATCATTGTTACCACTATAAATAAAGCCTTGCTTGATAAATCTGAATTTGAGGTAGACTACATGTGTAAGTTGAATGGATTGGATAAGGTGCAATCTTTGCTTTTGTTTAATAGACATGCATTTCATAGGGACTACTCTCCGCAAGACTTTGAGGGTATATCTCATGATATCATATCCACCATGGGTGGGCTTCCCTTGGCACTTAAGGTTGTTGGTTCATCCTTATACAAAGAAATGGATCGAAAAGTATGGGAAGAAGTGTGGAAGCGATTAAAAAGCCAACCATGTGAAGAAGTTGAAGAGATATTGCGAATAAGTTATGATGCATTAAAAGATGAACATAACAAGATTTTTTTTGATACTGCTTGTTTCTTTATTGGACGACATAGCAAATTCGCCATGTACATGTGGGAGGGCTGTGGATTTTTTCCACATTCAGGAATTAAAGAGTTGAAGTCGAGGTGCTTAATTGATATTGCAGATGATGGTAAGTTTGAGATGCATGATCAATTGAGAGATCTTGGAAGGAGCATTTTTTGCAAAGGACAACCACTCGAGAATCGTAGCAGACCATGGGACGGAGGCTATGAGGGAGTCCCAAGAGTACTAAGACAACTTGAGGTAAGATACGACACTCCTTTCTTTTTCTCTCCTTTTTAATTTAATATACTGAATCTAATCTATTCCGATATTTCATCTAGGATGAGTAGATGCTCTTACTTTTTAGGAAAATAATTCTATTTAAACATCCATTTATGTCCATCGTAGATTAATTGTGATAGCTAAATGGACTATAAGTATCTCAAGGATAAAAGAGTTATATCATTTGATTCAATTTCATTGATAAACATTATATCTATAAATTTTTTTATTGAAAATCAATGTAAAATCCTTTAACTACAATTTTACACTATAAATCTCATTTACTAAAAGCGTGTAATTCTCATATCTAATTGGATGAAGATGTAGGTCAAATAAATGGAGGATTCTTGGTTAAAAAAGTAGATAGAATGTGCCGATTATAATAACTCATGATTAATTCAAAACAATAAGATTGGAAAAAATTTCACACTTATCACACGTGCTTGCTTTCTAGTACAGTTGAATGTATTGCGGTGCTCCCATGATTAGGAAACTAAATGTTTGATGTTTTTTTTTTCTCCATTTTAATTTCGAAGATACCCATCCCTCTACTAGTTATTTCTATCTCTTCTCATTATTATTTCCTCTTAATAGATAAAACAGCAAAAATCCACTTAAAAATATTTCTAGGAAAATCTTACTATTTTTGGTATATAAAAAAAGTGAGATTTCTCAAAAAACTTTCATATGGCAGGCTTTACTCAACCATAATACTGTGAAAGAAAGTTAAAATAATTCAATTTTAGTCATTTTGGGAGTGACTTTTTCTGATCTCCCTCAAAATTTAAAAAGTGTATATCTAACCAATATTATCATGTCACGCTCAAGTAATTTGTTCAAATTTTGAAAGGTTATAAAAAAAAATTAAATGCGAGTATATGTGTTTTCAACAAGGATAGGAAGAAAACAAATTGTGTTGGTTCAAGATTTAAGGAAGTATAAAAAAAGATTTAAAAAAAATTTCGACCCAAAAAAAAAAAGAAGATTAAAAAAAGCGAGAACTAAAAAGTTGAAAGACAATTTAGATCTTCAACTTATTGATTGCTTGGCGAATTCCTTCGCCATATCTGGATGCACACATATGAACCATTTAAAATACCTGTAGTGCCCAAGATTTGATAACTTCATGCGGTAGCTTCAAGCGGACATGAAAATCTTTCTGAAGTAAGATGGCTTCAGTGGTGGATAAAAGAAAGTGATTTGTCTCTTTTGACAGCCAATTGGTGTCTGCCGAAATTAGCGGTGCTGGAATTAGTATGGAGCAACATCTCAGAGGATTGGGAAGGATGGAGTTCATTTAGGGTAAGAGGATTTTCGGTTTGTCTTTTTTCGTCGATATGCTCATTCTCTGATAGATAGCTTGTTCTCCTTTTGTATAGGCGTCAACATGGCTAAAAGCTCTCAACCTTGCATATTGCTGGAATTTAAGAAGTACTCCCGATCTCTCGACTTTCACCCAGTTGAAGATTCTCATCTTGAATCATTGTTACAAGCTAGAGCATCTCCACCCTTCTATTGGTGAATTGAAAAGCCTCGTTTCCTTGGACTTGAGTTACTGTCGTAGTCTCAAGAAGTTACCAAAGGAAGTGGGTGAATTAAAAGATTTAGAAGATCTTGACTTAAATTGGAGTGGTATTACACAGATCCCTAGGTCTATTCGTTTTCTGGGGAGGCTAAAGAAATTGAATGCCTCATATTGTAAGTCACTGAGAGGAATCCCTAGCTTAATTGGGGATTTACAGAATTTGCAACATCTAGACATTAGTTATTCTCGGATTGAAGAGCTCCCCAGTGCTATTGAAAGGTTGAAAAATCTACAGACTCTTGACATCTCTGTGGCACCGATAACTGATCTGCCTGAAAGCATCCAAAATCTTTCTTCTCTCCAACGTCTTCACCTATATGGCTATGACAAACTCCGATCGGTGCCAGAGCTTCCCTTGAGCTTAGCACAACTGTCGATCTCTGGTTAGAGTCTCAGGCTACCATAGCTTTTTAGCTTAATCCACCTAGAAGAACTCCATCTTGAAGGATGCCATCTACTTGAAGACATCCCCGACCTTCCCTCAAGACTCTGGAAACTCGATGAATTTCGGTACTTGGAAGTGTTTTCAATAACCGGTTGTAGTTCCATTGAAATATTGGACCTTTCGGAATTAGTTCATCTGAAAAGAGTGGACGCTCGGCTTTGCAATAACCTAGTTGAAATTCAAGGCCTTGACAATTTGGAGTTCTTGGAGTACATATCTATGTGGAGATGTAATTTCATTAATAACCTTCTCTGTCTAAAATCACGGTGTTTGAAGGAATTATACGTTCGCAGCTGCAACAATCTAGTCGAAATTCAAGGTCCTTTTGATGGTGTGAAGTTCTTGGAACGGTTGTGTATTGAAAAATGTAAATCATTGGAGACTTTGCCAAATTTGACGGGATGTGAGAAGTTACAATCTCTAGTCATTCGATACTGCAAGAAACTTACTCAGCTTCGAGGACCTGAAAAGTTGGATTCAATCAATTGTGATATTTCTGGTTGTGACTCATTGGAAGCAATCTCAAAATTATCTGAAAATGGTTTCTTTAGAAATTATGAAGGAGATATGTATTGATCTAATTGTTAAAATATTGTGATGCTGGTGTGATGAATCTTATGCCCATATTACAATAGTGAGATGAGTCATGTTTCCTCAAAAGAAGCAAATAAGCAGTAAGCAATCATTTTCCTCTGAGATTCATGACCTACGTTTTATTGCTATCTTCTTTTGACAACAAGGTTTTCCATGACAAGGTTATGTACTTTCCTAAATTGCTAGTCTTACATAATTGAAGGAGTGGTGGAGTTGGTCATAGAAGTGGACATGATGCTGCAGCCAAGATCAAATGTAGACCCAGATGTCTGTAGAAGGCATTTTGCATCTAGTAAGATTCTTTATCCTCTAACGGCCTGTGTGAGTGTAGAATGGGTTTCTATCTTATCGATTTTGGAAAATCCGGATTTGCCTACATATGGTGTTGTTGGTCACGTCATAGCAATTTTTTTTTTCAATTATCCTTCCATTGGCGGCTTTTTAGACTGCAAACATATTAGTGGTTTGTGAGGCAAGGATGAAAATATCAAACATAGGTAAACAAGAATTCCGTAAAATGGTAAACCCAAGATTTGAAATTTTTACCTGGAGGCTAATGATCTTATGCTACTCAATATTGAAAACTTCACCTAGAATTTCCTGGTCCAAAATCCATATTTTCTTTGAAAAAAATCCTTGGCCATTTTGTGGACAGTTTGGGACCGGCCTTCTATCTCGCGTGAGGTGGGCCTTGGAAAATTTTAGAATAAGCATGCCACTTTGAGTTCCTTCATGAGTTCTCTTGTGTCAAATTTGACTTATGATAGATGTCCTATTTGGGACAAATAGCTTTCGGTTTTTTGTGATGAATGAAAGCCCTGTCAAGTTGCTTAATGATCCCCTGATGTTCCTCCTGAACTTTCTAAGAAGAGCATTAGTTCCCAGTAAGTATGATGAACCGAGCTAAAATAACTAACAAGCTTCAAATGTTTTTTTATTGGTGATTAAAAAAATGTTAAAATAGTTTTGGCTAGTCTATCATAGATGAATGTACACCCCATTAACATTACCGGTAGTCAAACTATTGTTTTGGAATATTATCAAGGAAGGTAAACTAGTGCTGCTTCCATGACAGCATTGGTGGTCTATCTAATGATCAAGGCTTTGAGACTTCAATTCAATCAGATGTGTTGATGACCTTTAGCATTGTTGGATAATTATTTGTCTGTCTGTGAAACAAGTTGGGGCGAGGAGCTCAATAATTTTCTAATCATCCCATTTGATCAAAATGTTGTCATGAAATTGTTTTATCACGATTTATTTGGGAATGGCTCCCTTGGCTGGGGATCTTAAATTTCCAGACCTGAGAATGATCAAAGAAAATGGATTTGCAGAGGAAGTATTAGCAACAACCGAGGACCATCTTGTGTGCCAAGAGGCTTGTGGGCCAATTGGAGTGTCCTGAGGAAGTTTTGATGCTTGTGAAGATCCAAAACACTTGATATGTGATTAACAGCCCATACCTGAACAATAGTCTTTTAAGTTGAATATGTTTTATGTATGCTTGTTAGGTTCTATCTCTTTGTTAGCCAAATGAGTGGCTGCTGATTTTTTTTTGTATGCTATCTGATGCAGAGTTGTTTGATGTGGTTGCATTTTCCTATAATCGACGAGGCTCTGCAGAGGGAGGTGTGCACTGCTAAGCTCCTCCACTTCCATCACTTTATTTGTGAAATGATATCCTTTGAATGTTGGCATATAGGTTTCTGATTTGATAGGCTCAGTTCTTTTGCGTGCGGTATTGGATTCCTAAAGTTGAAATTGACATCCTCACAAATTATCCCGAACTGCTAATTGGTTCGGGTGACGCCCTCATCTTCCCTTTGGCCTTCAACTCTTCAAGTTGTTGTTATTGCCAATGATTAAGTAACAAATACATCTTTTTGTTTTGTAAATTAGACACTTCACCTTTTCATCATAATTTTAGTAAATCTATTCTGTTCTTGAACACAAACAAGGAAAGTGCTATTACTAATTGCTTACTTCTTTTAAGCCCATTGTTTACTTTTTCATTTGCCGGCTAATGAAGTCTGTTCATTGTGGTCCAACATCGATTGGTGTAAATGATGTTGACGCATTTGTACCTTTATCTTTCATGGGGTAAATTGTGATGCTGCGATCTCGCATGTCTTCAATTATTGATAATGAGTTAGTCCTATCCTCATTGTGTAGATTCAAGCTGCATTTCATGGAACTTGGAGAAAGTCGTTGAGCACCACAGGATGGAGATGCGGGCAGGACTGAGCTATGTCATTGCGGAAAAGCATTATGAAGTTCTTTCCTAAATAGTATTTATCATGTGCTCTTCGTTGTTAATACTCTTTAAGTGATTCTGGATATGAAGTGACCTCTTCTCATGAGGTGTGTTCGTCTCTTGCAAACCTTTGGCATCGTGCCATTCTTTAGCAATGGCCGAATCACAAAGGCTTGCAGGAAGACCGCATGTGCAGGTGGTTCTATATGTGTGAGCTAAGCATAAAATGATATTTTTTGAAAATTTAAAATGATATCCACTCCAATCTACAATTTTTTGGCCGGGACAGACTCTTTTCGTGGAAAAAGCGAATGCCATATAATCCGCAAATAATCTGTCAATTGCAGCCAAGAGCTTCAATGAAAAGTTTTCTTGGAAGACAGTAGGTTCTCATTTGGAAGAATGTTGAACACAAAATTAAAGCATCCGTTGTTGGTGTAAAATCATCACTCTGATATGGTTACGTCTGAAAATTCATACGTAGCCGTTTTGTAATCACTTTGATCATATAATCTCAAACTTGATTTATTTAAGCATCAAGCTAAAAGCAGAAGAGACACAGCTGTTTACATTATTGTACCTGAAACCTATTTTTCTCTAGCGTTGGCTACGGTTGAAGACTAGTGGAAAATGTGGACTAAATTGTTGGGAGGGTGAAAAAAGGCATTCCCAAAAGTTTGCTAATTTGGTTTGAACAAAAAACTTGAAAAGGTCAACTAATTGGTTGATAATCAAACTCTACTACACCAAATTGTGTACTTGAACTTCGCTCAATTTTTCCAAAGCTCAAGACATGGCCAAGAAGCTTGCTGAGCCAAGTTCAAATCTATTAATTCTAATGCATATAATGCAGGTCGTGTTAAAATAACTGTTAAATGTACTTGGCATGAAATACTTTAATTTTCAAAATATTGGTTGAACATTGCACGAGATATGTCACAATTAAAGAAATATTTCATTCATTTCTCATAATAATACATAAGAGGTGTAACGGCCCATTTTTGGTCAATTTCAAGGAATAGTATTTGAAATTTTGGGTTTAAGTTAGTGGTCTGTTGGCCCAAGGAGTCCCCCGGACCAAACCATGAAATTTATTTTAGGCGTTCCCCAAACTTTGGATAATTGCAAAAAGTCTCCCAAACTATTGGACATTTACCATAGAAATTTATATTCTGATCTAAGGGCATTTTGGTAATTTCACGTCCATGTTTGACTAAACAATCGGTCAACTTTCTTTTTATCTTTTTCTTTTTCTCCTCTCTCCTCTCTTCCCTTGCCACACTGCTCACTCCTTCCTCCGTTTTCCCTTCATTGCATTGCACCACTGTCTTTTCTCTATAGTCTGTTCTTCACCGATCGGCACCGCCCAAGCCTTCCTCTTGCTGCCTCGCATGTGCATGGAGGGGACCCACGCTTTGCGTGGCCCAATCACACCCATGACTCCGCCTTTCTCCTCCTTCGCGTGAGTGATGCCTAGAGCCCCTGTTTTTGGTCGCTAGGAGTCGTGCAATTGTGGAAGCTCACCTGGCCACTCCCCGATGCTGCTACTCTCTTGTTTGAGTTCCTCGACATTGCCCCCAACCCAGTTGAAGCCGTGGCCGCCACCGTTGTCGCCATCGAAGCTGCTTGGAGCCGCGCAACATGCAATCCCCTATTTTACTCCCTAGACATTATTCACAGCTCCAACTCACTGCTCGCGCTGCCTGAGCCGTGGCTGCCGCTCTGGGAAATGTCCTAACCTCTTCTCGGTCGCAGCTCAAGCCTCACCATCGTTGTTGTCGTGTCGTCAGCCCGCAGCTACCTCTGTTGGGTTCCTCTATTCGCGCCCCTGCCTCCCCATTCGCGGCTGCCCTGCTTTGGCACTCGCCACAGACGATGCTCTGCCACCACCACACATCGTCCTCACCTTGTATGGCTTCACTAACCCATCGACGTCGCTTTCCAGCCATCGTCAATGCCTTGCAGTGCCACCCTGACGTCGTTCCAGCTCTGTTCCAAGGTTTCTCGAAGCTACCCATTCTGCCCCACCACTATTCACCAGAGCTAGCCATTGTTCTCCGCCAACCTGAGCCTCTCTGTTATCCAGCTACCTCTACCACTCCACCCAGGCGACTGGCCACCTTGTCACTATCAGAAACAGCCACTTGGAGCCTCATCGAAGACTCGCCAGAAAAGTACCACTGCCATGCCGCGCCATGCCCAGTCATGTTGTGCTGTACTGGACCGTTTGTGCCCCCGACTGCATGAGTTACGCGACGTCACAAGCTTGCAGTGAGTCGTTGCTGCCGATTGCCTAGGACACTCAGACCAGAATGTGATTTTGCATTTTAATCTTTGATTAGGATCGTTACTCGCTTTAGTAGAAACTAAGAGGTTGATTGCACTGCTATTATGCATATTTTAATTAGGACCGAGTTGGGATTAAGGATGAATTGTGAGGGTATTATGGTAATTTAGATTGGGTAGACAATTGTTGGCCAATTAAGGTGATCGCGCTTGTAGAGTATCGAACGTTGGACTACCCTTCAAATTAGGAAGCCAAACGAATCCTTAATTGGCGTGCCGAGGCGATCAATCCTTAATCCTTAATTGTTTACTACGTTCTCTATGGCTTGATTAATTGTTTGGGATCAATCAGGGATTGTCTTCTTGATTAATTGGCATATGTGTTTGAATTGTGATAAGTGCCTGTTTGATATTACTGTGATTGATTGAGTAGTTAGAGTCAGCACTTGGTCGTGGACTAGTGAGCAGTTGGATAGGATTCAAGGAGATTATTGTGCTAGGTGGATGCTAGAAGCACGAATATAGTCATAGATAACATGTAGGAGACTTGCATGCCAAGGTGTGGAGTTACGTGTTGATCGGGCCTAAGAACCAGTATAGTTGCCAGTGTGGCAAGAAAGTCAATTTACCTTAGTTAGTGATGATCTTAGGTACCATAGTTGATAGGTTTGTACAATGCAATTAGTACGCGTGTGAGAGTTGGTAAGGTTAATTAGGAACTCTAGGGTGAATGCCCTCCTAGTTGGAGATTAGAATATAGACTCACTAAGATTTTTATCACATTTCTTGTATAATCTTATTTTACAAGTTCTGATCGTGGAGTTTTTCCTCGAGAGCCAAGTGAGGCTAAAGGCGTTGAACCTAAACAAGATCTTCATCACCTTCACCACCCAAAAGATCTTTTGATCTTGTTGTTTCACTTTTTTATAAACCAAACCAGAAATGAGTAAAAAAGCATTCCTACCCATTGGTTCTACCTACCGCTTGTCCTGTTAAAGCTAAGCAAGAAAAAGCTTGTCTTGTTAAAGCTAAGCAAGACAAATCTTCCTCTCAGACCCTTCCCAATATCTGCATGTTTTAGCCTTACAAATTTTCTCCTATGGATACTAGAGGAAATACTCATCTCAAATTTCCTGAGCCACGAGAATTTACAAATGTAAACTGTAGATACCACCATATGCCTAAAATCACCACCTATTGAAGTGGATGAACATGGAAGGCCAAGAAAAACTATTGTAGCAAAAACAATTTTGAATTGGCAAACCGAAGCCCGCTTAGCCCAAAACGAAGCCTTCAAGACCATTAACACTAAGATTGATAGTGTCCAGCATGATCTTTGAAACCACCATGAAGTTATCCAAAAAATGCTCCATGATTTCAGAAAAAAGGCTCTCTGATCTCGAAAAGGAAGACATCTATCCTCTTACTTGGAGGACCTAAAGCTAGAAATGGAGAAACTCAAACATGAGATTGCTTTTCTTTAAGAAGGATAACTTTCTCTTATGCTTTAAAGACCTGATTTTCCTTTTGATTTCTCCTCTCAATAGACATATGATTTGTTAGAGGAAATTATTATTTTTTGTTTTGAAAATGACAAAACTCGGACATCATCAAAAAGGGGGAGATTGTTAAAGTACACTCTATTGCTCTATTGTTGTTTTGGAGATGCCAAATAATCTGAAGGAGTCAGACTATGCATAGTCTGAAGATGTCAAGTTCAGGTATTGTCTAGATGGGTCATCAGTCACCATCTGGAAGATGTCAGACTAAGCACCGTCTGGAAGACGTCAAATTTAGCACTGTCTGGAACTCTCTGTAACATCTGTTGGCTATCAGATGTTAGTTGTCTTTGCAATCCTTCTCGATTAGATCCAAAGAGAATATCAGAATGAGATGTCACCTTCAAGGGTGAGATCAACTTGGATTTTGGACAGCTTATTGGTTTGGTTTCATGGTTGATTATCTTTATTTATGAGAATAATTGATCAACCGGAAGATGAGTATTTTGAGCAAGTATTCATTCTTAGAAACTGAAGATCCTAATGATATGGACAATCATGATTAACGGACTCTTTACATGATCTTCTGATTGCTCGAGATCTCCTTGATTAATTTTGTCCAACAGGTAGATTGGAAGAATTCTTTTGCAAAGTGCCAACGGCTAGTAAGCATGAAAGAGTATATAAGGGAGGTATCTCAAGTCTTTTAAAGTAAGACGTGCAAGAGAGATATAAATGCAAAGTCTGAAGTTGATCATTTCTTTCGTCATTTACTGAGCTTATATTGTAAACAAAGAGTGATACACATACTAGCTTCGAGTAAGAGTGAAAGACTCTTCATTGAGAAGCCTTGAGCTTGAGATTGTAACTCTTTTGAATTATAATGAACTCCAGCCGATAGGCTGTCAGACCGAGAGAGTGAACGTAGGTTTAATCAAAGCGGAACCACTATAAGCTTTGTGTTTGATTCTCTTTCTCAAACTCTCTAATTTACAATTCACGAGCTTTATCTTGCAATTTTATTTCCGCATAATTTGCAAGAACACTTATTCAACCTACCTTCTAGGTGTGTGCACTAGTAATTTTCAATTGGTATCAGAGCTCAGTAGCTTGTTTTATTGAAGCGTTATTACTTCAAAGATAAAGGATCTATGGCTAGTGCAGTTGCCCCAGGTTTGAAGGAAGGACATAGCTACACCAGACCTCCTTACTTTGACGGATATGATTACAATGTCTGGAAGAGCAAAATGAAGGCATTTCTAATATCAAAAGATCATATGGAATGGGATGTGGTAGAGAAAGGAATCAATCCGAAAGCCACATTGACTTGGGGAAGAAAATGAGATGTTGTTCAAGATAGGGAAATGTCACAAACTGAACTGACTTGGAGACAAGCTCTTGATGTTAGAGCTGTGTATTCCTTGTATTATGCTTTATCTCCTACTGATTATAATCGTATTTCTTCATGTGAAAGAGCGAAGGAAATATGTGACACATTGAATGTCACATAAGAAGGAATCGACCGTGTAAAGGAGATAAAGATCAACATTCTACTCGGTCAATATGAAGAATTCAAGATGGAACATGGAGGGAGCATTTCTGACATGTTCGACTGATTTACTGAAATAGTAAATGGACTAGCATATTAAAGCCAACTTATATCTGGACCTATGAAGGTCAACAAGCTATTATGTGGATTATCCAATGAGTGGAATCACGCGAAAACTTCAATTACAGAAACTTAGAGAATTAAGCCTTTCTTTATTAATAAACTTATCGAAACTCTTCAATCCTATGAAGTTGAAAAAATCAATGAAGAGGGAGATCCAAAAGAGTGTGAAGATAGTGATGACGATTATGCAAATACATGCCTGATGGCACATTCTGATTCTGAATCAGAAGCAAGCTCAAACTCAAACTCAGTTCGAGATGATCTGACTCAACAAAGTCTCGGACATCACAATATCTCAGACGACATAAAATCTAGGGTCTATTCCATCGCCACCTCAACAATATTATATGCAATCTCTAAATCAAGAGTAAATCACATTAAATTTTTATCGCCTCTCACTCATAAGGTAACTCGTATCATGGCATTTTATTTTAAGCAAGTTAAGGTACGTTTCCGAAGACGTCGCTTGCCTAATATATGATCTGATATATTACTTGCTCAATTTACTTGTGAGAATATTTTTTGAATTCTTTGCTTGATTGTTCGAATATTACATGAATCGTTTTATTTTCCAAAGTTAGTTTCTTTTTGAAATGTCAAAAAGAAATTTCTTTTCTTAAAATTGTTCAAAACCCCCTATCTTCATATTCGCACTTGCACTTCAAAGTTTGAAGAAGACGAAGAAGAAGAAGAAGAATCAGAAAAAGAGAAGGGAGATACAAATTTTGAGGATAGAGAGCTTACACCGATTGATGAGGAAGCTATCCTTGAACATATTGTTTACTCCCTACCTGAAGGCTTAGAAACAGGGGGAGTAAGTGTCAATGAAGAACTTTCTCCACCTGGAGGTTTAAAGACAGGGGGAGTTAGTGTTCAATTCTCATGTTCAAGAGTTCATATTGAACACTGGAAGGAGATAGTAAACAAGGTGGAAGCAGACTATGCAGTCAATGGAAGATTTTCAACTTGTTTGAGTTACTCGGATTCCTTTATTCTTATCTTTTTTATTATAACAAAAAGGAGGAGAAAGTGCAAATTTTAATCTTTGTAGTTTGATGAATTTCGATTGTGATCTGTTTGAGCTATCTTGACTGAATGACTTGATCATTGTTTGATCGATTCTGAAGTTTGATCATCATTTGTCAAGACTAACTTTTTTTCTTGTGGATGCAGATTCGCTTAATAATTCTTGCATACTGCTAACGTTTTGTGTTGCAGAATATATCTTAAAATTTGCAGGATGGTTTTGTCATCATCAAAAAGGGGGAGATTGTTAGAGGAAATTATTTTATTATTTTCAAGATGACAAAACTCGGACATCATCAAAAAGGAGGAGATTGTTGGAGTACAGTCTATTGCTTTATTGTTGATTTGGAGATGCCAAATAATATGAAAGATCAGACTATGCATAATCTGAAGATGTCAAGTTCAGGTATTGCCTGGATGGGTAATCAGTCACCATCTAGAAGACATCAGACTAAGCACCGTCTAGAGGACGTCGGACTGAGTACCGCCTGAAACTCTTTATAACGCCTATTGGGTATCAGACATTAGTTGTCTTTGCAATCCTTCTTGGTCGGATCCAAAGAGAATATTAGAATGAGATGTCACCTTCGAGGGTGAGATTAACTTGGATTTGGGACAGCTTATTGGTTTATCTTTATATTTATGGGAATAATTGATCAACCGGAAGACGAGTATATTGAGCAAATATTCATTCTTGGAAAGTGAAGATCCTGATTGTATGGGGGACCAGGATTAACGGACTCTTTACATGATATTTTGATTGCTCGAGATCTCCTAGATTGATTCTGTCCAACGGATAGATTGGAAGAATTCCTTTGGAAAGTGCCAACGGTCGAGTAGGCATGAGGGAGTATATAAGATAGGTACCTCAAGTCTTTCAGAGTAAGACATGCAAGAGAGATATAAATGCAAAGTCTGAAGTTGATCATTTCCTTCATCATTTATTGAGCTTATATTGTAAAAAGAGTGATACACATACTAGCTTCGAGTAAGAGCAGAAGACTCTTCATTGAGAAGCCTTGAGCTTGAGATTGTAACTCTTTTGAATTATAGTGAACTCTAGCCAATAGGTTGTTAGACCGAGAGAGTAGATGTAGGCTTAATTAAAGCCGAACCATTATAAGCTTTGTGTTTGATTCTCTTTCTCAAACTCTCTAATTTACAATTCACAAGCTTTATCTTGCTTATTTCTGCATACTTTTGCAAGAACACCTATTCAACCTACCTTCTAGGTGTACGCACTAGTCATTTTCATGAACCACCACAGTTATGAAGCCTTTTCCCACCACTATTTTCTATGTCTTCTGAGCCAGATCGATCTGGTCCCATTAGACTCAGAAATATTTTTCTTGAAAGGGAAAGAATTGGCAAAGAAAAGGGAAAAGCAAAGGTAGAATCATCTTTTGATGATAACAAAAATGATCCAACTCCTTCTAAGAAAATGATGAATTCAAATCCTTTGAAATCCTTCTTGAAAGACCTGACCATAAAAACTCCTTCAGTCACACCCATTCATTCTCCTTCGATAATAGTGGCTTTTGACTCTCGTCCAAAAAGCCCTGAATCTGAAGCTGAAAAGGATGACACTCTTGATGAATCTTCATCCTTGTCCTCTTCCAGTTGTTCAAATATTTTTCTTCTTCTTATGGCTGATCCTCCTTACCCAATGAATGAAGAAACTCCTACAGAATTTGAAGTTATATATATATAGATGAACCAACCCCATCATCTTCCTCTCATTCAGGATCAAGGTTCTTTAGTCTTGATGACATTTCATATGCCAAATGGCCAGACAAACTCCAAGAGTTTCATGCTTGGCTCATCACCCAAAAGCTTACCAAGGAAAGCAACTATGATTTACTCCTAGGGTTTGTTTCTAAATTCACCGGCAATCTTAAAAGTTGGTGGCAGACTAATCCTGAAGCAGACCAGCTTAACTTCCTGGTGCCAACAAATTTCAAAGACAACATCTACACTATCCACTTGTTCTTTTGTAAACGCCCTGCTGATATCTTAGAACTCAAAAGGTGAGTTCTTTGAAAGGAGATGTTGTTCTCTTCGGCAAAAGGACTTGAATCGCCACTTTCAAGAGATGCTCAAGCTATCTTATGCTTTAGGCGGAGATCCTAATCTAAAGCAGTTGTTCTTGAAGTCCATACCCAAAGAGCTTAGTTAGTTGGTTGAGAAATCTCATCTCAACAAAAGACTAAAGATTGCAGATGTTTGTATTGGCTAATTTCAGCAAGAAATCTATATGAGCCTTGACGAATTGTGTTCCAAGAAAAATGCTTTTCAAAAATTCTTCAAGGAAAGTTGCAACCTGAACAAGGTCTGTTCCAAAAGCTACCTAAAGATTAAGTGCCCTGGTGGAAAATATTGTGATTGCGATGACTACAAAAGATCATACAAAAAAAAAACACTTCAAGGAATATCGTCTTTGATATGATAAGTTTCTATTTCTGCACTTCTAGAAAAGAAGATTCGTCCGACAAAGAGATAGCAGGAAATTTTCCAGATCCTTTAGACGAAAATAGAAAAAATCCAAATGTTGCTTCATTTGCAACAAAAGGGGACATTTTGCCAAAAATTGTCCACAGGTGAAATGGAATAATGTCAACATTATCCAGCAAGTTGAACAATAAACTGGTGTTTCTCTCTAGGATGATGACCTTGAATCACTGTTCTCTATTAAAGAAAACCCTTCAAATGAGACCCGTTGTATCATTCCATATTATCCTTCATCCAATGACAGTGAATGTGTGCAAGATCTTTTCCATTTCACCTCTTAGATTCTTACTCAGGAATTATGCCATCTTCCCCCATATTTTTCTGTCAAAATCCTCTTGTCTAAATATTCCAAACCAAATTTTGTCATAGCCATGATTGACAATGGAACTCATGCCTCTCTCCTTGATCCTAAAATTCTTCCAAAAGAATATTGGACACCCTATATTCAATATTTCACTTCAACCTCTAGAGATGCCTTTTCATCTAGTGTTCGTTTGAAACCCATCTCCATCTAGTTTTCCCCTTAATGTTCTATCGCCACAAAAATTCTCGATTGTCCTTTCCCAAATAAGGACCTCATCATAGGTTAGGATATTTTATCCCGACTTTCTAAACTCATAATCATCAGTCGTAAATGCCTTAAATTCAAAGATACCTTCAGAGAATTTACCAACATCCAACGATTCTTTTCTATTCAAATGAGTATACTTGACCCCATTATGCAAAATCTTTTGAACTCCTATACGAACAACCACTCTGAATTCCTGCATAAATGCCAGCATCCTTTGTGGCAAAATTCCCATTTTTTTGTTGGTTTTCCATTTAGGAAAAATGAGGATATCAACTTGACAAAAGCCAATCATTCAGGTATGAATCCTAAACATCTTGCTCTTGCCCAAAAGGAATATCTTGAGCTTTTACAGCAAGGACTCATTGAACCTTTTGATTCCCAGTGGGCTTGTGAAGTATTTTATGTCAACAAGCATGCAAAGCAAACAAGAGGAAACTTGCATTTGGTAATTAATTACCAACCCTCAACATTTTTCTTAAAGATGACAAATTTCCTTTACCTTCTAAAAACTTTATCTTTTCTAGTCTAACAAAAGCCAAAATTTATTTCAAATTCGACCTCAAAGCATGTTTTTGACAACTTGGTATCCATCCAGATGACAGATCCAAAACTAGATTTTGTATTCCAAACCAGTATTATTAGTGGAAAGTTCTCCCATTTGGATTAAAGACAACTCCGTCTCTTTTCCAAAAAACCATGTGCCAATTCTTCAGTCCAATTATGGATAGTCATTGCTATCTACATTGATGATATCTTTATCTACAGCCTTGACAAACAATCACCTGGTGAACTCCTTCAGAAGTTTGTGCAGATTGTTTAAAAGCATGGGATCATGCTATCTTAGAAGAAAATGATTATTGCCTAAACAAAAATTGAATTTCTTGGCATGCATCTTGACCAAGGAACGTATCAGTCCAGTCCACATATTACTAAGGAATTGCTCAAGTTCTTAGAAAAGGAACTCACTGTGAAGTAGATTTAACAACTTCTCGAAATAATTAATTATCTTCGAGATTTTGTTCCTAACATTGCCAAGTTTCTAATTCCTCTGTAGAAAATGCTTAAAAAAGATGCTCCTCCTTGGAGTAAGGAACAAACTAAAGCAGTTGCAAAGCGTAAAGAGCTTATGCAAGATCTTCCTCCTCTTCAAATCCCTTCTAAAGGGAAAAGAATCATTCAGACAGATGCCAATGATGAATATTGGGCAACTATCTTATTTGAGGAAATTAATGGTAAGCGTTACATATGTGCTTACAAGAGTGGTAAGTTAAGTATGGAATTAAGAAATTTAAATTCTATCTTATTGGCCATCATTTCGTAGTCGAATTGGATGTGACTTCTTTTCCTCAAATGTTGAAATTCAGACAAAAGCAGGTTCCTCATCCATAACTTTTGAGATGAGCAGAATGGTTCTCCAAATATTCATTTGAGACCAAACATGTTGCATAAAAGAAAAATATTCTTGTAGATTTTCTTACCACACCCAAAGCTACCATGGAAATTAATATGCATATAAAGAAAAACCCCTAGTCAGAAACATACAGAACCCAAAACATGCCCAAGAATTGGCCCAGTCTCAATTACCCTTATGAAATTCAAGCCGCTATCCATGAAAACAAGCTATTAGAAAGACTTCCAGATTTCCTCCAGTCTTGTGAATATAATATATTCACAAATTATGGAGGATTACTTCTTAAACCTAGTATACTTCATCTTGAATATCTGTTCATTCATCCTCTCACTTGGAATCCAAATGAAGACTTTCCAAAAGATTTACAATGGTTATTATAATATCTATTCAATTTGTATAACATGGCCATTTAGTTTCCCACTGAATAGATACTTCAAGCCCTTGTTCAAACCCTTCGAGCACAAGATCACCATCACAATAGGTCCAAACATTTGTTCTCACTTCTCATCTAATTTTTACCTCTTGGTGCATGGTGTGCACTCTTCCAAACTAAAAAGATATACTGCCATCATTTTTCATCAACCATGGACATTCATTCATCCCTCTGGACATCATTCCAGGTTCCCAGCACCTATAGGTACGAGTTCGTATAAACCTCAGAACCACTTGCAAAAGCATAGTGTGTACAAGACCTTTCCGAGGTGTATCTCATCAAATCCTTAGTCTTACAAAGAAGTCCAGCAGATCCTTTGTCAAGCAAATCAAGCCATACCTCTAGAAGCATGGCCCTCACATTTAGAAAATGTTTCATGGGATTTTATCTCTCCAAGAGAATCCATCTAGGAAGTTATGGAAATTTTTTGACTAGAACATCCAGAAGAATTTCCATCCTCCTCTTTAGATACTCGACAATAGTATCCTCTAACATATTATCAAGACTTTCAGGATCCATGGGCGGCTTACAAACCATTCTTTGATCCTTTTAATGCTAGCTCTAGACGTGAGCTCTATCTTGTCAAAACTGAAATTGAGGCCCTCATTCGAGATTTCAAAAAACAAAAGGATCATGGGCTTTCTAGATCTTCAGACACCACTGTTGTCCTCTGACAAGTTGGACTCCATATACTCTAAGTCAGAACTCAGAGTGATGATTTGAACATCAGACTCCATATCCTTGGGATCTAGCTCCATTGGTTTTGAATCATGCGGTCCGGTATCCGGGCTCGTCACAACTCCATCATGAGGAAAAATCTAAATCAAGCCCCAATGACCTACTCCATCATGAGAAACATCAAACCTATTGAGGGGACTGAACGTCATATCCCTAACTCGGCAAAACCATGCTAGAAAGGTATGAGGCTTCTAGTATGCTTTGGCTTCATCAACCCATACTGTGCTATTTCTACTTATCTACTCATTGTCCTCGCCTATCAGGAACACTGTATCCATAGATTCTATATCCATAGGCACCGCAAAATGTTCCGGTGGAGTATTCATTTCAAGGGTTCAGGTCTGAAATAGTTTGTAAACAACGAATGAGATACACTTATCTCAATAAGTCCACTCCTTAAATCCGATTAGGGTAAAACGTACCTTCGGAATACCCTAACATGCTATTATATTCATAGTAAGAGACAATCACAGTCATCACAAAGATAAAATCATAAGCATAAAAAATTCCAATTAGTCACATAATATTGCACAAACCACATTTCAATTTAGAGATAATATGCTCAAAAGTGCACAACCACACTAAGCACAATTTGATGCATCATTCAATTTGAATTTCAGAAATTTCTTGACCCGCATAAACACCTCTTAGGTCCTTGCCACTACTCACATAAATGCCTTAGGTGTGCAACAATTGGCCTTGTCTGACTCAACTAAACTCTGCGTAAACATGCCTTAGGGTAGCTTGGGTAAAACTGCCTAAGGGTAGCCCACGTAAAAATGCCTTAGGCTTAATTCTCAACCCCACATAAACACACCTCAGGGTAATGCAACCAGTCAATTCCATCAAAATAACATGCTCAGGCCCTAAAGACCATACGGTCAACAAATTAAGCCATGCGATTATAATCGAACCACTCAATGGACAAAAAACACCACACGATCATCGTTCACGGCCACACGATTAATAATCGGACCACACGTTTAGCAAATGCGCCACACAATCATCATTCAGGGCCACACCATTAATAATCGGACCACACGATTAGCAAATGTACTGCATGATTCTCGATCACGGCCACGCGATTAATAATCGAACTACACGATTAATTAACGTACCACATGATTATCATTCACGACCACACGATTAATTAATGTTTATCATAAATGATATCGTAAATCCTAAAATATTTCCTCCTTGTATCATTCAAAATATCTTCTCCTTGCATCATCCATGACCTCATACTCATAAATGCTCATAAATGCACATGTGACATCACCATGCTTGACCGTAAATTCGGAACTCACCTTGGCAGCCCACAAAACTCACATTTTTCTCACTCAAATCTTCATATAAACATTTCTAATTCATGCCATAACAATAACTACATGATGGCACATCCAAAACATACAAGAAATCCAAGTTTTGGCATCCAAAAATCACCCTTTAACCTAATCAAAGTTTAGGAAACAAGTAAGCTAAAAACGTGTACAAACAAAGATGAAATAGGCTCCGAATCGCTACTCCAAAACCGTGGTTGCGACGAAGGTGAAAACCAAGCAAGAAGCAAGGAAAAATGGCTAGAATTTTTAGAGAACTTGAGTTGATGAAGATGGTGGCCGTATGAAATGGTGTAGAGAGAGAGAGAGAGAGAGAGAGAGAGAGAGAGAGAGAGAGCAAGCTGAAAATTCTCTTTAAAGAGGTGATAAAGTTAATCCCAAGGCTGAGAATCAATCTTGTACAAAAGAAGATTCAATGGCTAAGATTTAACCTTGATAAATAAAACTAATTAAAGAAAAATTGTGCTTCTTATCCCAATAATAAATCAGCCACAAGATAATTAACAAGATTATCCAACCGAAAAAGAAATGATAACCGAACTAAGGGCAAAATGGTAATTTTTAACTGTCGGGCCGATCGCGTGATTTCTTTCGATTTTTCAAACTTTACCATCAAAACTACTAACAAAATGAGATGTCGTCCGATAGATACTCCTTCTTGAAGACGTTGGAAGTCCGATACCCAATTTCGATGGCGAATTCGTGATCAAAATCGATCAATTACGATTTCAGTGTATTTCAAACTAACGGGTGGCTTTTTAGGTGTTACGTTTATCGACCTGCGATTGATTCAAAATCATGTCATGTTTGGTTTGCTCTAGTCATGGTGACATTGGTTTCCATGTAATCGTAAAGTTCAATCACTAGGTCTGAAGATCGCGATCATTAGAACTCTAGTTTAGATTAATTCGCAAATTATACTATGGTCAAACGGAGTCACCTGTGAACCAATTGTATAACACTAGCAAATCATTCTAAAACCAATCTTAGATCGGCCTATGATGGCCCAAGATATTCCCTTGACGACCCTTATGGTCCAAGCGCCAATCCATGTTCAAGTCCTTAGGTCCACACAAACAATTCCTAGTTAGCATTTCCCTCTTGGTTAGTCTTCTCGAGAGTGATCAATTCCGAGTGAAATTTAACTGAAATATAATCGATGAAATATACATCCTTTCATTTATCCTGAAACAGGGTCAAATTTCAGAATGTCACACTTAATCTCTCGCTTCATCCCTGGGGAAGCTAAAACAACTTCATGTCTGTGTTGTGAGTTACTCGAGGAAATCCCTAGCTCAATCGAGGATTTATAAGATTTCCAGCATCTGAACATTAGTTATCTTGCAATTGAAGAGATCCCCAGTGCCATTGGAAGGTTGAAAAACCTGCGGACTCTATATCTCATATCATGTCGTAGTATGAAAGGGGAAATTCCATTTGACATCAGTGGCTTTTCTTCGCTCGGGGCTCTCGATATCACTAAGGCACCGATATCTAACCTACCAAGAAGCATCTAGAATCTTTCTTCTCTCCAACGCCTTGACCTAAAGGGTTGAAACAAGCTTCAATTGCTGCTACAGCCTCACTCAAAGCTTGACACATCCGTCGGTCCCTTATCAAGGTCCCCAGTTCCCACAGCTTTCCAGCCTAATTCACTTAGAACAACTCCATCTCTGATGATGCCATCTACTTGAAGACATCCCTGAGCTTCCCTCAAGGCTCTTGAAACCTGGTTGATTTCGGTAGCAGTTCCATTGAAAGATTAGACCTTTCAGAATTAATTTCTCTGAAACAATTGCTGGTTTCATGTTGTGATAACCTAGTTGAAATTCAAGGCCATGGTAATTTGGAGTTCTTGGAGTACATAACTATGCAAAATTGCAAAATTCCTTTAAATGGCTTCTCTGTCCAAAATCATGGTGTTTGAAGCAATTACAGATTACCACGTGGGACAATCTAGATCAAATTCAGGGTCGTCTTGATGGTGCGAAGATCATAAATTTTTGGATATTACAGGATGCAAATGATTGGAGACTTTATCAGATTTGATAGGATGTGAAAAGTTATGGTCTCTAATTGTTCAAAATTTCCAGAAACTCACTTAGATTCGGGGACTAAAAGAGTTGGATTTACCCAATCCGGATATTTTTGGGTGTGACTCAGTGAAAGCTACCCCAAAATTATCTAGAAATAATGTCTTCAGAAATTATGAAAGAGATTTGTATTGTTCTATTTGTTGAAATCTTATGTTGCTGTGATAATGGTGTGATGAATCTCATACCTCATATTACAATAGTGAGACGAGTCATGTTTCCTCAAAAGAGGTAAATAAGTAGTGAACAATCATGTTTCTTCTAAGACTTATGACCTACGTTTCATTGCTATCTTCTTTTGACAAGAAAGTTTTTTTTTTTTTATGAATGAGGAATCTACCACAGGCCCTCCGTGCACGAACGGCACCAAAGGGCCGAGCCCCTATACCTCTGGGGGAGACTAGCACATGACTCTAACACCATGGCCTCCCGCTTAAGACACTAGCAATTGCAGATTTCAAACCCTTAACCTCGGTGACGAGAGAGGAGCTCTCAACCAGCACAGGTACCTACCGTTGGGTTTGAAAAAAAAAGTTTTCCATGATAAAGTTTTCTACTTTCCTAAAGTGCTAGTCTTGGTCATAGAAGCTGACATGATGTTGCAGCCAAGATCAAAATGTCAAACCAAATGTCTATTGAAACCGTTGGTCATCTAGTAAGATTCTTCATCCTCTAACGGCTAGTGTGAGCGAGTAGAGTAATACTTTTCTCGAAGCAACTTTTTTTAGGAATGATTTACTCTACACTAGGTATCTATCTTATTGATTTTGGAAACTTTAGATTTGCCTACATATAATGTTGTTGGTTACGTTATAGCAATGTTTTTCATTTATCCTTCCATTGGCAGGTTTTATAGACTGTAAACAGAATAGCAGCTTGTGAGGCAAGGATGAAAATTTCAAACATGGGTAAACAAGAATTCCTTAGTGATGGTAAACTGAGGATTTGAAATTTTCACCTGGAGGCGGATGATCTTCTGCTACTCAATATTGTAAACTTCGCCTAGAATTTCCCTGTCCAAATTTATATTTTCTTTGAAAAAATCCTTGGCCATTTCGAGTTCCTTTGTAAGTTATCTTGTGTCAAATTTGACTTATGGGGGATGTCCTATTTGGGACAAATGCCTTTCGATTTTTCGTAATGAATGAAACCCTATCAAGTTTTTTAATGATTTCCTGATGTTCCTCCTAAACCTTTTAAGAAGAGCATCAATTCCCGGTAAGTATCATGAACTGAGCTAAAATAAGTTAGAAGGTTCAAGTGTTTCTGGTTGGTGATTAAAAAAAATGCTAAAATGGTTTTGGCTAGTCTGTCAGATATGAATGCACACATGTTAACATTACTAGTTGTCAAACTGTTGTATTGCAATATTATTGACGAAGTTAAAACGGTGCTGCTTCCATGACAAGATTGGTGGCCTATGTAATGATCAAGGCTTACTTTGGGACTTCAATTCAATCAGTTGTACTGATGACCTTTAGCATGTTGGACAATTATTTGCCCATCTACAAAACAAGCTGGGGTGAGGAGCTCAACAACTTGCTAATCATCCCATTTGATCAAATTGTTGTTATGGAATTGTATTATCATGACTGATTTGGGTGTGGCTCACTTGGCTGAGGATCTCAAACTTCCAAACCTGAGAGTGATCAAAATGAAGATAAGGGATTTGCAAAGGAAAAAGTAGTGACAGCTGAGGACCGTCTTATGTGCCAAACTTGAAGAGGCTCGTGAGCCAACTGGAGTGTCCTCAAGAAGTTTTGATGCTTGTCAAACAGTGCGTACCTAAACAACAATAAATGTAATTTTTTTTAGATTGAATCTATTTTTTTTTATGCTTGTTAGGTTCTATCTCTTTGTTAACCAAATGAGTGGCTGCTGATTTTGGTTATTTTTTTTTCTATGTTACCTAATGCAAAGTTGTTTGATGTGGTTGCATTCTAATGATGTCACTCCTGAACTCAACGAGGCTCTGCAAAGGGAGGTATGCACGGCTAAGCTCCTTCTTTTCTATTATTTTATTTGTGTGATGATTTCCTTTGAATGTTGTCATATAGGTTTCTGATTTGACAAGCTTAGTTCTCATGTGTGCGGCATAAGATTCGTAAAATTAAAATCGACATCCTCACAAATTATCCCGAATTGTTGATCTTGCCAATTGGATATTGACAATGATTAAGTAATAAATTCATCTTTCTGTCTTGTAGATTAGGCAATTCACCTTTTCAGCATAATTTTATTAACATCAATTTTGTTCCTGAACACAAACGCGAAAAGTGCTATTGCTAATTACTTACTTCTATTAAGCCTATTGTTTTCTTTTTCATTGGCCCGGCTAATAAAGTCTCTATTAATTGTGGTCCAACAGCCATTAGTGTAAATGATGTTAACAAATTTATACCTCATCTTTCAGGGGGTAAATCGTGATGTTGTGATCTCGCATATCTTCAATTATTGATAATGAGTTAGTCATATCCTCATTTTGTTGATTCAAGCTGCATTTCATGGAACTTGGAGCGCCCAAGATGGAGATGCGGGCAGGACTGAGCTATGTCATTCTGGAAAACCATTCTGAAGTTCTTTCCTAAATGGCATTTATCATGTGCTCTGTGTTGTTAATACTCTTCAAATGATTCTGGATATGAAGCGACCTCTTCTCATGTGGTGTGTTCGTCCTTTGCAAGCTTTGGCATCATGCCATTCTTTGGCAATGGCCGAATCACAAATGGCTTATAGGAAGACCGCATGTGCAGGTGGTTTTATACATGTGAGGTACGCATAAAATTAGATTTGTCAACAAGATTACCAGTTAGATATCCACTCCAATCTACAATTTTTTTACTAGGACTAACTCCTTTCGTGGAAAAAGTGAATGCCATGGATTTCGCAAATAATCTGTCAATTGCCGCCAAGCAATGGAAATGTTTTTAGGAAGATTGTAGGTTCTCATTTGAAAGAATGTTGAGAACGGAAAATAAAAGCATTTGTCGTTGGTGTAAAATCATCTCTCTAGTCTAGTTACACAGGAAAATTCATATGTAGGCATTTTGCAATCACTTTGATCGTATAGTCTCAAAGTTGATTTATCTAAGCATGAATCTCAAAGCAGAAGAGACACAGCCATTTACTTTATTGTACCTGAAACCTTTTTTTCTCTGGCGTTGGCTACTGTTGAAGACTAGTGGAAAATGTGGACTAAATTGTTAGGAGGGTGAAAAGAGCTATTACCAAAAGTTTACTCATTCGGTTTGAATTGAAAACTTGAAAGGGTCAACTGATTGGTTGATAATCGGACTCTACTACACCAAATTGTGTAATTGAACTTTGGCTTAATTTTTCCAGAGCTCAAGACAAGGCGAAGAAGCTTGTTGAGCCAAGTTCAAATTTATTAATACCAGCACATATATAATGCAGGTCGTGCTGAAATATTTGTTAAATTTATTTAACATGAAATAATTTAATTTTCATAACATCGGTTGAACATTACATGAGAAATGTGCGATTAAAGTTGATGTATTCACTCTACACTTCATTTGCTTAGTTGCTTAACTAGTGTCTAGGGAATTAAGCCAAAGGGCAGTAGCTTTGTGTCTGACTACTTACAGGACACTAGTCACAACCTTATCGGCTGAATTGAATTGAAGTTGGAAAGTTGTGAACCGACCATATAACTGGATGAACCTAATAAACCAAGAGAACCGATTATGTTTTGTTCATGTTTTTAAAACTTTTATTTCTTTTACTTCAATTTTATGCCTGCGATTTGCTTTGAGATTGCTTGGTGGGAGTTCTATCACATTTTACATCAAGATCCTATCATTCACAGCCATTTTGAACAATAACTATGTAAATTTTTATAGGATTAAGGAGCATTCGTTTTAGACTTTTAGTTTTCCTATTTTTTTTTTAACTCCGGGCTTGATAGTGCGGTACTAGGAGTATGAGAAATGTCCTCAAATCAAAATAGAACTGTGGAAAACCTTTAAGTATATACAACACCTACGCATTTTAGATTATATAGCTAGGTTGTATTCATTGCCATATAATGAATCGTGCAATGAAGAGAAATAGATGAATTGACAAGATTTTTTTTTTTTTGGGGGGGGGGGGGGGAGGGTGTAAAGAACCCCAGAAACGAGGCGTAAACAACATTTGGCCAAAACAAAGTCATGGCCAGCAAAATTGACCATGAAATGTATTGAAATGTTAATCCTACAAATACAAGCATTCTTCTAGTTTTGCAGTCGGCATAAAATTTGTTAGGAAAATAGCTTACTGAAAAGAGGAGAGATAAACAGATCCAACAATTTTATTTTGCATGGGTATGCATGCAGTATCCTGTTACAAATAAATCAGAAGGTAAGAAAATTCAATAAAAAAAAATCTAGCTGGATTGGTATCAAGTCCTGGGACAGGAAAAGCCACATTGTTGATCTCCCTTATGAAACATAATTTTCTGAAGTTGATATTCCAACCAAGGCCCGATCTTCTCAAATGAATCAAGAAACATTGAATTTCCGTCAAAAAGAAATTCAAGATCTTCTTGATAAAAAGCTCATCAGAAAGAGCAAATCCCCTTGGAGTTGTTTAGCTTTTTATGTAAATAAAAACGCAGAACTTGAAAGAGGAGTTCCTCTTCTTGTGATTAATTATAAACCATTGAACCAAGTCTTTAAATGGATTAGGTATCCAATACCTGATAAAAAGGACTTGTTAAATGACTTTATAATTCACGGATATACTCAAAATTCGATATGAAGTCTGGATTCTGGCATATCCAGGTCACGGAATTTGATAGGTCTGCATTCACTACTCCTTTCGGACAGTATGAATGGAATGTTATGCCTTTTGGATTAAAAAATGTTCTTTCAGAATTCCAACGAATAATGAACGACATTTTTAATCCATTTTCCAATTTCATTCTTGTTTACATTGATGATGTACTAGTTTATTCTACATCTATTGATCAACATTTCAAACATATCGGACAATTTTGGAATATAACCAAGAAAAATGGACTTGCTGTTTCACCTACAGAATTGTCTCTTTTCCAAACTAAGATACAATTTTTTACAACAACATGCTTAGTTGATATTGATTACAAGTATTTGACAACAATGTGCTAAGTTGACTATCTTCTTCTTAGATAATGTGGACCATCCCCCTCATCGGAGTGACAACTTCAATTTAAAAGGAAAAAAAGTCTTATCGTATGTCAATATAGCATACAATACTTAGAAATTTATTGGACATAAAAGGGTGACCTTAGTTAGAATTTACTGCTTTAGAATCATATCAAGATAGGATAAAATCTAAAAACTTGTCGAAAAAACAGGGAAGGTGTATTTCAAACCAACGAGGGTAGTGCCCCCCAGGCACTATTGCCCCATGGGAACATGGCATCGAGGTGTGATTGTTAAGATGAGCTTGGACAGTTGTGAGTTTAGTATCATTCGTGTCCAAACAAGATTCTACGCCAAAGTATTCTCCATTGCCAACGTCATTTTACTGAAATGACGATGATACTTATCTTTACAAGGAAAGAAACAGAGAAGACAATGTTGAACAGTAAAACAATTTTCTTATATCTGTGTTCTCACTTTTTACAAGAATATAACCACACATATATACACCAACATAAGCCACCCCATAATCTCATACATATAAGGAAATCTCCCACAAATCAAAAGATAATTTACAAAGACCTTAAATAGAAAAACTCTCTTATTGAGGTCCTAATTGGCAGCTCATGTCAACACTCGCCCTCAAGCTGGAGAGAAAATGTCTTTCATACCTAGCTTGACAAGTGAGCTGTGGAATGCTCGACTTGATATAGCCTTTGTAAGTATGTCTGCCAACTGGTCTTCAAATTTGACAAATGGAAAACTCACTACCCTATCATCCAAATTTTGCTTGATAAAATTTCTATCAACTTCAACATGTTTAGTGCGGTCATGTTGAATCGAGTTGTGGGAAATCTGAATCGTAACCTTAGTATCACAAAACATTTGCATTCCTGACTTAGGTGGAAAACTAAATTCTGTCAACAATTTTTTTACCCACAAAAGCTCATATAGTCGTTTAGCCATCCCTCGAAACTCGACTTCAGTACTAGACAAAGATACTACTTTCTGTTTCTTGCTCCTCCATGTAACCAAGTTTCCTCCCACAAGTGTGAAGTATCCTTATGTCGATCTCCTATGCGAGATATCGCCAACCCAATCAGCATCCGTACATCCTTCCACCTCATGGTGATTATTCTTTGCAAAGAATAATCCTTTCCCTGGTGCTGACTTCAAGTAGCGTAAAATTTGAACTACGGCATTCATATGATCTTCACTAGGAGCGTGCATAAATTGACTTACTACTCCTACAACATATGCAATGTTAGGCCCAGTGTGTGATAGATAAATTAATCTCCCTACCAACCTTTGATATCGGTCTTTATTGGTCGATACTTGATCAGGAAAAACCCCAAGTTTATGATTCTGTACAATAGGGGTATCGGTAGGTTTGCAATCTAACATCCCTACCTCAGCCAACAAGTCTAACACATACTTTCATTGAGATAGGAATATACCCTCCTTTGATCTGGCCACTTCAATACCCAAAAAATATTTTAGGCCCCCCAAGTTCTTCATCTCGAACTCATTTGCCAGTCTCCTTTGAAGTTCTGTGATCTCCTCAAAGTCATCCCCTGTGATGATCATGTCATCGACATATATAATCAATGCCATCACTTTGTCATGTTGCCGTTTCAGGAACAATGCATGGCCCAAATTACTTTGAGTGTACCCATACCTTTTCATTGCAGAGCTAAAGCGACCAAACCAAGCTCATGGTGATTGCTTTAATCCGTACAACGACCTCTCAACTTTACATACCACTTTCGATTCATCAGCACAAGCATATCCTAGTGGGATTTCCATGTATATCCCTTCTTCCAAATTTTCGTGTAAGAATGCATTCTTTACATCAAATTGTTGTAAGGGCCAGTCCAAATTTGCTGCAAGTGATAAGAATACTCGCACAGTGTTCAATTTTGCAACTAGAGAGAATGTTTCTTGGTAGTCCACACCATAGGTCTGGGTATATCCTTTTGCTAGTAGACGTGCCTTGTACCTCTCAACAAAATCATCCGCTTTATATTTGATGGTAAAGACCCATTTACATCCTACTACCTTCTTTCCCTTTGGTAACTCAACAAATCTCCAAGTCTTATTTTTCTACAAAGCCTCCATCTCTTCTTGCATTGCATGAACCCACTTGGGATCCCTCAATGCCTCCTGCTAGGAACTCTACTTGTAGAAACATTCGAGACAAATGCCTTTAAACATCCCAACAACTGCTTCGTCGAAACATAATTGGTGATCGGATACTTTGACCTTCGTTCTTCCACATCTGGTGAGTACCTTTTAGGAGACTTGCCACAATTATGTTTCTCGAGCAATTTATAATGAATAGCTACATCAGTATCAACAAAAGAATTATGTGTGGTAGGAGAACTTACCTCAGGAGTATCCCCAAGAGAATTGTCAGGTACTAAAGAATGGTATCTTGAAGTGGAGGGAGCTGTTCTTGAGGTTGCTCATGTGTCTCCTACACCAAATCAACCTGCTGACTAGAGTCCTTAGTGTATTGCCGTTCATTTTCTGATGTCCCACCATGATCCGTGACCACACCATTGCTAGCCACAACCCCTACCATCATACCACCTTCCCACCAATTTATCCTGTCACTAGAAGTAATCTCCCCCTAAAAGGTACAATTGGATATGGGAAAGAAAAATTCAGACTCAACAAATGTGACGTCCATTGTTATATGGGTTTTTTTGGTAGCAGGATTGTAACATCAATATCCTTTTTGATGAGTGCCATAACCAATGAAAACACACTTCACCGCACACAAATCAAGTTTTGTCCGTTGGTTCTTCTGGAGATGGGCATATGCCACACACCCAAACACTTTGGGAGGTAGTGTCATGATGGAAGGAAGAGGAAATGGAATGCAAGTGCTTGAAGTGGAGTCTGAAAGTTCAACACACGAGAGGGCATTCTATTAATCAAATGTACCGCTATAACCACAACGGCATCCCAAAAACAAGATGGAACCTGACCACCTATGAGGAGTGCCCGTGCCATCTCAAGGATATGTTGATTTTTCCTCTCAGCGATACCATTTTGTTGGGGTGTCCTAGTGCAAGACGTTTCGTTTATAAGCCCTTGATCTTGAAAATAAGCTACAAGATGTTGGTTAATATATTCCCCACCATTGTCGCTATTAATGACTCGAATTTGAGTCCCTAACCATGTTACAATCATCCGATGAAACATACGAAATATTGCTGCCACTTCACCTTTATGCTTCATTAAATAAACCCAAGACATCCGGGTACAATCATCCACAAATGTTACAAACCAAGGAATCCAAGATAAAGTAGTAAGCGGTGAAGCACCCCACTCATCCAAATGAACCAAAGAAAATGGCTTGGTGCTCTTATTGAAACTCAAAGGAAAAGAGACATGATGACTTTTTGCCAAAATACATGTCTCACATTGGAATTCAGTATCTAACAAATTATGAAACAAGTCTGGAAATAAATGTTTCAAATACCCAAAAGATGGGTGTCCTAAACGACAATGCCACAACCAAATCTCTTTCTCTTTATTAGTAGACCCACTAATTGTGTGATGTGCTCGGCCTGCATGAAAGTCATCAACATAGTATAGCCCCCCTTTTTAGTACCACGACCAATAATCTCCTTCATGAGGATATGCTGAAATAAGCAAAAAGTCGGATACATAAGAACACAACACTTTAAAGCATCAATAAGTTGAGCAACATAGAGTAAACGATTAGACAGAGAAGGCACTAATAAAGTATGAGACAATGATAAAGAAGGTGTCATATCAACATTGCCAGTGTCAGTGACAGGATAACTAGTGCCATTCGCATTATAGATACTCTATCTCCTCGGAGTAGTGTAGCAAATAATATCGTAACTAATGGGTGTCATGTGATCCGTTGCCCAAAAATCAACAATCCATCCTTCCTTGCCACATTGAGAATTACTAACAAGTGCACACCCAATGCTACCTTTGGGAGCCGCATCAGAAGTATTGGTAGCGTTTACCTGCGGCACCAAAGAAAGGGGTGAGGTCCCGGTAGCCAATGATGCTTGCCCACATCCTATAGAATTTTCTGTCTTTTTCTTGTTCTGCAACTCCTTCCACCAATCCGGATAACCGTGCAATTTAAAACAAGTATCTTGTGTATGTTTAGTTTTACCACAATGAGCATAGCCTCTTGAATGTTGTAGTTTAGCCTTCGAACCTTTGTTAATCCTCCCTCCACCAGACATAGTATTAGGAGGGATCATCTGAAGAGCTTTGGACTCGTTGTTGGTGTCGAGAAAGTGTGAAATAACCTTTTCACCACGTGATACTAGGGCTGCTACGGTGCTAGATGGTTCAATTGCAGATAACATAACAGCTTGGCGTACATCTTCCCTCCTCACCCTAGCATAGGCTTCCTCCACCGTCAGGAATGGATGCATCTATAGAACGTCAGCCTTGACTTGGTCAAGGCGATCATCGAGCCCGTCAAGGAAAAGATGTACATGGTCTTATTGCACAAGAGCGTTGTAACGTTTGATATCACGAGGACAAGTCATGGGATTAGGCCGTCGAAAATCAACCTCCCGCCATAAACCCTGAAGATCATTATAATACTTTTCAATCGGGCCACCTACCTGCTTCAATCGAGACAAACGTCGCTTTAGATCATATACTTGAGAGACATTAGTGCCATCAAAGAACGTAGTAGCCACTAAATCCCATATTGCCTTTGCTGTTGGGAAATGAATAAAGTTTCCAATCAACGTCGGGTTCATGGAATTGATAAGCCATCCTTTAACTGTATTGTTGTCAGTCTTCCACTTTCGAAAATTAGGGTCGGTCGGAAGTAGAGAGGGCAAGATATATCCCAATTTGTCCATCCTAGAGTTATACATCTCAACAACTTGGGACCAAAGGCCATAATTATGGCCATCTAACTTGATTGCAATTGGTGGGACGGAGTTTTCAGCATGAGAAGGTGATGCTTGACTGTGAGTCAAGATTTGTGTCAACTTGGATGTCAAGATTTCAAGGAGAGAATCGGTAGTGGAAGTCCCTCCTGGAACCTTCGAAGTGCCTTCCGCTGGAGCCGAAGGAATTATCTCGATGGGTGAATTGTCATTCGCCATGAGTCCCGATAAAGCCTGCAGTCAGCGTGGTAATTCGCATGAAACCACGCGAGGCTACACCATAAGAAGGAATTCAGATTGTGATCAGAACACAGAGTCCCTAGATCATTTGCTTTGATACCGTGTTGAACAGTAAAACAATTTTCTTATATCTGTGTTCTCACTTTTTACAAGAATATAACCACACATATATACACCAACGTAAGCCACCCTAGAATCTCTTAATATAAGGAAATCTCCTACAAATCAGAAGATAATATACAAAGACCTTAAATAGAAAAACTCTCCTATTAAGGTCCTAATTGACAGCTCATGTTAACAGACAATATGTTTGATCTTAGTGCACATCTCTTCCACACCACCCCTCCCCTAAAAAAGGAGCTATGGATATGAAGACGTCAAGCATAATTCGTGTGTTTCCTTCTTCTTCCTTTCCCTTTCTTACCTCTTTTACCTGCTACACAAAACATTTACCCCCTTCATTGACAAAAAATAAAGCCAATTTCAGTCTGGTATCTTTAGGTACCTACCTTATTTGCTAAGGCTATGTCCCTTTTCCCAAATGGATTCGTTGTAGGCCTAGTTCCGAAATGGAGTCATCCTATGAAATTTCCTCGGCAACTAGTGACTCGTAATCCAATTGCCTTGATTGATTAGTTCACAATCTAAATTAGCCTTTTTTTAGGGTCTTGATTTTGAAGGTTCTTAGAAATTTCCCTACATGCAACGCCAGTAAAATAGCACGAACATTAAACTTGAAATACTACAGACTAGAGAGAGATGTGTGAATATAGAACAACAATGTTATGGATTTCCTTCTTTTCTACTTTCGTCTGATGCCACACATTGGAACCTATGGTTATCTACCTCAATCACTTCCTATCGCTTAATTTTCATTTGAAAACATTTACTTCTTTAAGTTCATAACTTTCTTAACAGAGTTTAACAAAATAGATCAGAAGATCATATTAAAGCTTAAATTTTGACATACAGGTCTACCCTTTTTACATTTTTTTTGAACAAAAAACTTCATTTCATTTCATACTGACAGACTGTTCAACAACATTAAGTCCGACATTAATAAAAAAGCAAGAGAGTTCGGTGGCCTTGAGATCCAAAGTGGGAGATAGAGCCTTCTCTAGTAGCTTTAGCGGCCTAGTCTACGGCTCTATTTGATTCGCGTGGGCAATGGGCCAAAAGAAACTGGTTGTTGCGGCCCAAGATAAGCTGACAGTCTTTTATCACTGTTTCCATAGCCCATGGAGCTTTCTTGTCCCCCTTATGCAATTGACGATGGCCAAATAGTTAGAACATATGTGCACTTCACCTTCTTTATCTTGCACAGTAGAATCCACTACTAGATTTGCTGATATCTTCTCTGCTAGAAGGAGACCCGATCTAACACCTAGGGTTTTTGCTTGGAAAGTAGAAGCAGCAAAAATTCGATGGGAGAATCCATCAACGATGGTTCCTTCTTCATCTGTGCAAATGTCGGCAATAGCTCCTTCCATTGAGGCCGCGTTCCACGAGTAGTCAACGAGGATTCTCTGTGTTGGGTGCTTCGACAAAGGCCTGCAGTCCTTAAGTAATGTCTCCTCTCCCTCTTTCACGAGTCGACCTTTGTTCCCTTTATTGAAATGGTTTGTGTTTTCTGTTGCTTCTACTATTACATGATTCGGACAAGGCTTTCTCTCCTTGAAGATTGTTGTGTTACGTTCCTTCCAAACCAACCATAGAGCTTTGGCTAGAAAATTGGTAGATCTAGATTTTGCTTCTTTGGTAAGATTCTTAGACACCCATTGATCTATTCTTTGAACTGCTTGGGGTGGCGTGTTGAAATGAAAATTGGGGTCTGACCATACCTTCTCCATCCAAGGGCACTAGAGGAGCATATGTTCTATTGTCTCTAGGTGTTCAAAGCAGATGGGGCAAATGGGATCAGGTAACATCGATCTCCTATGTAGGTTTTCTTTAGTAGGTAGCGTATTGTTGCATATACTCCATATGAAATGGCGAATTTTTTGTTCGCATCAGATTCTCCACATAAAGGTCCATAGGCTTTTTGGTGGTTGATATAGGGTGGAGGCTGAAGGGTTGGTTTGTTTGGCATTCTGCTTCCTGATGTTGTTGTATCCGCTTTTCACAATGTATTCTCCCTGTTTGTTGCCTGACCACACCAATTTATCTGCTCTTAAACTGAAGCCCAATGAGATACATTCGATTTCCTTGGCCTCATCTTCATTAAAAAGTTCCTCCAGTCTCTCATGATTCCAGGTTCTTGTATGCTGATGGATTATTTCTTCAACTCTAGTAGGGTCATTTTGGTTTGCTGGGCCATGTAGTATACCTCATGGGATCCATCGATCACCTCTTATTTTTATATCCCTGCCATCACCCACCTACCATATGATCTCATTTGCAATGGTCTCCCTACCCATAAGTATGCTTTGCTAGACCCATGACGGTCTAGATTCTCTTTTGGCTTGCCAAAAATCTGAGGTTGGGTAGTATGAGGCCTTCATGACTTGACCCCATAGAGAACTAGAATTTGTACCCAACTGCCATGCTTGCTTGCCAAGTGCTACCATGTTGAAATCAACTAGATATTTGAAACCCAATCCCCCTTCTTCTTTCATTCTCTTCAAAAGGTCCCAACTCTTCCAGTAAATGCCCTTTCTTGCTACATTCTACTTCCACCAGAAAACTGATATTTTTCTCTCTATTGTTCGACAAATTAGGACCGGAATTTTACAAATAGACACCGCATACAGGGGAATAACTTGAATCACTGATTTTATCAAGATTTCCTTACCCGCTTTAGAGATAAGGTTCTCTTTCCATCCTTCCAGCTTGGAGTTTACTCATGTCAAAATCCACGCATACATCTGTTTTTAAGAAAATCCCCAATCTGATGGAATACCAAGGTATTTCCCCATTTTTTCCCAAATAAAGACCCTTAGTTCTGCAGCCGTGTTGTTCTTCAAAGAAGTATGGCAGTTTTTAATAAGGTGATGCTAGACTTGTCGAGGTTGATAGCTTGCCCAAACGCAAAACAGTATTGGGAAGGGGTATTGGCCAAATTTTGGCACTTAAGGATCGATCCATTCAGGAAAAAGATAGCATCATCTGCGAAGAGGAGGTGTGTAAGCGTAGGACAACTTCTTTTAAGGCTTATTCCTTTTATGCTTCCTTCAGCAGTCGCCTCCTTGATCAATATGGACAGTGTATTCCCCATTAGAATAAAGAGATATGACGAAATAGGGTCCCTTTGTTTGAGCCCTCTTGAAGGTTTAAAGGAGTTATGGCTCATAGGGTCCCTTTGTTTAAGCCCTCTTGAAGGTTTAAAGGAGTTATGGCACTCTCCATTGACTCTCACACTAAAGCTCATTGTGGAAACGCATTTGTAAACTAGGTTAACCCATGCTTTGCAGAAGCCCATCTTTCTCAAACAATCGCACAAGAAGTCCCATTCCACCCAGTCGTATGGCTTATGCATGTCAACTTTCAGTACCGCTTGGAATTTTCTTCCTTTCCCTCCAATTCTCAGTTAGTTTAGCACTTCTTGAACCACAAGAATTTTATCTTGAATTTGTCTACCACCTACAAAAGCACTTTGTTTCGGGGAAATAATATTTGGAAGCCATCCTCTAAGTTGATTAGCCATGACCTTGGAGATAATTTTGTAACTAAAGTTACATAAGCTAATAGGTCGAAATTCTACTATCACCTCCGGGGTCTTGGTCTTCGGGATAAGAATAATGTTTGTTGTATTTAGCTGGGGGTCTAGGTTACCGAGGGAGAAGAACTCGTCCACCATTTTGTAAACATCCAACTTGATCTCCTCCTAGTGGTGACGATAGAATTGGCCATTAAGACCTTCTGGGCCTAGAGCTTTGGTGTCCCCTAGTTGAAAGACCGCCTCTTTAACCTCTTCAAGGGACACCTTCCTCATGAGATTTGTGTTTGTCTCCTCATCCACTAGATTAGGGCATTGGTCAAGTATCGGTTGGTAGTTTCTCTCTCCTACAAAAGTGTATAAACACTTGTAAAACTCTATAATATGTTCCTTCAGCACATAAATGTCTCTACACCAAGTAGTATAATCCAGTCTCAGCATTGAGATCCGATTGCGGGTTCTCCTCTGAATTGTAGTTGCGTGGAAAAATTTGGTGTTTCGATCCCCCCATTTAAGCCATTTTACTCATCACCTCATGCTCCAGTACATTTCCTCCTATCGCCAAACCTTCTCGAGTTTATCTTTAATTTCCTGGATGTCTTTTTGTAGCGCCTCCGAAGAAGCTGTGTTTAATACCTCAATAAGTTCTGTTGTAAGTCTTGAGATTTTTTTCTTTGCATTTGAGAACCGTTTCTTACTCCATGTTGTAAAAGCATTTTGGACATTTCTAATTCGCTGGATGGATCTGCCTTCGTGCCTTTCTCTTTCTCCCTAGGCTTTGGCCACAACTTCCTTACATTCTGGATCCTTGAGCCAACAAGCCTCGAATCTGAATTCTTTGCTTCTTTTCCCATTATTTGGGGTTGAATCTAGTAGGAGAGGGCTGTGGTCTTAACCGATTGCCAGTAATGCATAAACTTCTGCTAGGGAAAAGTTGACTCGGCATTCTATGTTACATATTGCTCTATCTAATCTTTCTCTTACAAGAGCTCCACCCTCTCTCTTGTTTGACCATGTAAATGAACAGCCCTTGCTTTCAATATCCATCAATGAACAGTTGTCCAACATATCCTTAAAGGCCATCATTCAGTAATTTTCCACCCGATTCCCTCCTTCTTTCTCCTAGTGATAAAGTACTTCATTGAAATCCCCTATACACAGCCAAGGTAAATCATTATGCACGTGGATCGTTCTGGGCTTTTGCCATAATCCTTGTCTCAATTGGAAATCCGTCGGAGCATATACAAAGGTAACACGCATTCTCGAGTTTGTCGAAGAATCTAAGCATGTGATATTTATTATTTCATCAACAGAATGTTGTATGTCTACCTCTGCCTCCATTTGCCACATGGGGTCACACAACCTCTCGGATCAAGATAGTAGGCCGAGTGAAAATTTAATCTTCTCTAGAATTCTATCCACCATCTCTCTCTTGTTTTTTGTCTTCATAATGAAAATGATACTAGGCCTTTCATGAGCCACTAAGGCTCTAAGATGCTGGAACATTAGGTTAGGCCTCAAACCCTAAACGTTCCAGCATAGGATTTTCATCTATTCCCCGGTGGCTTATTAGGGCAAGCCACCACAGCCCACTAATTCAATTCTTTCTCACGGGAGTATCCAGCAAACGTGACTCATCAAGGACGTTTATAATTTTGTCCTGAATCGAGGGAATTTTGGTCTTCTTCATTTTCTTCCCTAGAGGGGAAATACAACCCATTTTTTTTACTTTTACCTCATGTAGTTTAGTTTTCTTCTATTTTGCCATCTTCCATACTATTTCAGCTTGGACTGGAAACTGTGCAGCAGCTTCAGGAACTGCTGGAGTATTTGCAATCTGCTTTCCTCTATCTGTTAAGGTTGCCACGTCCACTAGATCATCTTGTTGGTTTCTGTGTATTGTCATGAGTTGAAGGTTTTGTTCTACTATGTTTTGCTAGGACTACCTCATCTTCTTCGAGCAAGGTTTGGTCGAACCCATAAAAGAAATTCCAGATTGGGCTTGCCTCTATTGCGTCAGCTTTTAACCACGAGCCATATTCAATTTCCCAATCATACCAGGATCATCCACTTTATATGGAACCTCTTCACAATTAGTTGCATAGTGCCCTATCTTGCCACACAAGTAGCAATAGTGTGGAAGACGTTCGTACTTAAAATCCACCCAGAATTGGTCCCCCTCAAAACATACAACTACACCTGGCTTTAACGGACTCGAGAGATCCGGGTTAACCCTTACATTCCCCTGTTGACATATACCTCCCTCACTATCATCAATCTTCACTTCCAGTACTTCACCTATTTGTCTAGCCACCTCTCGCAGAGATCCTTCTGAGATATGGATAACCGGGATGCCCCAAACTTGCACCCAAAAAGCACAATGGGTGAATACTTGTCGCTGTAGGGGAATCCATGGCTAAAGTTTTTGTTAAACCAATAGGTTTCCAGAGAATGACCAAGGGCTTCATTGTAGGACACAAATCATGTCCGTCTCCTCTTTGAATGTGAAGGAGAAGAGGCCCGATAAAGGAGGGTCACAAAACACATTCTCCGTTTTCCATGCTTTTTTCATCGGGGATAAGAAGGCTAGTGT
This sequence comes from Melaleuca alternifolia, assembly GCA_019926035.1. Classification (NCBI taxonomy): domain Eukaryota; kingdom Viridiplantae; phylum Streptophyta; class Magnoliopsida; order Myrtales; family Myrtaceae; genus Melaleuca; species Melaleuca alternifolia. Next base: position 282,422 of record JAGKPW010000745.1, on the reverse strand, counting down.
ATTCACATTATTTTCAAGGAAAAGTTGTCCTAGTAGGACCAGATTGCATCTATGCCATTTCTCCTCAGGAATTTCCTCAACCACCTTGACTACGCTATTTTTAGAGCACATACTGCCCATTCTCTTGCATAACGCTGCTATCTTTCTTTCCTTCTCATCTAATGAGTCAATGTTTTGTGCAGGGGACGGATTACCAACAGCTATTTTTTGAGCTACCAAATAACCTTGACAAGAAGACGAACCTTCCTTTCCCTCCATCTTCAATGCTGTGGAAGATCTTGATGACTGAGCTATAGAATATTCCGAACCAGGGACAGGACAACCTTTGTTGAAGGGAGCTCTATCTTGAGAGGGGTGCCGTGCCCAGACACCTACTTTTTTTTATATGTAAGTGGGGATCAAAAAAGATCCGGGGTTGTATCTTCTAGGGTAATGGAATGGGATATGGTGAAGGGTGAGGGCGATTATGTTGTGGATGGAAAGCTAGTGAATGCGTGGTCTATAGAAACTATAGCTTGGGAAGAGATTTGATTTCTAGGGTTTTGGAAGTAGGGTGTGTTCATTTTAAACGCTGGGATATCTCCCACGATGACTAAGGGGGGAAGAGGGGAGAGGTTCTGAGTAGGGTTTTTCTGGGTATCGGGATCATTCTATCTTCTTCGATAGGGAAAACTCTTCAAGGAAGAAGAGGGGAAACTCTTCCAGAGAAGAGAGGTCTTCTGGTACCCTTTTTACATTTAATTGGTGGAAACACAGAGCAAAGTGCACAGGGCTTGTGCTCTGAACATCATCTCCATACACTACATACAACAATTACGCAGTTGAGACAATGTTAACATTGACTAAATTGGTAACGTAAACTCTTTCCAGCTCTATTGGGCATGAGAATGAAGCATTCTTGCTTGGCTACAGAAGCTTTACATGCCTGATGCTGCATTGATCGCAATGTCTTGTTTCCAAACATGACAACATTTGTCATTTCTATGTCATCCAAGGCTTGCAATTCCTCATAACTCAAAGTCCCTTGTTTGGTGTCAAAATCTGAGAGCGATGTCTTTTATTTTAAATTGACGATGTTGAACCTTGAGTGTTGTTGTTACAGTCCTTCAACGGAAATAAGCCTCTTTAGCACTGTAATAGTTTTTGACAAGGATTGTCGTGAAGATGAAAAAATGAAATCACAAGCCTTGATTTATGCGAGCAATTGCTATCAAAGACACTCAATTGCTAAGTTCCACGCTTTGATGTTCTCTTATCCTGTCAAAGTACTTGGAATGTACATTTTTTTTTAATCGAGGACTCCACCATGGGCCTCCCATGCTCGGATGGCACTTAAGGGCCGGGCCCCTATACATCGGGGGAGACTAGCATAGGACCTCAACACTATGGCCCTCCACTTAAGACGCGAGCAACTATGGATTTCGAGCCATTAACCTCGGCGATAAGGGATAAGCACTTCACTAACATAACTATTCACCATTGGGTCTTGGAATGTAGGTATTTGTACATCATCCAAAACTAAAATCAAGTTCTTTATTGATCATAGAGTTCTGATATGTCATTTTGCATCTTGAAGATTGTGGAAATAATTGGCAAAAGTCAGGAGTGTCTATTGGGCATTTGATTGTATGAGAGGCAGCATAAGCAATTCACTAAATGCTTTTGTACATACACATTGTGTAGGTCCTTTTTTGGGGGCAAAATCACAAGCAAATTGGAAATGATCAAAGAGAGGATAAATTATAGGAGAAAATAATAGTAACACACTGATTTAAGTGGTTTGGCAATATCGTCTGTGTCCATAGGAGAAGCATACCATGAATTCTATAGAACGTCTGACCCGAAGTCGAGGAAATAAACTGCTCGGTGAACTGCATTGGTCACGAACATGTGGATTTCCTACCCATTATACTGACACATTGTTTTTGTCTTCACTATGAGTAGAGGGATCCAACTCAAGAAAAGTATGGCTTTTTACGGGTTGTGAAGAATCTTCTATAATATTCACTTCGTTTATGACATTGCATTCACCGTAATTACGGATAACTTGGCCAAATTTATCAGTCAAAACTCCACAAGCTTCTGATTCTGCAGTTGACAAATCATCACAATCCTCAGAATCTTAAATGGTTTCTGCAAGTTTTGCTACAATCATCGCCGTAGTGCTCCACAGTGATAGTATTTTAAAGGTGATAAACATTTGACCTTTGTCACCTTAAGAAAGCCAAAAGAAGAAAGAGATGATTTTGCAAGTCTATGGCAAACAAGAGATTAGATAAATACAATCTACCTATGTATTTTGCAGTTAGTCCAGTGAGACACAACATTTATACTAATACAAGACATCACAAGTAATTTGTAGTGAGTTCAGAAATGAGCCAGATGGTTCACATGTCGATAAGACTACTCCGCCAAACCCATAAAGAAATGGGGATGCGATTAACACTACTAAACTAAACCAGCTACGTTCCATTCTAATCCAAAGTAAACTAGTCCATATCCATCATCAGAGTACCGAGTCACCACTATAAATCTCCTTACTAGCAATGCACAATCAATCAATTTACAAATTATTTACGCAACACAAGCAATTACGTCATTTCAAAGCACTTTCCAAATATATATTTATCAAACAACATTTCCTCAAAGTTACATCTCAAGACAGTTTTCAGTTATAATTTACCAAACAGTATTTGCATTTCACCAAACCCCTTTAAGCTAAAGACATTTGCATTTTCCCAATGACTTTCCCCAAAAGCCGAACCAAACGCACCCTGACTGGTTTTTCAAGCATTAAAATCTGGGAAGAAGGAAGAGACGGCAATCTTGCTGTCAGAAAAGGCTTTTGATTTTCTATTTTTTTTTCCTTCTTCTTCTTCTTTTCTCCTCGGAGAGTCAGAGTTGCCGTCCGACCGCCACGTGTCAGTTGAGTGGGAGAAGGAAGTTGCCATTTCCCCCTTTTAGTTTTAGTTTTTTTTTTTTGGCCACTCGTGGGTGTCCTTTTGTTGTCCTATCGGAAAAGTGTAGGGGCATTAAACAGGTAGGTCGGGTCGGATTTATGGGTCGGACCATATTTGACCTATTTAACTGGTTTTGACCCATATTCATGTAGTGTAAATATAATGACACATACCCGACCCGACCTGTATTTTGGATGCGTTTTTGTGCAATAAACCCCTCCGGCCGAAGACTAGTGATAGGTGGTCCCGCGGAGCTTTCGGAGAAGGGTAGCCTAGTGTGTAAGCACAGCAATGAACCGCGGCGAACCCTCAGACGACCTATCTAAGATTAGGGGGGAGATCCTCAGTAGTGGTGACCCTTTCACTCTTCCACGGACTGATACATGTACCGAATGCTCATACGGGAAAGTTAAGCATCCTTTCTCCTATGGGGAATCAATCAAACGAGATCAAAAGTAGACTGGGCGGCAAGTCATCGCCAGCAATCAGCTCTTTCCAAAGTAGTGCTATTCTGTACCCTATATGTATGGTATATGAAACAAGGAGTTGCATCCATGTATTGTCTTACCTTCCAGTATGATACATGAATACTGATTCAATGCATGTATCAATTTTTTTGTTCTTTGATTCTAGGTAAAAGTCCTAGAAGTATCATCTAATGGAGTAGGAATGATATCAATTAACCCACCCTTTTTTCTTTTGACAAATAGGAAATTCCGGATCCAATTCGGATATTAGAAAGATTACCATATATAACACAAAATTTCTCCGCCAATTCCTTCTAGTCGAGCCTCTCGGTCAAGGGCAGGATGAAGCTCTTCACCGAAAAAGGATCTTATCAGATTCCTCACAGAATATCAAGATGTCTTCGCCTGGTCAAATGAGGATATGCCCGGATTAGACACCAAGATTGTGGTGCACAAGTTTCCAGTCATGCCATAACTTGCACGAGATTCAACAACCGAAGCTACTAGTAGTCCCGAGGAGACGGCATCCTCCTATAATAGTTAGCAGTACTGAACAAGCGAGTCATCGGTTCGGGGAAAGAAAAAGAAATGATGAAGGTCTGCCTTGGCAAATTAGAGTGACTTTGACCTAAGCAAAGTACAGACATAGGCACATCTTTTCGACCGGGGAATAGTTTTTCTCCGGTCCTTGCAGGACCCTGCTCAAATAATATCTTGCTTGTTCATTACCATCTCCGTTCTTCTGCGATAAGAATGCTCCCAACTGTGACAATGCAAGGAGGCTCGTATGAGTTAAGCTTCTTCCTTTCTAAGGCAGTAAGTGAAGGAAGCAAGAGCTGCGGAAGAAGATCAATGCGAGGTAGAGCGGAGGAGAGTGCAGCAACGAAAGAAGGCAGGCAGCGAGTGAAGGTGGAGGAAGAGGAAAGCTATTAAGATATTTTATTTTTAAAAATAAAATATTTAGAATATCAGAATTTTTCGTAGTCTAAAAATGACTTGTTAATAATATTGAAAATGATTTGTTAATAATACTTAAAATTAATTAGGTAACTCATTTTGACCCGTTTAGAACCCATTTAAGACCCATGAGATTGTTAAGTGACCCATTTTTTACCCAACTAACTTTTTAAGCTAAACCATTTATGACCCATATTATCAAATATGGGTTAAAATATGGGTTTTTGGCCCATTTTACCACCTCTAGGAAAGTGTCAAGTGGAAAAGGTTCGGCTTTCCAAATCCAAAGGGATGATAGATTTTTCGGTTTTTCTTGTTAATTTTGCCGGTTGGAGTTTAGGATAAAGTATGTCCTTTTTGGCCAAAAAAAGAATAAATATGATGAATTTTTTCGATTATTATGCTAATTTTACCCAATTGGTAGATTGTAATTTATGACAAAGCATATTCTTTCTGGTTAAAAAAGAAGAGATTTGTTGCACAATGTCGTGTTAAAACTATTAATTTTTCATAGGAATCATGTGCACAGAACAATTTTCTAGGTTTTAGGAAAAGAGAGTCCATATAAATTACCTACCTCGTAATTAAGAAAAAGTTAAAAAGATACGGTCCAATTCGAAACCGTCAATTATATAAAAAAAGAAATTTATAGACTAGATTGCATATTTGTCAATAGTTTGCGGATTCATGGTAACTCTCTTTTTCTCTCTCATTTGGTTAAACGAAAATTTTACATTAAATAATTTAGAAATGACATTGTGTGTTGAGCTAAAATTTGGGAATTATATATGTCATTTTTTATGCGATGCTTTCATTTTGCTGAGAAAGAAATCGCAAAGGCGAATAGTTTGACTTTAGTTAAGCAACTCCACAAAAAAGGAAAAAGAAGAAGGAGGAATTATGGAAGTCCAGACGTCAAGCATAATTCACGAGTTTCCTTTTCCTTTACCTTTTCCCTATACCTATATTTACCCATTACGCGATGCTCCATAGGTCTTAGGTTTAGGATCAAACACCGCCACCCGACATGCATAAGACGTGGGCCCCTCTGCTGAACATAAACGAAGCCAATGTAGGTCTTAGTAGTCAAATGTGAGAACATGACAACGTGAGGATCTTTTGGTACCAAATCTGCTAAGGCTATGTCCATTTTTTTTTCGTGATTGTTGTGTACATATTCAAAGCGACTTCACTGCAGTCCCAATTTTGAATGGAGTCATCGTACTGAATTTTCATGGTGACTTGATGCCTCAATTGATTCATGCATAGTCTATATTCACCTTCGAACCGGACTTGATTTTGAAGGTTCTTTCAAATTTTTACACATATAGAACGTTAATGTATAGTCAATAATATGACGCTATGAGCATGACCCCTATAAGATTTGGGGATGAATGATTATTTAGTAGATACAATTCAAGCCTAGAAAAATGTATAAACGAGGAATATGCAATGACTCGTATCAAAGTCGCTATAACTTGTTTTTTTCCCCTCTCTCTTCTGGGGGGACCTAAGTCACCTTGTCCAATATGATCTCTCTTGCAATGTGCCCTCATGCGCATATACCACATAAAACCATGTGGAATGGTCCATGGCTCAGGGTCATAACCGAGAGAGAGAGAAATGAAAAAGAACAACTAGTTGGTGCCAGGGTGCTCTTGGTAAGGATTATTTTTTTTTGTCAAAATAACTTCCATTAAAATCTCCGAATCGAAGAAGTTCGGTTTAATACATCTGCAGTATCAGCACACAAAAGATCCACAAGACAAGATGGAGGATTTGCAATCCATGTACTCGGAAGGCTTTTCGTCCACTGGGCCTTAGCCACCCAATCAGCAACTATGTTCTTTTCTCTTGGACAGTAATTTAAAAGCAGGCCCATGAACCTCTTGACCCGATCCTGAGCTTCGGTTATAAGCCCATACGCCTCCCAACTCACTTGATCTGTCATAGTCCCTATCATCTTCAACAGATCTTCACAGTCAGACTCCAAGATAAACTCAACATCGTACTTTCCATCTAGCTCCTTTAGGGTTTTGACTATTGCTGGTGCTTCCGCCTAAAGAGGCGATGAGACCCTCAGCATACGAGCGAAACCATCGGTGAGAATCCCTTTATCATTTCTGCATATATAAGCCAAGGCGCCGTCGCCTTACCGAATCGAACGAGCCATCCACATTCACCTTCAACACTCCAGGAGGCGGAGGAACCCAGCCCTCTGGTATTTTTTTCCGATGGATTTGTTTCTTCGCGTTTGTTCTCCACCCAGCATCTGAGGCTCTCCTTTTCTGCTTTGGCCGATTCAATCGTCTACTGTGGATTTGCTTGCTGATTTCTAAAGACAACCCCGTTTCTCGCCTTCCAAATGTGCCACAGTAATAGGGCAATAAAATCGAAGGAGATGGCGGTTTGTAAGGTATTGACCATCCATTCCTCCAATCTTGTCACCGAGTAAATATTGGCTTTGATGTTGATACTTGGGTCTTCCCAGATTCTTTTGGTCCAAGGGCATAGCAAGAAGATGTGTTCAATGGATTCGGGAGCTTGTCAGCATATGGGACAGGTGCTTTCTAAAACTATTTTCCTTCACAAAAGGTTTTCTTTAGTAGCTAGGGCATTGTTACATGCTTGCCACAGAAAAAAAAAACGTACCTTTGGTGGGATACTAGCAGTCCAAATTCTCTTCCATAGCTTTGTTAGTGGACTATATGAGGTCGGTGCTTGATTCTGCTATTGAGAGCTTCTTTCACCACTGGTTCGCAAATAATTATAAGCCCTCTTGACTGCATATTGCCCTGTTTTAGAAACTTCCCACTTTAGCTTATCAATAGTGTTCTGGGGATTGAGGTGTATAGACAAAATCTCGTTTGTTGTAGTTTCGTCAAAGACCTCAGCTACCTTAACTTCATTCCATTTTAACTTCTCCCTTTCCATTAGATCAGAAACCCAAATTGGATCATCTCTATTTATGGGACCTCCAATAATACCTCTAGGTAGCCACCTATCTTCCCATATATTGATCTTGATACCATTCCCGACCACCCAACGAGCAGACTTCCTTATAACTTCACGGCCCACCAATAGGCTTTGCCAACCCCAGGAAGATCTGTAGCCTTTAGCTGCTTGAATAAAGTTGTTGTTTGGAAAGTAGAGACCCTTTAAGAGTCTCTCCCACAAAGACTCCGTATTCTATGTTAGCCTCCATGCTTGTCGCCCTAACATGGCCTGATTAAACACCACTAGATGTCGAAAACCCAGTCCACCCGCATCCTTTCTCTTTTTTAATGTCTCCCTGTTCTTCCAATGTAAGCCTTTATGGGTATCGTTGTTTCGCCACCATAAATAAGCAATTCGTTTTTCAAAGCACAACAAATTGAGTTGGGAATTTTAAAGAGAGACATTATGTACTGTGGGAGAGCCTGCACCACCGTCTTTAGTAGTATCTCTTTTCCTGCCTTTGACAGTAAATTCTCCTTTCAACCTTCTAATTTTCTGTTAACTCGGTATGTGATCTAAGAAAACATATGTTTTTTTGTTTCTCCCCAATCTGAGGGGATTCCGAGGTACTTCCCTGCATGTTTCATCTCAGACACTCTCATTTCATTAGCCATGTTCCTTCTTAAGGCATCTAGACAGTCTTTGCTGAAAAAAATCCCAGATTTGTTTAAATTAATTGCTTGCCCTGAAGCAAAGCAATATCTATTGAGTATTTCTACAACATTATGGCATTCAGTAATTCTTCCCTCCAAAAACAACATCAAATCATCAGCAAACATCAGATAAGATAGTATAGGACATTTAGAATTCAATTTGATCCCTCTTATATGTCCATTCTCCATTCCCTGCTTCAATAAAACTGATAATGTGTTCACCATAATGATGAAAAGGTAAGGGGACAGCGGGTCCCCTTGCCTTATTCCCCGGGACGGCTGGAAGAAAGGTAAAGCTTCTCCATACATTTTGACACTAAAAGAGACAGTAGATACACAAGTCATGATCCAAGATACCCATCTTTCACTAAACCCCATTTTCAGCATACACTCTTTGAGGAAATCCTACTCAACGCGGTCATATGCTTTTTACATATCCACTTTAACTACTGCATTAAACTTTTTCTTCCGTTTTCTTATTCTCAACTGGTGGAGAACCTCTTGCACAATCAAAATATTATCCTGGATTTGATGGTCACTGACAAAGGCGCTCTGCTCCTCAGCAATAATCCCTAGTAGCCATTTCTTCAGTCTATTAGCCAAGATTTTGGAAATAATCTTGTAAGTGAAGTTGCAAAGGCTAATAGGTCTGAATTGCTCTAATTTCTCCGGGTTAGGCACTTTTGGGATCAAAGTAATATAAGTTTTGTTCAATTCAGGATTTATATATCCTATTCTGAAAAACAGTTGAACTTCCTGGAATATCTCTGTTTTGATATCCTGCCAGTGACGCTGAAAAAAGCTTCCATTCAGACCGTCTGGCCCTGATGCTTTTAAGGCTCCAAGCTGAGAGATTGTATGTGATATTTCATCCAAATTCACCTCCATAGTTAAAGCTGTGTTCATTTCCTCACTAATGCAGCAAGGAATCTGATTATAACTAAAGATATATTTCTGGAGCCACTTATGAGGGGACCATTTCAAATTCCTTAACAAGAGCATCACCTTATAGTCCTTTAGTAAATATAAAAGGTCGAGAGTTAAAAGGTTGAGACAAGTCAATTCGACAGTTTATTCCCGATGATTTACTGCAGAATTTCTCCATTTGTCACAAAATTTTCGACTTAAATTATGACCATCAATCATCACCCATAATATAAATTTTAATGATGGCGAACCCATCATCGCAAACTGAACAGTATATTAATAATTTTAATCCTTGTATGCGAGGCAATTACACCAAAAAGCACAAATCAATCGCTTCTGGTCACAATACAATTCAAACTTGTAATTGCGACGCTTACATCACCACAGAGTCAACCAAGCTCCAAGACAGTCAACTAGTTGGTACTTTGGTGATGCTAGGAATCCATAGAATGCTGGTTTACTTTTCATTTATCTATTTCGATCCATGTAACAGCAAAATCTCAGGCAATCTGAACTGCAGTTACTGCTCTGTAATAAGCTTCCAAAAAAATTTAATTGCCTTCGATTGGATATATTCTAAGGTAAGGGCTCTCTTCTGTCGTCTTCAGAGGACAATGAGGATGCCCCAAACTTTCTTCTTTTCTTTAGGCCAAAGAGAAGCCCCCCATTCCAATATATTCCCAAAACCATCTCTTTCCAACGAGTCATGCACATACCAACAGAGGAACAATTTTGTCCTCACTTCAAAAGGCAATTCACGAATAACCTTTGTCTGGGCCAGTACCATCAATTGCTCCCCACCTTTTAACGGTGCCGTGCCGTCATCAGAATCGTGCAGATTCCAACCATCCTCTTGAGTACGAAGCATTGGCCTGCGATTCTCACGAATATTATCTATGCAATCATTTGGATGAGTTGTTGTAATGCACATCCAAGAAAGAAGCAACTGTTTTAAGGGCCCACGTGAGAGCATTATTGGGCAGGTGACACGTCCAAGTCAAAATGAATCTAATGTCGTTCCTGACCCAGTTGTATAATAAAATCATGTTAAATCCCTAGCTGTCGAATTATAGATGCATTGCCATGTGCTCTGTGTGAAAATCCATTGCATTGGTGTGGATCTAAGATCTCAGTCTCCTAATGACTTGAATAATCCAGTCCTCCAGCGCCATGCTTGATGACCAGAAAGCCGGCAGTGTTCAATAGTAGTTGGATAACTGATGATTAATTCTTAAGATTACTTGAAAAATTGAATGTGCATGTAAACTAACTTAAGGATGCAGTCATGATATGGGTTCATCACTTATTTAAAATGGGAATGAAGAAGAAAGGCAACATGTGCTTGTGTAATTGGATATCATTGTTAATCTTCGCTGAATTGAAACAAGCAAACTTTTTCTTCCTCGGTCAAAACTGGACGGCATGTTCTGATGTGCCTCTCCGGCTTATATGTCGAGCCACATTTTCTTTCACCCCCAAGAAAATAATTAATTCCAGACAACGAACTTGACAATAGATGAAGGGAAAAGACAAGCATGAGATGACAAGACCATCACAACTGAAGAAATTCTGTGTCCTTAGGTCCTTTGCTCATCCATTGCCATGTGGTCTTCCAATAATTGTTGATGATGGAACCAGAAGAACTGTGCGGCTCAAGATCATGCGTAAGTCGATATCTGTCGGCCATCAAGAGAGTTGAGACCTCAAAGGTTTACCTTTATGAAGAGGCTCTGAGACAATTGTCACAAGGATTAGAACCATATTTAGTCTTTCTGATCCAAAGATTCGCCAAAGTGTGCAAGTAAGGTTTGCCGCCGACACTTATCCTGAAAATTTCGCAAATTAGTGAGGAAATTCATGTTTATCGATGAACTTTGCTCCAATCAGTTACATGGAATATGAGTTTAGCCCAAATGTTTTATTATGATTTGAATATGTTGCCAACAGACCCATCTAATGATCCAGCGCCCAGCCAGGTTAATGCCAGACTAACTAACAACAATCAATAGAACAAAGTGGAAAGTAGAAACACAAAATAGAAGCATCACTTGGTTGAGATCATTAGAGAGAAGTCAAGAACACAAATTAGATTACCTTGAGTTCACAATATTGCTGCATTTTCCTAGCTTGAGCCATCGCAGTTTTAAAGATTTCTGTTTTACATCCTCGACCACTCCTTAACATGCACACAACCCGGCTAAAATCCTTTTTTGCATATAGAACAATGCATACTGCTGGCAAGTTATCTCTTCCTGCCCTCCCTGATTCTTGGTAATAGCTTTCGATTGACTTGGACATTGTGTTGTGGATGACGAAACGCTGACCATATGCCATAAGAAAATTAATTAACGAACCAACAACAAAAAATACGACAAAAACATTATAACTGAAGATCAACTTAGACCAGAGTAATTGGCCACTTTTAAAGTAAAGAAAGAACTTTATCCTAGTCTAACTAAATTTCAGCACACCAAAGTTCCATGCCTGGAAGAAAGAATTTGACTTGAAAAAATACATAATTTGCAAGTTCCTGCAATAATGACAATTTAGCAGGCCACTGGACCTGCCGAGAGTCCATTTCAACTTACAACATCAGGTTTGTCTATTCCCATTCCAAAAGCAATGGTAGCACATACAACCTGGACCTCTCCAGTATGCCATTTCTTTTGAACAGCTACTCTCTGACGGGCTGCTAATCCAGCATGATAGAACACCGTCTTTATCCTGCACTTATCATTCAAGTATGTTGCAACATCAACACATTCACTCTTCGAGAGACAATATACTATGCCACAAAAATTAGCAAAACGATTCTTTAGCAGCTCTCCAAGCTGCTTCAGTGGTGCCTTGGTCTTGGCTATGACCTCGTACTTTAGGTTTGGTCTGTCAAAGCTTGTCTCAAGAACAAGAGCATGGGGGATCCTGAGAGCTTTTAGGATATCCTGCAATGGATTCACATTTCAATCAGTCCCAAATGATTATTTCAACATCATCTGGAGGTTAATGTGCAAGTTTCATGCCTCACGAACTGGCTGAGTAGCAGTTGCAGTTAAGGCCATCACTGGGACACAAGGAAAGTTTTGCTTGAGACATCCCAGTCCCCTATAATCTGGACGAAAATCATGCCCCCATTGACTGCAATGATTGCAACAAAGACAGTAAAGACCAATAAGCTTTACTCGTTCACAATGATTAAAATATATGAGAAAAGCTCAAACCAGCAGTACATTCCTTATATGAGATGGTACTGGCAGTGCAGATCCAGTAATGAGCTCATAAGAAACATATCAATAATGGGAGAATTTTTTTCCCTCATATCTCAAGTTGTTAATATAAAGTATAAAGGTTAAAAGAATAAATAGGGACAGAAGAACCGGCTTAAAAGACCTGACTATCATGCCAAACATGGACAGTTCCAATTACTTTCAATAGTAATTTCCATTGGAGCTTATTTTAGTGGTGCGCATTTTGAATATGATTAATGATGTGCCACTGAACTTTTCCAAAAGAAGGAACTAGATCAATTCCAGAATTAGTTATGTCAACATTGCATTCTGTTATATTAGAATATCACAGAAGGTCTGGTTTCAGAAGGTTCGGTAATATATCGACAATGTAATATGGCTAGAAACAAAGAAAATGGAAAAACATTCAAAAATAAGAATCTGAGTGGAGCATATATAAAAGTCAACCATGCTTTTCTTTATCTGGAACAAGCATTCCTTCTGAAGTAACTCTAGTGTGATCTTTGCTTCAGAGGCAAGGATGCCAAAAACCATACCTCACACAATGTGCCTCATCAACAACAAAACCAGCTAGTTGTGCCTGCAATGTGTGATGGTTGAGTATCAAAAAGTTAAAAAGAAACTTTCAGAAAAAGTTACGGCGTATCAGAAATAGTACCTTTCTATACAAGCATTTCAATATCTCGAAAAATGATGAGTTTCCCATAATTCTTTCAGGAGTTACATACAATAGCTTGCACGATGGCTTGTCTTTCCTGAAAAGGCAGGCAAAGCAGTGCACATTGATGATTTGACAAACGCAACAGTCAGCAAAAAAAAAGTTTTAGATGTCCAATAGAAATCCCATTGCAACATATGGAGCATTGCCCAGCAATTTATGGCTGTATAAAGATTGTATGGTATCATATACTTCTCTAATAACACTAAGATCCTAAAATTAGGGTTTAAAGCAAACATCTTAGGCATGAATCTTTTTGTCAACCACATAAAAAATGTGCATCTGTCACAGCATATGGAGCTTAGCCATTTTATGGCAGGATAAAGATTGTATGGGATGTATACTTCTCTAGGAACAGAGAGAGAGAGAGAGAGAGAGAGAGAGAGAGAGATAAACCTTGCCTTAGTTCTTGGAGGACAGCCGCCGCTTGGGCAGCAGTTTGCTGAGAGTTCAAAAGAGTAGATGGTATTCCATACTTGAGGGTTAGAGTAATTATTTGATCCTGGATGACAGATAGCAGGGGAGATATAACAACTGTGACACCTGGTTTAAGAGTTGCTGGCAGCTGAAATGACAGGTAAAAACATCAGAAGAGCACATGAAGAAAGGAAAGGATGAGGGAATTATTCTTATATTCACCTTCTGCTGATCGGAGCACCAGTTGTCACTGTTTGTCTCATAATTACTTCAGCTAGAAACATATAAACTACTTCAAAACTGAACAGAAAACACTTCAGGATAATTCAACTTAACAAATTCAGATTAATATCTTCCTCAGTATAAATTATTTTGCATGATACCAAGATCCATCTTATATTAACGGACATTAATTTCAAACCAGTTATGCACATACTTGCATAGGAGATATAGACATCTACTACCTGCATTGGGTGCAAGTAATTTGAAAACTTTTTCCCCTTTGACTTAATAACACTTTTGAATTGGACCTGAACTATGATTGACAACATTTCTTACATGCAAAAATAAGATAAATTTTCCAGTAAGTAATTAGAAGTTCCTAGAAGCATAGCACAAATGTCAAATTCTAGTAACTAAAGAATGGATAGAGATGTGCAAAGGCAGAACAAGAATGTCCTGTATTTCCTTCTTATCCAACTTAGTCCAATCTGATACATTGGAACCAATGTTTATGTACCTGAATTACTTCCTATCGCTTAATTTGCATCTCGAAAACATTTTCTTCCCTAAGTTTTAGCACGAACTTCTCAACAGTACCGCCCGGACACCTCGGTTACCAAAAAAAAAAAAATTCCCAACAGTACTAACAAAGCAAATTACAAGATCATTTTAAAGCTTAAATTTCATTATACAGGTCTACCCGTCTAGTAATTGGTGGAACCATTGAGCAAAGTGAACAGGGCTAGTGCTCCAAACATTGTCTCCATGCATACTTCTGCATACGATCATTACACAAATGAAGTAATATTAGCATTCACTAACCTGGTAACATAAACTTTTACCACCTCCAGTGGGCATGAGAATGAAGCAATCTTGCTTGTCTATAGAAGCTTTACAAGCCTGATGCTGCATTGGTCGAAATGCTTTGTTTCCAAAAATTACAACATTTGCCAATTCTATGTCATCCAAAGCTTGCAATTCCTCATAACTCAGAGTCCCTTCTTTGGATGTTGAAGTCCGAGAGCAATGTCTTTTATTTGAAACTGACGATATAGAAGCTTGAGTGAGAGTGCTCTTACAGTCCTGCAACAGATATAAGCCTCTTCAGTAATGTAATAGTTTCTGACATGGACTGTCATGCAAAATGAAAAATGTGCACAAAGAAATCACAAGCCTTCGTTTACGCAAAACATTCCCATCAAAGATGCTGGATTGCTAAGTTGCACACTTTGATGATCTGCTATACTCTCAAAGTATTCGAGAAATATAGGTATTCGTACATCATCCAAAACTAAAATCAACTTTTTTTAATGACCAAAAGGATTTTAATATGTAATTTTGGATCTTGAAGACCGGACGTAATTGGCAAAAGTTAGGAGTGTCTATTGGACATTTGATTAGATGAGAAGCGTCATAAGCAATATATTAAATACTTTTGTAGATTCACATTGTGTAGGTCCTATGCTGTGTGCAGAATCAAAGCAAATTGGAAATGATCAAGGAGAGAGTAAATTATAAGAGAAAAGGCACACTGAGTTAAATGGTTTGGCAGTACTGTCTATGTCCATGGGAGAAGCATACTGTGGATTCTATAGATCCTCCAGCCAGAGGTTGAGTGGATGAATTACTTGGAGTGCTGCTTTTGTCAGGAATATAGCATGTGGATTTCCTACTCATTTTACTGCCATATATATTTTCTTCGTCTTCACTATCAGTAGAGGAATCCACCTCAAGAAAAGTTTGGTTTTTTGCAGGCTGCGGAGAATCTTTCTATAATATTGACATAGGGTATAACATCGCATTCACCATCATTACAGATATCTTGGCCAAACATATCGGTCAAAACTCCACAAGCTTCTGATTCAGCAGGTTGCAAATCATCCCAATCCTCAGAATGTTGCATGGTTTCAGCAAGTTCTAGTGCTCCATGGTGATAAACTCTCAACCTTCGTCACCTTAAGAGAAGCCAAAAAGAAGAAAAGAGATGATTTTGCAAGTTCCATGGCAAACGAGGCATCAAATAAATACAGTCTACAATGTGGACCTTGTACTTAGTTCAGCGAGACACGATATTAATATTAATGCCAGACACCCTAAGTAATTTGCAGTGAGTTCAGAAATAAGCCAGACAGTTCACTAGTCTATAGAACTACTCCGCCAGACCCACAAAGAAACAGGGATGCAATTAACTCTCGATGAACTAAATTTAACTGGCTCCGGTAAATTCAGATCCAAAGCAGACTACTCTAAAGTCATCACGGGAATAGTAACTGACCGCCACAAATCTCCTGATTAGCAATGCACAATCAATCACAAGCAATTATGTCCTTCCCTAATGACCAGATGTCACGCGATTTGGGCAATGAGCAAGGAGAAACCACCATTTAAAGTAACCAAAGCACATCAAGCTGGAACAGTGCCGGACATA
The DNA here is from genome assembly GCA_019926035.1 of Melaleuca alternifolia. Taxonomy (NCBI): domain Eukaryota; kingdom Viridiplantae; phylum Streptophyta; class Magnoliopsida; order Myrtales; family Myrtaceae; genus Melaleuca; species Melaleuca alternifolia. The sequence goes on along the minus strand of JAGKPW010000745.1, from coordinate 266,431 downwards.
TTGTCCGTCGGCAAGACTACTTCACTAAACGCACTCCGTTTATTCAAACCTAAAGCAGACTATTCCACGGCCACCATCATCACCGCGGTGGACGAGGAATACCTACATAAAAAAAAATAAAAATGGGCGACGGTGTGATGATTCGAGTACCATAGAGCGAAACGAGACGGTCCAAGCACTTGCTGGCGGATTGCTCGTCGAAGCCGAACTCGAGCGCCAAGCTCAGCAACCGAGCTTTCTCTACCTCCAGGCCCCGATCCTCCATGGATCTTCAACCTTGTCGATGCGATTCGACGGATTGACGATGCACGAGTTGGAATCGAATCGATCCGTAGAGTCACTCTCGAGAGAGCGCGCGCGCTCAGGGTGGCTCTAGTTCGAAAACCCTGGCCAGGCGATGGCGGTACTGATGTTTCCCTGTTTCCTATTTTCATATGCTGGAAACTGGAGAATGGAGAGAGATTGGAGCCATATCGTTTTTTTGAAAATTTAGTTTGGAAATTCCGTTTTCGCTCCCGAACTTTGTTTAAACTCTACTTTTGCACCCAGATAAGTTTCTCCGGTTTCATTTGACACCCTTGGTTCTGTTTGGGGGGTTCGAATCATCCCTGACCTCGGTAGACAGGGAAGTGTGTAGAGGATTCTTTGCAAACAGAAGACTTGCACCTCGTACTAAAGTTATAAATCTGCAAGACGCATCTCAGATAATGCATTTTTACCTTTAAATCACGTTAAAAGATTGTCTTTTCTCATTTTAGTAAGATGATGTATTTCACAAGATAAATAGCAAATGATGTTCTCCTTCTAAATAGACTCATGACCATGAATTTCTGACTCCCGCATCTCTAGATATCAGCTGTTTAGATTTCTCACAATTGAAAATTTTCCAGGGATAGCCAATAGTACCAAAATAGAGATGGACCTGATAGTAAAGCTCCATCATTCTATCCATGCCAAAGAACTATTTCTCAATAATCTACACCAAAGCATTATTTTTTCTAGTTTGGAAACAATTGCTCCAAATTTATCATACTTTGCAACTGGAAGCGCCATTGTCGTAAAACAGAGCTTTTAAATTTGGAAGGCTACTTTGTTAAAAGTTCATGACAGTAATTCCTTAAAGTGTGCTTTGACATAGATATTCACATGGAACCACCAATCAAAGGCAATTATCAAACCAAAATATGAAAAAAGTCGTTAGACTATTGGGGTGCAGGTGAGCCCGTTCATTGGAGCCCCTGCTATTAGTGATGCCACATGACCTAAGAATTGAGATGCATTGCGTTCACATGAAATCAAGAATGTCTCGCAATATATGGTTGTTACCTTTTTTAAGTTTGGATAATTCTATGTGGCAGCGATTTACATAACTTCCAAACCAATATCAAAGACATAACTTATGGAAACTTACTCCAATGAATAATTTTTTTTTGACAAGTATGGGAAGATTTGCGGAAGCTACTAAAAGTCCAACCTCATAGAATTGTTCAAAAAATATTGCAAATAAGTTATGATGCATTAGATGTTGGACATAAGTACATTTTTCTCAATATTGTTTTTTTCTTTATTGGCGAAGAGGACTATGGGTTTTATCCAAGTCAAGGAAGTGAAGATTTGAAGTTGAGGCGCTTGATTAAAATTGAGAATGATGATATATTTAAGATGCATGATTAACTGAGAGATTTTAGAAAGAATATCTTTTGCCAAGGACAATCACTTGAGAATTGCAACAGACCATGGGACTACGGTTGCAAGGGAGTCCCAAGACTACTAAAGATATCTCTAAATGTAATATATGGCATCGTTCCTTCTTCTCTCTCCTATTTTAATATATTTAACCTAATCTATTCTACTATTTATTTTAACATGAACAGATGCTCTTACTTTACGGAAAAATGAATATATTGGAACATCCATTTATGTCCGTCATAGATTAATTGTGATAGCTAAATAAATTATAAATATCTCAAGAATGAAAAAGTTATATCCTTCGATTTTTTATTTCATTGACATAAATTACATATGTAAGTTTTTATTTACAATCAATTGAAGATCTTTTAACAACAATTTTAGCCTATAAATCTTATTACCTAAAAGCATGCAATTTTCATAACTAGTTAAAAATATTGATAATCTGAAGGAATTACAATACTAGATGAAGATGAAGTATAAGCATCATAGAGCAAATAAATGATGATTTCTTGGTTAGGCCAATTACAATCACTGATAAATAAATTCCAAACAATAAGATTATAAATTTTTTTAACACTAATGGCACGTGTTTGATTTAGGAATCCAATGTTTGATTTTTTTTTCTCCATTTTAATTTTGAAGAAACCCGTCCCTCTACTAGTCATTTCTCTCTCTTTTTGTTCTTGTTTCCTCTTAATAGATAAGATATCAAAAGTACCGTTAAAAATATTTTTACGAAAATCTTACTTATTTTTAATGTTTTATCCCGTTGACCTTGCTCGTTATGGATTAGGTTAGGTGTCTGATAAAAGAGTGGATTTCTTATAACAAACATTTCTCCAAAAATCATATTTGGTCTAGGCCTCAACTATGTCATATGTACTTGAACTGTTAGATATCATAGTCGATGGTAACATCACTGTTTCTGTCCACTATAAGATGTTTTTTATTATTATTTTCATTTCAAGGGACAATGCTTTTTTGGGCCAGAAGCCGCTAGACTAACTTGATTAATTACAAAGAGATGTTGTGCTTATTATTGTATCCGTACCTTTGTATTCATTATAAATGATTTTCAGCATGAAGCCAAAATTGTCAATTATGTTTATCCTTTACTTAAATTATCAATGTTCATGTCATATTACTATTGTCAATCTGGGATGCCTCATAGGCTCATGACCGATCAATGGCGAGGAATTAACCCTAGCAATTAATCAAGAGACGTTTGGCAAAAGACACAACTTTATATTCTTAATATAATTTGAAACAGTTCATTCTGATGATTTAACATCACCCTCTTTTGTTGATCTAATACCTTCTTTAACATTAGCAAAAAGAGCAAACCATACGGCTGTTTGATAAATGATTCAAGTTTGTTTGAACAGGCAGAAATGTCGAAAGTCTGAAAAAAAATGACTGTAAGATTCGAGAGATTTTGATTTAACTTGGGAAAATGAAATACTTCTAGGACTATATTCAACTGTCTCGACTATGTAAAATATGATTCTGCCTATTTTGTTATATCCTATTTCTTCAGATCATTTTGGTGATATCTATGCGAATTGTGAGGAAACTTTTGACGAAAGTTTGAGCTTTGAAATCCCCTTTCCATATAGTAGATTTTTTTAAATGTAATTTACAAATAGCTCGATCTACGAGCCCAAATTATGAAAGATAGCCTGGGATGAGGATTACATTAATTTCGTGATTTTTCCTACAAATAAACTGAAGAGAAATTATACCTATAGTCTAGGTTCTTCGCTAGTTAATGTATCAAGTAGAGACAAAGACAAATGAGTCAAATTGTAAACGTGAATCAAACCAACTAAAAACAAGCTATTCTAACTTTTGGGGGAAAATATGGGTATTATTATTAATAAAATGTGCACATTGTCTTTATCTTTACGTGGACATCCACGTAGGCTTTTTCTAAGACAAAATTGCCAGAATGATTAAATTGGCAAAGTTTCAAAAGGTTTTAGAGTGAATTGGCCAAATAATAGAGTTTATGACCGAATTGGCAAAAATTCAATAGGTTTAGGACAATTTTCCCTCATGGAAAAGAACAACGACATGTTATTATTAGAACCATGTGAGGGACACAATCATTTGAGTGTAAAATTACACAAACAGCACTAAGAGTAAATTTTCTTCAAAATACTTGATGATATACTCATGTCTCAATTTGTTTAACTAAGTGAGTTTTTTTCATTTATTTTCCTCATTTAGTTTCTCATTATTTTTAATATTAAAAAATAGTTATTTTGAATAGCTTGGGCCATGCCGGCGAAGCACACCCGACGATTAGTCCTAATCACACTTCCCCACGAGGAAAGGCCCAAAAATTACATCAACTATAGTTAAGTCCCAAAAATCACATGGGTTGTAATTATGCCCCAAAAGAGAACCGATCTATGAATATATCTCATATCTTAATACATAGTTCGACTGTGAGCATCAATCCGATATTTTCTATATATCATAACCCAACATGACAATATAAGATATATTAAAAATTAATTCAACCGTACAAACATTCTGGATGCATGCCCGATATATAATCAACTTGAAAATCCATTCAATGCTTGATCCAACTTTTTGAAAAAAAATTCTGTAAAAGGGTTTGATTTTTCCACTAATTTCTCAAAATCCGTGGGTTGAGGAAATATGTGGTTGGCCTATGTGGTTTAATTAGCACTTTCATCACTTCTATGTTTTCATGAAAACGTGCATGAAGAACGTTGAAATATGGTTAACTGAAACGACGAAGATCCTATGTCATGGACTTTTCAATGGCCTGAAGAACGTTGAAATATTTGATGAAGTTTCTCAATATAACTTGACGAAAATGCACAAAAATCATTTGACTATTTCGAAATTAGTATCTACTTGTCATACTTTTCCGTGACCAAAAGTGAAAAGTCAGTTGATGTTGACCAATAAACCTAATTTTGTTTTCTTAATTGAACTAATATTGTAATTATTGTCCTTTCACAATGCGTAAGATAATTTATTCAGAAGCTAATTTCTCTTTCGTTTCCCACAACCCTTTTTCCAAAAGGCAATTAATGATTTTTAACCTTGGGGAGAATGTCGCTATTCCGAGTTCCATCCATGCGACCTTGCTAAAAGATGTAACGATGACCAAGACTACAGATAATTAGTGATTAGTAAGGCAGACATACTAATTTTTCCTTTTTCCGGCCAGATCAAACACATTATTGCGAAAAAATTAATAATGATTGGCCAACAAAAAATAAATTCCATTTATGGTCTAATGGTCGGGATGCATTGGGCTCACATGCCCTCAATGATTTTGCATAATTTATGGTCATCGCCCATTTTAACTTTTGTCAATTTTATATGTGAGTGATCAATATAACTTCCAAACCAACATTTAAAGACATAACTAATGGAAATTTCCTCAAACGAAAAAAGTGCATGCACTTAGAGGGCAAGGTCTATTGAGCAATAAATTAGTGACGCGACATTAGTTTGGCTAATGAAAACGGGATCAGACAAGAGGGGTCGACGAAAATAAGGTGTTGGAAATAATTAAGGCTGTTTATATATTAAGCTAAAAAAAAATCAAGCGTAAAGTCGGAAAATCATGACAAGGATTTGGTAATGTGGGAAATTTATATCTAAAGAGGAAAATGCTTTTTCCATGTAGATTCCCACTTAATTTGAAGACTCTTGATGGATTTAACATCTTAGGTGTGAATTGAAGAATATATCTTTAATTATCTAAAGATGTGCATGAAGTTTTGCAGTTGTATGAATGGATGATTGACTTTTTGAGCAAGAAAACGATTGTCTTTAGGGCTCAACCTCTAATCTTCCGTGATGAAACGACGCAGACAAACTTAACTGAAGTGACTCTTTTGCTTTCTCGCAAAAAAGGATGAACCGGAACCTTTGTCAGCGACTGGACAAAGCCAACAATTTTGACTTGATTAGAGGATGAGGTCCACAAGAAGCTAAGGCAAGGACTACAAGCAATTGCAGAAATCCATCCTAAAAGCATTTTTTTTGTGTGTGCATTAATCCTATTGAAATATATCTTGAGCTTGAGCCCCTTGAACTCGTGACAAAATCTAATTTAAGATGAATTATAGTAGAAGTTGATTTTTATAGATGCACAACGAGCAAATGCATAATTGCAATTTCGGTAATTTGTGGACATGGAATATTCCTTTAAGAAGTGGGAATCGGCTAAGGGAAATTAAATAAAAAGGAGAAAAACAACTTCCATTTTGGATTTTAGTTTCCTAATTTCAATTGGCATGGACTTCTCCTGGATTCTAATCTTGCGCTTCTTCCATAAGCGGCAGTATATACATTCAAATCGTGGGATACTTTGCCATGCCTTTGTTTCTGTCTTCAAGCACTACTTATGCACGAGTGTTGGGTGCGATTTGGAGCCCCCGCCCAGTGGGTTCCACATGTCGGAATGTACCACGCTCAATCATGAGGCCAACTAAGAAGGAACCATGTGAAAGCAAATGGAAAAATCATTACTATTTTCTCTTTATCGATTAAGATGAATTGCATATGGACACAGTTTAGACTCATTAAAATGTACACTGAATTAAAACTTGTTATTTTAATTAATAACGACCTATCATATTCGATTCATTCACTAAATACGAGTTAAAAAAGTAAAATTTAACTATTTCAACGTCTTTAGTTTCATCTCAATGGAAAGGAAAAGCAAATTGTTGTTCATCTTCATTTTGACGAGGGTGGCTATGTGATCCCATTACAAAGAGAATTAACACAAGGTAAGTGTCAGTCGATTAAAGAAGTAAATTTCCTCATCAAAGACGCAAATCCATGGTAGGATCGTGTGCGTCCCAAGCACATCTAACTTGTCTTTCGAGGCAGGAGAAGAAGTGATTTCCAATATGAATGCCATGTAAAAGCTACCCGAGTAAAGGAGATGATTGCGGGACTCTTTTGAAATAGCATCATATGAAAATCAGTTTCGATTGTGAACACCTTCCAAAAGTTGTCGAGTGAGAGGAGATGATTGTGGGGCTCTTAAGGAGCGGCATCTTGCAAAAACTAATTTCCATCGTGAAGATCGTGACTCCAACATAGAGTTATGTCTTCTTTCCTTCAATGGGGTGGGAAAAGCAAAAGGTTGATCTCGCAGTCCAATTACAAAAGAGAAGTAATGAAATTTTGAACATTTTCCATGCATGTTAGAGACTTGGAGTCACCGCATTCATGTGACTGGTTGTATATTTTTTCAAGGGATTGATTTACTATCTGAAAAATATCATATATTAGTGCACTTTTCATGTCTCATATACACATTACCGTACGTCATAACTAGTTTAAAGGTTTTCTATCCAATGGTTATCAGTCCTTTAGGGTTTTATAGGAGTGTTTGAGGGCCACGATTAACTATTACTCTTTTTACACACATTTAGATTTTTATTGTTCGGGTTTGACACCCTAAGTATTGAGCAAGAACAAGTGACGTATCACTTGGTAATCAACCAAACGAATGGGCAAGGGGGACAGAAGCTCACCAGTTGTCATATGACATAAGCTAGGCTCCATGTGGTGGCGGTGTACCACACTCGAGCAAGAGACCCACTAAGAAGGAGCCATGGAAAAGCAAATAGAAACATCATTGCACCCTCTATTTTTTCTAATTAACATGAATTGCACATAAACATAGTTCAAACTCATTAAAATTTATATTGAATAAAATTTTGTTACTTTAAATTTGAGACAACCTATTCTTTAAATTTTATCTAATTCATTATGATCCATTCATTCTATACGAGTTAGAAAATAAATTTGCCATCATTTGAACGCCATACTTTCAATTCGGTGGATATAAAAAGCAAAAGGTTGCCCATCTTTCATTACATTTGGGCGGGCCACGTGATCACATTACAAAAAGAATTGATCAAAGTTAAGGGTTTCCCCCATGAACGACGTGCAATCCTCGGCAAGCTCGATTGTATCCCACGTGCACTCGCCCATCTTCTGAGGCAAGAGGACAAAATGTAATTTCCAACGCGAGCATCTTGCAAAAGTTTACCAACTAAAGGACATGATGGCGCGGCTTTTGAGGAGTAGCATCATTGAAAACTCATTTCCATCGTGAACACCTTGACTCCAACCTTACCACCAACAAAAATTATCGAATCTTTCGATCAATGGGGCAGGAAAAACCAATGGGCACACGTTGATTCGAGTGGCCACTGAGGTAGTCTTGTCAATTTCGAGGAAGGGACTGTTCTGATGGCCTTGGTAAGAAAGGTGAAGGGCTCAAGAGAATTACATACGATTACTCCCATCCGTCCACCACAAGATTGCGCGTGTCCGGGCAAGAGCAGAAGTAAAGCTTTACTTAAAGTAATAAGCGCCTGAAGAGGAGCAACGCCAATCACCATAAATCACTGAGACGCTCATTTTTGTTCTGAGATATCTGGTTTTGATAGCTCCAGGTTGAGACGCAAAAGTGACCCTCGTGCTGTGTTGCCTTTCGGGACTTCGGACACCACCTGATCTGATTCAGCCACTATTTTCATCTCCATATCACTCTCGAGGTAAGCTTGACCTTCATTCGCCAGTCTATTACAATTGATTGGGCAAAAACGCATTTTATCATTACTCACTGCGTGACACCTATCATCCTTCGAAGCATACAAAACATTATATGTGACTCTTTTTAAATGAACTTTATATTTGCAAATTGAATTAGAAAAACTTGTCATAAAGTGTGATTTTTGTGCGATTTAACTGCTTACTACAAAGACGTGATTTTTACGCAGACAGAGTAGAAAAAAACTGACCTGCGATAGATTTGACAATATGCTTAAGGGATATTTAGGGTAGGAGGAGAATATAGCCTTCACAGGAGTAAAGAGCGTTTTGGATAATATCACAAACGTTTATCTTTTTAAGAAAATGGTACATAAGTAGAAATGAACAGAATTAGTCATTCTATAGTTTAAATTTTGGGGCTTGATTTGGCTTGCCATCTATAAAGAGATCAAATAATGAAAAATCAGTCTAATTGGTACGTGAATCAGCGATGGGTGTCAGTCGATTGATAATACGAGACTCGGATCTGCTACTGATTGCTCCTCTCCCTCTCCCTCTCTATTGCAAAACAATTTGAAACAAACGTCCTCGCTTGCTTTCTTTGATCTTCGCCCTCTTGAAAGTTCTCGCCCTGTCTTATTTAGGGTCTTCTCTCGCCGACCTTGTGCCTCTCTTTGCATCTTGACTCGTGGGAGGTAATCGCTTTTTCATGTCGTATTCACGGGTCGTTTCTATTGATTCATTGCTTTGTTTTTCTAACAATCGGCCGAACTAGGTGTCTTCTGGGCCCTTTTTGTCTACTGGGGATGTTGGGTGGCTTCCGAACAGTAGAGGAGGGTCTTTTATTTGCTATTTGAAGTCGCTGTTCCCTATGAATCAGGTCTTGGACGAAAAAAAAAGCTTTTGTTTTTGTATCTCCTTAGTAACTTAATACTATAACATTGTGCTCAATTGGTGTCATTTAACAAAGTATAGCTTTATGTTGCGGTCAATATATCAATTGATAATTTAAATTTGAAAGTTTATAGTGAATAGATAGGTAACATCATATTGTAAATTCGTCTTATATAAAACTATTTGGCTTTAGGGCTAGCATGAAATAAATAAGAGAGAAATGACGATGATCATCTGTTCATCTCTACCTCATATTTTCAATTTCATTTAGAATATGATCAGGGAATAAAAAACAATAACAAATCATGAATGAAGGGAGGGAAAGTTAAAATACCTCAAAATATGTTTGGATACTTTGTTGGGTGGAAATGATGTAACTGGAACTTCATTTCATGGATAGACTTATTTATCCGTCATTCTATTCATTCTTAACAAGGAAGTAAGGCCAATTTTTGCATTGCCTCTCATTTATGTGCACTTTTAGTAAGAAATAAAATGTGGGCCCAAAAGGAAGTATTTCCCTAAAATTTAGGCTTCGTTCGTTTCACGGAAAATAACTTTTAAAAAAATATTTTTCCAATTTTCCGACTTTTATTTTGTGAAAAATAAAATAGTCAAGAAAAATATTTTTACCAATAAAAAAACACATTCAATATCCACTTTTTTGAAAGTGGGGAAAATACTTTCCACTTTTTTGAAAATGAAAAACATTTCCCGTCTTCTTTGTTTACTTTTTAAATATCATGACCTCTGATAGTGTGCCTTGATCTCACCTTAGACGTGCGTCACGTGCCCCAATCTTGCCCGAGACCGGTGAATCGGATGCCTTTTACAGCGAGCTCGAAGTTTGCATTGGATTGGCAAGTTTATGACTTTTCGTGGTAAGTCGGAAGCTTGTGAGAGCCTGATGAGACTTGTGACTGGTGACATATCAATGTATAATAATAAAAAGGAAAAAAATCTAAAAATTATAATTTTCCTTAAGTTTTAAACGAACATCCGAAAATATTATCATTTTTTAAGAAAATATTTTCCTGAAAAATATTCTTCAGAAATGCTATATTTTCTGTGAAATGAACGGAGCCTTGGAATCATTCTCATCGGCTACCTTCATAATTTAAATAGCCGAGCAATTGAACATTTTTCCTATATCTTAGTTGTAAATAATTTTATAGACAAACGTTGTCAAAAACTGAAACTTGCCAAACTAAAAATGCGATGATGGAAATTTCCTCCAATTAGGAAGGCGCATGCATCTAGAGATGGGGTTCATTGGGCAACAATTACAAGACACTCCATTGTCGGCCAATGGAAATGGGATTAGACGGAAGGTGCAGTGAAAATGAGGTGGTGGACATAGTTAGGTCTGTTTATATATGAGGCTGAAAATAATAAGAGCTAGGTTGAAGATTATGATAAGAATTTGGCACCATATGGACATATATTTAGAGGAAGATGCTTTATTGGAGTTTCCTACATAATTTCAATATCTTGAGTGTCAACTAAAATAATTCGTCTTTAAATATGATAGAAGTGCGTGAAATTATTTAATTGTTTAAATGCCTTTTAAAGAAGTTGATTAATTATATCTCGATCTGTTTAAATATGTGTTTAAATATTTATGTGTTTCTGACCACGTAATCTTCCGCAGTGAGTCGACGTCAGCTTGCTTAACTGAAGGCCGTGTCTTCATCCCCTCTCTCTTTCTCAAGATCAGTGAACCTTCTTCAGCATTTGCCTCAGGGAGAAATTAACATACGTTATTCGGAGTGGACCGAACGAACAAGCAATTACAGAAAAGCATCCTAAAAGCGTCTTTCGTTGTTCATCAATCCTCTTAAGCAGCGGAAAAGCATCTTTTCGTTTCTAGTTCCCCCTCCAACCTCAGATCGCCATGGGCAATCAGTTAAGTCACAATTGGCTGAGTCGGGGAAAGAGAAAGAGGGCAGAGGAACAGAGCACTGAGGGAGCATCCACTTCTTTATCCATCTCTTTGGCAGCCACAAATGTGAGTAGTGGCCGGTATGACGTGTTCTTGAGTTTTAGAGGCTCGGATACGCGTAAGGAGTTCACTGATCACCTCTATCAGAGTCTGGTCAAGGCAGGGACTGTACCCATTTACGTGTTCAAGGACGATAAAAGCATTCCAACTGGCGAGGAATTCGGTTCACAGATTTTCGATGCCATCACACAGTCTAAGATTTCGATCCCCATAATATCCGAAAATTATGCTTCAAGCAAATGGTGCCTGCGTGAGCTCATTCATATTATGAACCACAAGAAGAGCTCATCCCACATAGTCTTGCCCATTTTTTACAAAGTTGCCCCATCGGATGTGCGACATCTAACAGGAAATTTTGGAGATGCCTTCCGTTTCCGTTTGAGTCAGGGGCGTTTTAATGAAAAGGATATCCAGGAAGGGCCGGAAGCACTTAGAGAAGTGAGTGACTTACAAGGATGGGAATCCACCAAAGTTGCCAACGGGTACTTATTTGAACTTCTCCTTCTTTTATTTGTATGTTTATAAATAAGTTTTCTTCTTCACGATGAAATGCCAATGAATTGCTTTCACTGCTAGCTCACAAAAGATCCCCAAAATGTCTCAATAAACAACCATAATGCCCGGAAGACAAGAAATACTATTACTCCCCAAGATGTCCCCGAAAACTAAGCCAACGCAACGACGTCTAAAGCCAAAGCATCCCGTATTGCCTGAGAATTTTACATTTGTCTCCTCTGCAGACCAACAAACATAGAGACGACAGCCCCTTCAACCGATAGTATTAATCATTAAACGATATGCCTGCAGTAAACTCCAATGCTTGGTCTTCTGCAGCTTGATCAAAACAAGATAAAATTGACTTCCTACTGCCATTAGGGGTTGGATCAATTGATAAAAGTGAAACACTTGGCATGGGCTATTTCTTGTTCATGATCTGTTATTGTTTTTGTTGTTCGGCAGGCATGAGGGAGAATTGATACAACTCGTGGTCAAAACTGTTCTAAGCAAGTTACAGAAAAATTTTCAGCTAGACATTCCTAGGCAGCTAGTTGGACTTGATGATCGTTTGATGGAAATCATGAATTGGATTCGCATTCCTTCCATCAATGCTCGAATGATTGGAATTTATGGCATGGGCGGGATAGGCAAGACAACACTTGCCAAGTGCATCTACAATCGACTCTTGGATGAATTTGAGTATGCCAGCTTCCTTCCCAATATTAGAGAAAAAGCTACACATCACGACGGTACGAATCATCTACAAAGTCAACTGATATCTGATATATTACAGAGCGAAAATAAAGTTTCTGGAATTGATTATGGAATTAATATAATCAAATCTAGATTCAAAGGAAAAAAGGTCCTCATTCTTTTGGATGATATTGATGACAAGATTCAATTAGATGTGTTGGCTAGGGAACATGACTGGTTTATGGCAGGAAGTATGATTATTGTGACAACTAGAATTGGAGCCGTGCTTGATCAATCTAACTTCGAGGTAGACTACAAGTATGAAATGGGGGGTTTGGATGAGGTGCAATCTTTGCTTTTGTTTAATAGACATGCATTTCATATAGATCACTCCCCGCAAGACTTTGAGAGCATATCTCGTGATATCGTATCTACCATGGATGGGCTTCCCTTGGCACTTGAGGTTGTAGGTTCATCCTTGTACAAAAAAACCGATCAAAAAGTATAGGAAGATGTGCGGAGGAAATTAAAAAGCCAACCACATAGAGATGTCGAAAAGATATTGCGAATAAGTTATGATGCATTAGAAGATGGACATAAGCAGATTTTTCTCGATATTGCTTGTTTCTTTATTGGCGAAAGTTTTGAAGATTTGGGAAAATATATGATGTGCATGTGGGAGGATTGTGGGTTATATCCAAGTCTAGGAATTGAAGAGTTGAAGTCGAGGTGCTTAATTAAATTTGGAGATTATGGTGAGTTTGAGATGCATGATCAATTAAGAGATCTTGGAAGGAGCATTTTTTGTCAGAAACAACCGCTTGAGAGACATAGCGGACCATGGGACGCTGATTACAATGGAGTCCCCAGAGTATTAAGGGTAAGATAGGACACTCCATTCTTTTTCTTTCCCTCTTAATTTAATATATTTAATCCGATCCATTCCAATATTTTATTTAAGATAGGTAGATGCTCTTACTTTCTAGGAAAATAATTCTATGTAAACATCCATCTAAGTACATCATAAATTAATTGTGATAACTAAATAGATTATAAGTATCTTAATGATAAAAAGTCATATCGTTTGATTCAATTTCATTGATATAAATTACAATATATAAAAATTTAATTGAAAATCAATTGAAGATCCTTTAACTACAAATTTATACCATAAATCTCATTTACTAAAAACATGCAATTCTTATATCTAATTGAAAATATTGATAATTTGAAGGTCTACAATAATTAATGAAGATGTAGATCAGATAAATATAATTTTCTTGGTTAAAAAAAGAAAAAGACAGTATGTGCCAAATCTAATAACTGATAATTAATTCAAAATCATAAGATAATATTTCACACTTATTGCATGTGCTTCCTTTTTATTGCAGTTGAATGTATTGTGGTGCTCCTTTGATTTAGGAACTAAATGTTTGATTTTTTTTCTCCATTTTGATTTTGAAGATACCCATCCCTCTATTAGTTATTTCTATCTCTTCTCATTATTATTTCCTCTTAATAGATAAGATAGCAAAAATCCCCTTAAATATATATTTAGGAAAATCCTACTATTTTCGGTATAAGAAATGTATTCTAACCAATATTACCATGTCGTGCTCAAGTCATTTGTTCAAATTCATAATGGTCATGAGAAAATTAAATGCAAGTATGCGTGTCCACATTTTTGTCCAGCAAGGATAGGAAGATAACAAATTGTGTTAGTGCGAGATTCAAAAAAACCAGGAAAAGAAGATTTTAAAATTTCTTCAACCAAAAAAAGAACATTTAGAAAAGCGAGAACTAAAGAGCTAAAAGAGAATTTAGATCCTCCACACGTATTAATTGTCTCGTCGAACTCCTTCGCTATTATACTTGCAGGGTACGAGGGAGTTCCATCGCTTGATCCGGGCAGCTTCAAGTGGAGACCAAGAGCTTTTGGAAGTAAGATGGCTTCGGTGGTGGATCCATAATAGCAATTCATCTCTTTCGACGGCCAATTTGCGTCTGCCGAAATTAACAGTGCTGGATTTAGAAGGGAGCCACATCGCAGAGGATTGGGAAGGATGGAGTTCGTTCAGGGTAAAGGGATTTTCAGTTTGTTTTGTTTGGTCGATCCGCTCATTCTTTGACAGCTTTTTCTCCTTTTGCATCAGGCGTCAACAGAGCTAAGAGCTCTCAACCTTACACGGTGCTCGAATTTAAGAAGTACTCCTGATCTCTCAGCTTTCACCCAATTGAAGATTCTCATCTTGTACAATTGTTCCGAACTAGAGCATCTCCACCCTTCTATTGCCGAACTCAAGAGCCTCATTTCCTTGGACTTGAGGTACTGTCGAAGTCTCAAGGAACTACCAGAGGAAGTGGGCGAGTTAAAAGATTTAGAAGAGCTTGACTTATTCATGAGTGGTATTACACAGATCCCTACGTCTATACGTTCTCTGGGGAAGCTAAAGAGACTGGATGCCCCACATTGTAAGTCACTGAGAGTAATCCCTAGCTCAATTGGGGATTTACAGAATTTGCAACATCTGACCATATGTCATTCTCGGATTGAAGAGCTCCCCAGTACTATTGGAAGGTTGAAAAATCTTCAGACTCTCAATATCTCTAGGATACCCATATCTAACCTGCCTGAGAGCATCCGGAATCTTTCTTCTCTCCAAGGCCTTTATCTATGTGACTATGACAAGCTACGATTGGTGCCAGAGCTTCCCTCAAGCTTATCACATCTCTCGGTCTCTGGTCAGACTCTCAGGCTGCCGCAGCTTTCTAGCCTAACCCACCTAGAACGACTCTGTCTTGAACGATGCCATCTACTTGAAGACATCCCCGACCTTCCCTCAAGACTTTGGAAACTCGATGGATTCAGGTACTTGGAAGTGTTCTCAATAACCCACTGTAGTTCCATTGAAATATTGGACCTTTCAGCTTTAGCTCGTCTGAAAAGATTGGATGCTCGGCTTTGCAATAACCTAGTCGAAATTCAGGGACTTGATAATTTGGAGTTCTTGGAGAAGATATTTATATGGAATTGCAATTCCGTTAAAAACCTTCTCTGTCTAAAATCGCGGTGTTTGAAGGAATTATATGTTTGCAGCTGCAACAATCTAGTCGAAATTCAAGGTCCTCTTGATGGTGCGAAGTTCTTGGAATGGTTGTGTATTGGAAATTGCAAATCGTTGGAGACTTCGCCAGATTTGACGGGATGTGAGAAGTTATGGTCTCTAACCGTTCGAAATTGCCAGAAACTCACTCAGATTCGGGGGCTTGAAAAGTTGGATTTACTCAATCCGGATATTTCTAGGTGCGACTCACTGGAAGCAATCCCAAAATTATCTGGAAAACAGTCTCTTTAGAAATTATGGAAGAGATATGGATTGATCTAATTGTTGAAATATTGTGATGATCGTGTGATGAATCTTATACCCATTTTACAATAGTGAGACGAGTCATGTTTCCTCAACAGAGGTAAATAAGCAGTGAGCAATCATTTTTCTTCTGAGATTCATGACCTATGTTTCATTGCTATCTTCTTTTGACAAGAAGGTTTTCCATGACAGGGTTGTGTACTTTCCTAGATTGCTAGTCTTACATAATTGAAGGAGTGGGGGAGTTGGTCATAGAAGCTGACATTATGCTGCGGCCAAGATCAAAATGTAGACCCAAATGTCTATAGAAGGTATTTGTCCTCTAGCAAGATTCTTTATCCTATAATGGCCAGTGAGCGAATAGAGTAATGTACTTTTCTCGAAGCTATATTTTTTTAGGAATGGTTTACTCCATACCAGGTTTGCCTGCTTATGGTGTTGTTGGTTACGTTATAGCAATGTTTTTCATTTATCTTTCCATTGTCAGCTTTTTAGACTAAAAATAGATTAGCGGCTTCTTAGCAGCTTGTGAGGCAAGGATGAAAATACCAAACATAAGTAAACACGTTTACCCTTGTGATGGTAAACCAGGACTTGAAATTTTCACCTGGTGGCCGATGATCTTCTGCTACTTGATATTGTGAACTTCACCCAGATTATCCCTGTCCACAATTCATATTTTTTTTGAAAAAATCCTTGGCCATTTTGAGACCCTTTGTGAGTTCTTGTGTCAAATTTGACTTATGGCGGATGTCCTGTTTGGGACAAACGCTTTTCGATTTTTCGTGATGAATGAAAACCCTATCAAGTTTCTTAATGATCCCCTGATATTCCTCCTGAACCTTCTAATGAACAGAGCTAAAATAAGTTAGAAGGTTCAATTAGTTAGAAGGTTCAAGTGCTTCTGATTGGTGAAAAAAATGTTAAAATAGTTTTGACTAGTCTGTCATTAATGAATTCACACCCCCTTAACATTACTAGTAGTCAGACTTTTGTTTTGAAATATTATTAAGGAAGGTAAACTGGTGCTGCTTCCATGACAGGTTTAGTGGCCTATGTAATGATCAAGGCTTACTTTGGGACTTCAATTCAATCAGCTGTATTTATTACCTTTAGCATTGTCGAACAATTATTTGCCCATCTGTGAAACAAGCTGGGGCGAGGAGCTCAATAACTTGCTAATCATCCCATTTGATCAAATTGTTGTCATGGAATTGTATTATCACGACTGGCTTGGGTGTGGCTCATTTGGCCGAGGATCTTAAATTTCCAGACCTGAGAGTGATCAAAATGAATAGAAGGGATTTGCAGAGGAAGTATCAACAACAGCTGAGGATCGTCTTGTGTGCCTAAGAGGCTCGTGGGCCAACTAGAGTATCTGAGGAAGTTTTGATGCTTGCAAAGACCCAAAACACTTGATCTCTTCTTAATAGCACATACCTGAACAATAATAAATGTACTTTTTTTTGGATGGAATCTGTTTTTTGTATGCTTGGAAGGGTCTATCTCTTTGTTAACCAAATGAGTGGCTGCTGATTATTTTTGGTACGTTACCTGATGCAAAGTTGTTTTCTCTTTCATTGGCCAGCTATGAAGTCTCTGTTCGTTCGTCCAACAGCGATTAGTGTAAATGATGTTAACGCATTTGTACCTTATCTTTCATGGGGTAATTTGTGATGCTGTGATCTCACATATATTATTGATAATGAGTCCGTCCTATCGTCATTGTGTAGATTTAAGCTGCATTTCATGGAACTTGGAGAAAGTCCCCAAACGCCCCAGGATGGAGATGTGGGCAGGACTGAGCCATGTCATTATCAAAAAGCATTCGGAAGTTCTTTACTAAATGGCGTTTATCATGTGCTGTGCGTTGTTAATACTCTTCAAATGTTTTTGGATAAGTGACCTCTTCTCATGTGGTGTGGTGTGGTGTGGTGTGGTGTGGTGTGTTCGTCCTTTGCAAGCTTTGGCATCATGCCATTCTTTAGCAATGGTCGAATCACAAATTGCTTGCAGGAAGACCCCATGTGCAGGTGGTTCTATATGCGTGAGCTAAGCATAAAATGAGATTTTTTTGCTAACAAGATTACCGGTTAGATATCTACTGCAATCTGCAATTTTTTGACTGGGACAGACTTTTCGTGGAAAAAGCGAATGTCATGGAATCCAATTAACGTGTTCCCCCTGTTTTGTCCTTTCCTTTCCTTGCCTCTTTTACCCGCTGCGCGATGCTACATTGGTCTTAGGTGTAGGATCAAACCCTGCCACATGACATGCACAAAACGTTTACCCCTTTCGTTGCCCTGAGATAAAGCCCATTTGAGTCTGGCATCTTTAGGTTACCTACCTTATCCAAAATGGGGTCATCCTTTGAACTTTCCTCGGCGACTAGTGACTCGTAATCCAATTACATGGATTGATTCGTGCAGTCTATATTAACCTTTTGGGTGTCTCGATTCTGAAGGTTTTTAGAAATTTCCATACAAGCAACGCCAATAAATAGCCAACAATATGACCATACTGAGTTCAACAACTATAAGATTTCAGGATAAATAATGCTTAATTAG
Organism: Melaleuca alternifolia; assembly: GCA_019926035.1. Taxonomy (NCBI): domain Eukaryota; kingdom Viridiplantae; phylum Streptophyta; class Magnoliopsida; order Myrtales; family Myrtaceae; genus Melaleuca; species Melaleuca alternifolia. Next base: position 248,147 of record JAGKPW010000745.1, on the reverse strand, counting down.
ATATGATTCAAGCCTAGGAAAATATACAAATGACGAATGCCTCACGAGTTGCATCGAAGTTACCGTAACTTTTTTTCCCCCTTCCCATTCTGGGGGACCAAAGTCACCTTTTCCAATTTGATATCTCTTAAAATATGCAACCGGGCGCATGTGCCACATAAAAGCATGGGGAATGGTCCAGGACTATAAAACCAATCGGGGTTATAGCCTCTAGAGTCCTCTTGGGAAAAATATGGGGACCATCTCATATTCCTATAATAAATATTAAATGGTTGATATTGTTAAGCGTTGACTACAGAATATCTAGGGAATGTTTGATTTGAGTCATGACCAAGTGTTGCTCACAATCTAAGTTTCGACCATGGCAAACCCATCGCCACAACTGAACGGTATGTTAGTAATCCAATACTCTTTCTGCACGAGACAGTAGCACCATTCAGTCAAGACATAACTCAAATTTGCAATTGCGATGCTTTCATGATAAGAGTGTCAAGCCAGCTAGATGACAATTAACTAGTTGGCACTTCTGTAATCCTGGGAATCTACAGGATTACTAGATTATTTTTCATTTATCAGCTAACAACGGTTCTTTCTCTAAAATCGCCCGCAATTTAAACTGCAGTTACTGCTGTGTCACAAGCTTCCAAAATTCATCTGCCTTCACTTGAAGATTTTCCACAGCACAGGCTCTCCTCTGAGGTCTTCCGAGGATAATGAGCATGCCCCACATTTACTTCTTTTTCTTAGGCTGAAGAAATCCTCCAATTGAATATATATCCAAAACAATCTTTTCCGATCGAGTCATGCACATACTAAGATTCAGAAAAACAATTTTTTCCTCACTTCAAAAGGTCAAAAACGACTTACCTGCTTCTGGGCCAATACTTTACGATGCTGTGCCATCATCAAAACAGTGCTGATTTCAACCACCCTTTTGAGTACGAAGCATTAGCTGCAATTCTCATGAATATATTTATGCAATCATTACAGTGAGTTGTTGTAATGCAATTAAAACAAGAAAGCAAGCATTATTGGGCAGTTGACACGTTCAAGTCAACATAAATCTAACATTGCGCATGACACAGGAATAATAAAACCATGTTAAATCCCTTGGTATCGAATCATAGATGCATTGCCATGTGCTCTCTGTGAAAATTTACTGCATAATGGGATCTAAGATCCCAGTCCACTAATGACTTGAATAGTTCAGTCCACGGATGCAATGCATGCTGACCAGAAAGCCGGCAGTGTTCAATAGTTGGATAACTAGTGATTATTACCCAGTAAAGGTTCTTAACCAATAGATTGTATCTTAAGATATACTATTTGCATAATTAAATCTGCAAGAAAACTAATATTAGATGCAGTCATGATATGGATTCATCACTACTTCAAAACGTGAAAGAAGAAGAATGGCAGAATGTGCTTGTATAATAGGATTTCATTGTTAATCTTTGTGCGACTGAAACAAGCAACTTTTTCTTCCTCAGTCAAGACTGAACGGCATGTTCCCATATGCCTCTCTGGCTTATATGTCGAGCCACATTGCCTCTCTAGCTTATATGTCGAGCCACATTTTCTTTACCCTCATGAAAATAATTAATTCCGGACAAGGAACATGACAGCAGATGAAAGGAAAAGAAAAACATGAGATGACAAGACCATCACAACTGAAGAATTCTGCTTCCAATTCGACTTACAAAATCAGGTTTTTCTATTCCCATCTCAAAGGTGATGGTAGCACATGCAATCTAGGCCTCCAGATGCCATTTCTTTTGAACAGCTACGCATTGACATTGCTGCTAAACCAGCATGATAGTACACCATCTTTATATGGCACTTCTCATTCAAGTATTTTGCTACATCAATACATTCACTCTTCGATAGGCAACATACTATGCCACGAAAATTGGCAAAACGATTCTTTAGCAGCTCTCCAAGCTGCTTCAGTGGTTCATTGGTCTTAGCTATGACTTGATATCTTTGATTTGGTCTATCAAAGCTTGTCTCAAGAACAAGAGCATGAGGAAACCTAGGAGCACTGAGAATATCCTGCAAAGGATGTATGATTCAATCAGAGCAAAAAGATTATTTCAACATAATCAGGAGGCTGATGTGTAAGTTTGTTACCCCATGAACAGACTGAATGGCAGTTAAAGTTAAGGCCATCAGTGGGATGTGCGGAAACTTCTGCTTGAGACATCCCAGTCCCCTATGATTTCAGTGGAAATCATGTCCCCATTGGCTACAACAATGACAGCCACATAAGTGACAATCAATGAGCTTTACCTGTCAATCAGTCAAATCTACAAGAAAAGCTCAAGCCAGCAGCATGTACCTTTCGAGATCAGACTGGCAGAGCAATCCAGTTAAGACCATGTAAGAAACACAATCGATGACCACATGGGTGACCTTTGCCTTTCACGGGTTGTAGACAGGAGATGGGATCATTATCCAAGCTTATGCTGGATCCATTAACTTTGGGAATTCCATTGGAGCTTCTTTTAGTTGTGTGCTCACACTCAATATAATGAACGATGTGCCACTAAGTTTTCCCAAACGACAGGATCCAGATCTTTTCCAAAATTCAAACAAGGAACACTGCATTCTGTTATATTAGAACTTCATTGGAGTTTCAGAAGGTCTACTGTAACAATGACAATTTAATGAGGCTAGAAACACAGAAAATGCAAAAGAGTTTGGAAAAAGAGTTTAACAAGGACGATAGTTTTGCAGTGGCAACATCACAAATAATTATTGCTTTTGAAGTAATTCTAGCATGATCTTTCTTCATCTACAAGGCACGTCAGAGATTATTCATACCTCACACAAAGGGCCACATCAACACAAAACCAGCTAGTTGTGTCTGCAATGCAAGATGGTCGAACATCAATTTTTTTACCAAAAACCTTTTGGAAAAAATTACAGTGCCTCAGAGATAATACTTTTCTATGCAAGCATTTCAATATCTCAAGAAATGATGGGTTTCCCACAATCCTTTCAGGAGTTAAATAAATAGCTTGCACGATGGTTTACCTTTTCTGAAGAGCCAGTCAAAGCAGAAAGTGGAGATTAAACATTTAGTATAAAAGTTTTAGAAGTCCAATAGAGCTAAACCTTGCCTTAGTTCTTGGAGGACAGCCGCCGCTTGGACAGCAGTTCGTTGAGAGTTAAGAAAAAATTGATGGTACTCCATACTTGATGTTTAGAGTAATTATTTGATCCCAAATGAGATATAGCAAGGGAGATATAACGACTGTGACACCTGCTTTAAGAGTTGCTGGCAGCTGAAACGGAGGGTAAAAACATCAGAGAGCACAAGAACAAAGGAAGGGGAAATGGAATTATCACTTCTTTCACCTTTAGCAAATGAGGAAGGACCAGTTTTCACTACTTGTCTAATGGTTACTTTTGGCTAGGAACATATATCAGCTACTTCAAGACTGGACATAAAACACTTCCAAAAAATTCAACTTAATAAATCCAGATTTATATCTTCCTCCTTAATTCAGTTATAAAATATTTTGCCAGATTCTCACGAGTTCCTTGCTTGCCACCAAAGGCCATGAACTTGTCAATCCAAGGCAAGCCTCGAGCTCGCCTCTAGAGGCTACTAGCGCCAGCGTTGGATGTCCGTCTCCTATTTTTAAAATTTTGAGATGGGTGAAATGAATCACAACCTGATTTCAAACTCTAAAATGTTAAAGGTCAAAATCGCACTAGACATCCATTTACATGACGAGATTACGAGCTGAAAATCCACTCGTCAAATTATCACCCAAAATCTGTTTAATGTCCTCTTAATGTGACCTTCTAATTTTAACATCGGATAAAAACCCATTAAATCGCAAAACAATGTTACAACATGTCGGTTATATATTTGTGGTGCATATCACCCGTAAATTACCGAATATATGACATGTATAGGGTCAGGTTATGTCAGATTCATGATACCGAGTGTCTTCTCCATATTACTCACTCTCCTTTCATATTAAGCTGACGTGGTTGTCGCCACAAAAATGAGAGACGTGTAGTAAGAAGCATTTTTCCATCTTCCCTTGCCAACTAAACTTATTCTATTTCAGTAACGTGCACTTCAATACGACTTCTGCTGCGAATGGACCACAGCCACTTCAACTGGCCAAAAATCTAAATTTAACAACTTCGCAAGGCTTGCGGGGTATTTCATTGATCTCTGGAAAATCGAGCTTACGATTGCGCCTTTAAATTATAAAAAAAAAGTCTTGTAGTATTACAAAAAAAGTATTAAATTTATCGCAATTGTGCCAATTTAATTTTAAATCTTTTGTACTTGTATCAATTCAATCCATCCGATTAATTTTAACGGAAAATCACTGATATGGATGTTGGTCATCTTATGTGGCCCGACTAGTGTTGACGTGACTAATTTTTACTGATATTTTAATAAATATTTCAATTATTTTATTTTTCTTTTTTCTTTCTCTTTCTATTTTTCCCTTCCCTCTTGCACTAGGTCTAAGGCAGGGCTCTGGCTAATTTCTCTTTCTCTTTCAAGGCTTTACCTTGGTGGCTTCTAGCGAAGCTCACCCTCACTAGCCGTTGGCGATGCTACAGCAAGGTGAGGCTCGTCTCATTGAATTTGGTAGGCTAGAGTAATCGCCATGGTTGGGCATGGTTGGCCTCTTTTGATCAGGCAAAGTTGAGCTCACCCAACCAATGGCGAGCGCTCAAGCTCGTTGAATTTGGCAAGGTTGATCCCTTGTTGTCACCACGTGAGGCTAGCCACACCATTGGCTTGACGAGCTTGACCTTGTCTGATATAGTTACAAGCTCGCCTTCTTATGGTGAGGCTCGCCCTCAACGGTGGATGAGGAGGAAGGGAAGGAAAAAGAAAAGCATAAATAAATAACCTGGCAAAAGTAGTAAAATACTATCTAAAAAAAAATTCATAAGTGTCATCCGAGCCACATAAGATAGATGATAAACATGTCAGTGATGCTTGACTAAAATTGGCTAGATCGACTGAAATAATATAAATACAAAATATTTATAACTCAAGTGGCAAAAAAAAAAGTTTAGGACTAAATTGACACCCTTACAATTTGTTTTAGCAAAATTTTGTAATTTCCTCAAGAACTGCACTTCAAATAGATTAGGGTTAATACCACGAAAAATCCCAAACTTTATCTCATGTGACACATTTACCCTAAACTTTTTTTGTGACATCAAAAACCCCAAACTTTATATTTTGTGACACATTTACCCCCAAATGATATATTTTTTCCTTTTCTTTTTTTTTGGTTTTTCAAAAAAAAAAAAAAGTTGGCCGGCAAGCTTCGACGGCCGGCGGAGCTCACCGGCGACTGCCAGAGGGTGGCGAAGCCCTCGCCGGAGGCCGGCCAGGGCTTGTCGCCCTCTGGCCGGCGAGGGTGAGGCTGCCTCCCCAGACCGTCGGGGGAGGCAGCCCCGCCCAGATCTGGGCGAGGCTCCTCGTCCAGAGCCTTGCCGGCTGCAGGCGAGGCCGGCGGGGGTTGGGGGGGGCCAACCTCGCCCTCACCGGCCAGAGGGCGACAAGCCCTAGCCGGCTGCCAACGAGGGCTTCGCCACCCTTTGGTAGTGGCCGGCGAGCTCCGCCGGCCAGAGGGCAAAAAGAAAAAAAAACATATAGTTTGGGGTAAATGTGTCACGGGAGGTAAAGTTTGGGATTTTTCGTGTCACAAAAAAAAGTTTAGAGTAAATGTGTTACAATGGACAAAGTTTAGGATTTTTCGTGGTATTAATCCAATAGATTAATAATAATGAGAGAGATCCAAATTGAGCGCCATGCAAATACACTTTTTATCTCATTATCTAGGTGGTCGATATTTTCCCTCACGAAATGAATTATTCCACCACCAAAATGAGTATTCATTCATGACCGAACTAGGCGAAGCTACATATGCATCTTTCCTTCTTCTCCATGCCTGGGAATTCAAATTGCTTTTTCTGGTTGCGAAAACGAGAATCAACATTACTCGTCCTCATCTTTCCTCATCCTTCAATGTGGAGGGACTGAAAACTTTTCTTTTTGCATGTTACAAATATTTGAGACGGGCCGAGGAGTCCCAAGTAAATACATATTGGCTATAATGACCGGGTTTCTGAATATGCCTAGGGCATATGTGGGTTGATTCAATACGATAAATTCCACCTCACAGACGGAGGGATCTCATTGAGCAGTAACCACAAACCTATATGATATTTGCTTCATAAAAGAAGAAAATCCCACTCCTCTAGGTCTTCATTTTCATCATCTACCAATGAGTTGGACACGTACTTAGAAACATGGAACGCCCCGGCGTTACCCACAGTATGGATATTGTCCACTTTGGATACTGAGTCCTCACGGTTTTGTTCTTCTCAGATAATCCAAGAAAACACATCCATACAATTAAAGAAGCCCAATGCCTTATAAGTTGACCCTAGGACTCCCCTCTAGGCGATGTGGGACAAGAGAAGTGCCCCTCTTTGCACGCGTCCGGGTATCGAGGCACGGGCACACCGCCATCCCTCCTCCTTGCGCACCGTCGCCTGGGTCATCACACTCTCCCCCCTTTAGTAGCACAACGTCCTTGCTGTGGCCCCACACGCAATCGAGAGTCGGCTCTGATACCACTTATAATACCCTGGCGTTACCCACAGTATAGATATTGTTCGCTTTGAACACTGAGTCCTCACAGTTTTGTTCTTCTCGGTTTATCCGAGAAAACGCGTCCATACTATTAAGGGGGCCCATGTCTTATAAGTTGGCCCCATGACTCCCCCTAGGCGATGTGGGACAAGAGAAGTGCCCCCTTTGTACGTGTCTGGGGACCGAGGCGCGGATGCACCGCCATCCCTCCTCCCCATGCATTGCTGCCTGGGTCGTCACAAAACAGACTATTCGGAGTAAAATGATAGAGTTGCCACAATAACAATGTTGATCTTTTGAAATGATTGCAAAGCTGAGCCACCACTATTCCAATTCTTTCCAACATAACTTGTGACTTAGTCACCCTGTTGGCATACCTAGTACCTTCAAAGTCTATGTTAACGAATCTTGGAAGATAATATATCCAACTTTTATGTGTTAAGTTTAGAAATAGTTCTCGTAAGGCATAATTAATTTTCACAAGAATTGACTCTGGAAGAATGCGCCCTACATCGACATGAGAACAATGATATGACTGCATTATTTGAATCATGGTAAGGGACATAGTGGTTTGAGTGTAACCATTGTTGGAGCAACCCTAAATGTAAAATTTTTCAAATAATTTGAAGCTATTCTTTTTTTTTCAATTTGGTTAAACCAAATGATTATTTTTCATTAATTTTCCTCAAGTAGTTTAATTATTTTCATTAATATAAATTATTTTAGTTATTTTGAATGGCTCTAGCCATGTAAACCTAGGCATACCTGGTGCCCAATCCCAATCGCACTATGCTACGTGGCAAGGCCAAAAGCTACACTGGCTATAGTTAACTCTAAAAAATCACATTAATTGTGACTATTTCCCGAAATAGAACCAGTCAGTAAACACGTCATATTTCAATATGTAGTTCAACCGTGAGCACTAATCCAATATCCATATATCATAATCCAATAGGCCGATATAAGACATATTAAAAACAAGTCACTCGGATAAAAATTTTCGATGCATGTGCAAGATATAATCTACTTAAAAATCCATTCAATGCTTGATCCGACTTTAAAAAGTAGGATGCCATGGAAATGGTTTGATTTTTCCCTTAATTCTCAAAGTGCTTGGGCTGAGGAAATATTTGGTTGGCCTGTGTGGTTTATTTAGCGCTTAAACAAGATCGGCAACTTTCATCGCTTCTGTGCTTTCGTGGAAAACTGCATTGCGTGGTTTACCGAAAGGAAAATCCTGTGTCACGGACTTTTCAATGGTTTGAAGATTACTAGCAGATTTAATGAAGTTTCTTAATACAACTTAGAAGAAGATGGACAGCAATCATTTGATTATTTTGGGGAATAGCATCTACTCCCAATTTCCTTTTGCGATCAACGGTGCAAAGTTAATGGATGTTGACCAATAAAATATTTCTAAGCTGCAAATATTCAATTATTCTTCTTGTTTGCCCTTTTTTTTGTCACAATTGCAAGAATTTTCCATCGGCTATCGTATGCTGGCTGAATTATGAAAGAAACCCGTGAACCATCAGGAAACATTGAATCGGCTCGGTGAGATTATGACTAATAACAATAATCTAATGACAGTGTTGCGTAATTACATTTATAAACCAAAAGTTGCCTTCCTATATAATTTGTTTTTTGAAATCAAATATTATCATTGTTGTGCTTTCACGATGCGTCATATAATTTATTTTAATAGCCAATTTCTCTGTCAGTTCCATTTTCCAAAGGCAATTAATGATTTTTAAACTTGGGGAGAATGTCGCTAGTCCAACGTTCCATCCATATTACCACGCTGGAAGATGTAACAATGACCATGACGTGCACTACAATAAAAGATTAAGACAAATAATAGAAAAACCCAAGGCACGGTTGGTTGAAATATCTTCAGTTAAGAAAGTGCACGTACCTAGAGATAAAGACGAAGAATTTTCTTGTCCGTGTGTAGATGGAACCCAGTCATATTTCCTTGACTAGAGGGCGAGGTCGATTGGAAGGAGAAGACTTGCATTGCACCGCTCCAAATCAAATAACCTTTAATATTGGGTTAATCAATAGACACCCTGTGCTCGCTTAATGGAAAGAGAAGATGTGCATTGCAATGGGAATAATTCAGAAAGCAAGCGCATTGCATCCGGCCTTTTCATTTGTTTATGTACTGTCTTTTGTGCAGTAGGAAGGCTTCCCGTCTTCCAGAAACATTTTGATATTCATCATCGTTCAGAAAGCGCGCGCTCTACATCGAAGAAAACAATTTAATTTCTGCCAGTCTATGCCAGCAATTGGCTTGCCGGTCGATCAACAATACAATTGCCACCCCTCTCTTCTCATTTCTCCCACGCTCCGTCTCTCGCATTCGGCCTCTCTTAGAGCAATTTTGGATAGTACTGTCTACTGATTGGTCCTCCCTCGCTTTCTTTGATCTGTTCCCTCTTGAAAGTTCTCGCCTAGGCTTGTTTACGTCCTTCTCTCGACGATCCTGCGACTCTCTTCGCATCTCAGCTCGCACAAGGTAACCGCTTTCTCATCTTTCATATGTGTGTTGTCTCTAGCGATTTCTTTGCTTTGCTATCGGAATAATGGGGTAGATTAGTGTGTTTTGGGCTCTTTTTCGTCCGTCGGGGATGTGGGTGGCTTCTAACGTGGGAGGTCACCAGCTCATGATTTACTTTCGTGAAAAAGGAAACCCTTTGCTGTCGGCTTTAGATTTGACTAATCATATGGCCTCTTTGTCTGATTGTTCGTTCACGTCGTAGTTCAGTGTTGATCGTGTTGATCCTTTGTTAAGCTAGAATGAGTTGGAATGCGAGCACGAGAGATTCTACTGCACGCAAAGTTGCATGTACTCGCCTCAACCTAGCGAGTATCTTTTTATGGATCATGAGTTTTCTGACTCTAAGATCTAAGCTCAAAATATATGAAAAAAAATGAAACAGAAAAGAGCAAGTAGTAGGCCAGTTCAATTTTTAATTCCGAAATTGGGAATCGACTATGATAGGGTAGGTTTCAGGATCTTGATCTGGAATTTACACATTCTGAAACTAATCACCCATAAAAGTAATTAGTACTCTCGTAATCAGATTTTATTTGACAATTATGCCTCCCTATAGAACGTAACAAATGAATAATATGCAATTATTGGACGAGATAATCCTAAAAAGTATGCTCCCTTTCACTCCGACTCATTTTCCCCTTCAAAGCTTTCAATAGTAAATGAGTAATTAAAAAGTACAGTCCACCTGATCCAGGTTGAGACGCGAAGGTGATCCTCGAGTTGCACTACCTTTCCGGACTGGGACACCTCCTGATCTGCTTCGAGGCAACTCTTTCTTCTTGGACACTAATGTCATCTCCACATAGCTCCCCGAGGTAAGCCTGACCCTTCATTTTCCAGTCTATTACAATTGATTGGACAAAAATACATTTGATTGTTGTTTACCACGAAACACCTAACCTCCTTAATACAAAATAATACATGTGACTACTTTGGTTGACTTTATCTTTACAGATTAAATTAGAGAAACTCTTCATAACGTGTGGTTTTTCATGCAATTTAACTGCTTATTGTAAAGATGTGACTTTTACAAATAGACAAAGCAAAAAGTTATAGAGCAAAAAGTTATTGACCTACGATAGATTTGACAATATGATTAATGCATGTTTAGGGTGGGAGGAGAGTATAGCCTTTATAGGAGTAATAACTCTTGTATAATATCACAAACTTTTATCTGTTTAAGAAAATAATACATAAGTAGAAATGAACAGAATTAGTCATTGTGTAGTCCAAAATTTGGAGCTTGATTTGGCTTGCCATCTATAAAGGACCAAATCATGAAAAACAATCTAATTGTCACATGAATCGGTGATGGGGTGCCAGTCAATCGATAATACGAGACTCTCGTCTACTACTAATTGCTCCTCTCCCACTCTCTCTCTCTTGCAAAAGAATTAGAACCATTGTCCTCGGTCGCTTTCTTTGATCTTTTCCCTCTCGAAAGTTTTCCCCCAGCCTAATTTAGGGCTTCCTCTTTCAGATCTTGCGCCTCTCTTCGCATCTCAGCTCACGCGAGGTGAGGGCTTTTTCATGTCTTATTAGCATGTCTTTTTTTTTATTGATTCATCGCTTTGCTATCTGAATAATTGGCTGAACTAGGTGTGTTCTGGGCCCTTTTTCACTACTGGGAATGTCGAGGGGCTGCCGAATAGCGAAGGAGAGTCTTTTATTCTCTCTTCGGAGTCGCTGTTGCCTATTAACCATGTTTGTCTCAAGCTCAGATTTGACTCATGTGAAAAAGAAAGCCTTTGTTTTCGTGTGTCATTAGTAACTTAATACTAATGGGTTGTGCTCATTTGCGTCATTTAACAAATTATAGCTATCTGTTGCAGCCAATATATCACTCGATAATTTAAATTTGAAAGTCCAGGTTGAATAGCTAGGTAACATCACACCATATATTCGTCTTATATAAAACTGTTGGCTTATAGGGACAACATGAACTAAATAAGAGAGAAAAGACAACGACCATTTGTTCAACTCTACCTTGCATACTTCATTAAGAATATGATAACGGAATAAAAAACAACAACAAATCATGAAAGAAGAGGGGGAAAGTTAAAATTCCTCGAAATATGTTTGAATGCATGTGCGGTGGAAATGACGTAAATGGAACTTAATTTCATTAATAGACTTAATTATCTGTCATTCTATTCATCCTTAACATTTCCTCTTTTTTCTATGCACTTTTAGAAAGAAATAAAATGTGGGCCCAAAAGGAAGTATTTCCCTTACATTTAGAATTATTCTCATCGGCTTCCTTCATAATTTAAACAGCCAAGCAATTGAAATTTTTTCCTCAATTAATATTATAGCTTAGATAATTTACAGATGAACGATGTTTAAAAATTGAAACCTACCAAACTGCAAACATGATTGATGGAAATTTCCTCCAATTAAGAAAGTGCACGCATCTAGAGGATGAGGTTTATCAAACAACGATTACATGAAAATCTATGAGGTCAGCCAATGGAAATGGGTATAGACAAAAGGGGCAGTGAAAATGAGGTGGTGGACACAGTTAGGGTTGCTTATATATATGAGGCTAAAAACAATAAGAGTAAGATTGAAGATTATAATAAGGATTAGGCATCATGTGAGCTTATGTTAAGAGGAAGATTATGCAGTGGAGTTTCCTAAATAATTTCAATGTCTTAGTTGTGAACTGAAATGAAGTAATCTGACTTTGAATATGATAGAAGTGTATGAAATTATGTAGTTGTTCAAATGCGTTATGAGGAAGTTGATTAATTACACCTGAATCCGTTTAAATATTTATGTGTTTCTGAACAAGTAAATGATGTGGGCCTTTCGTGGGCCTATTTAGGGCCATCTAATCTTCCACAGTGGAAGTTACTTAACTAAAGGCCGTGCCTTCATTACCTGTCTCTTTCTCAACATCACGCACCTTCTTCAACATTGGCTTGGGGAGAAATTAAGTCTGCGTTATACGGAGGGGACCATGCTGGCGAGCATTTGTAGAAAAGCATCCTAAAAGCGTCTTTCGTTGTTCATCAAACCTTTAAGCAGCAGAAAAAAGCATCTTTGCTTTCGACTTCCCCCCTCAGATCGCCATGGACAGAGGTCAGAGTCAGGGAAAGAGAAAGAGAACAGAGCAAGAGAACACTGAAGGAGCATCCACTTCTTCATCCATCTCTTCGGCAGCCACAGGGGTGGATAGTGGTGACGTGTTCTTGAGTTTTAACAGCTCGGATACGCGCAAGGACTTCACCGATCACCTCTATCACAGTCTGGTCAAGGCAGGGACTGTACCCATTGACGTGTTCAAGGACGATAAAAGCATCTTGATTGGCGAGGAATTCGGTTCACAAATTCTCAATGCCATCGCGCGGTCAAAGATTTCGATCCCCATCATCTCCGAAAATTACGCTTCGCGCAAATGGTGCCTCTGTGAGCTCATTCATATCATGGACCGCAAGAAAAGCTCGTCACACATAGTCTTGCCCATTTTTTACAAAGTTGCCCCATCGGATGTGCGGCATCTAAAAGGAAATTTTGGAGCAGCCTTCCGTGAGAGTGAGAAGCGTTTTGATGATGAGGATATCCAGAAAGCGAAACAAGCACTTAGAGAAGTGAGTGACTTACGTGGATGGGAATCCAGCAAAGTTGCCAACGGGTACTTCTTTGAACTTTTCCTTTTTTCATTTTTATTTTATAAATAAGTTTTCTTCTTCACGATGAAATGCAGATGAATTGCTTTCACTGCTAGCTCAGAAAAGATCCCCAAAATGTCCCAATAAACAACCATAATGCCTCGAAGACAAGAAACACTATTACTCCCTATGATGTCCCCGAAAACTAAATCAACGACGACTGAACCCAAAGCATCCCATGGTGCCCAAGAATTTTACATTTGTCTCCCGTGCTAAGCAACAAACATAGAGATGACAGCCCCTTCAACCCAATAGTATCAATCACTAAAACGATATGCCTACAGTAGACTTCAATTCTTGGTCTTCCGTAGCTTGATCAAAACCATAGAAAATCGACTTCCTATTGCCAACGTGGGTTGGATCAATTGACAAAAATGAAACACTTGGCGTTGAATATTTCGGGTTCATGATCTCTTATTGCTTTTGTTGTTTGACAGGCGAGAGGGAGAACTGATACAACTCGTGGTCAAAACTATTTTAAGCGAGTTACAGAAAGATTTTCAGCTAGACATTCCTAGGCAGCTAGTTGGACTTGATGGTCGTTTGAGAGAAATCATGAATTGGATTCGCAGTCCTTCCGTCAATGCTCGAATGATTGGAATTTATGGCATGGGCGGGATTGGCAAGACAACACTTGCCAAGTGCATTTACAATCAACTCTTGGTTGAATTTGAGCATGCCAGCTTCCTTCCAAATATTAGAGAAAAAGCTACACGTCACGACGGTATTGAGGTTTTACAAAGTCAAATGATATCTGATATATTACAGAGCGAAAATAAAGTTTCTAGAATTGACGATGGGATTAATATAATCAAATCTAGATTCAAAGGAAAAAAGGTCCTCATTCTTCTGGATGATATAGATGACCAGGATCAATTAGATAAGTTGGCTGGGGAACGAGACTGGTTTATCGCAGGAAGTATGATCATTGTGACAACTAGAAATGAAGCCGTGCTTGTTCAATCTAAATTTGAGGTAGATTACAAGTATGAAATGGAGGGTTTGGAAAAGGTGCAATCTTTGCTTTTGTTTAATAGACATGCATTTCGTATCGATTATTCTCCGCGAGACTTTGAGAGCATATCTCATGATATCATATCTACCATGGGTGGGCTTCCCTTGGCACTTGAGGTTGTAGGTTCGTACTTGTACAAAAAAACGAATAAAAAAGTATGGGAAGATGTGCGGAAGCAATTACAAAGCCAACCGCATAGAGATGTGAGAAAGATATTGCGTATAAGTTATGATGCACTAGAAGACGGACATAAGCAAATTTTTCTAGATATTGCTTGTTTCTTTATTGGCGAAAGTATGGACGTTTTGGGCCAATATATGATGTGCATGTGGGAGGGCTGTGGGTTATATCCAAATCTAGGAATTGAAGAGTTGAAGTTGAGGTGTTTAATTAAAATTGGAGATGATGATGAGTTGAAGTTGGAGATGCATGATCAATTAAGAGATCTTGGAAGGAGCATTTTTTGTCAAGGTCAGTCGCTTGAGAAACGCAACGGACCATGGGACCATGATTATGAGGGAGTCCCACATGTACTGAGAGATATCAATGTAAGATGAGACACTTCTTTCTTTTTCTCTCCCTCTTAATTTAATATACTTAATCCGATCCATTCCAAAATTTCATTTAGGATAGCTAGATGCTCTTACTTTCTAGGAAAATAATTCTTATTGAACATCCATGTATGTCCATCATAGATTAATTATGATAGCTTAATGGATTATAAGTATCTCAAAGATTAAAATGTTATGTCGTTTGATCTGATTGCATTATATAAGTTACATCTATAAAAATTTAATTGAAAATAAATTTAAGATCCTTTAACTACAATTTTACACTATAAATTTCATTTACTACAAGCATGTAATGCTCATCTCTAATTGAAAATATTGGTAATCTGAAGGTCTACATTAATGAATGAAGATGTAGATCAAATATATGAAGATTTATTGGTTAAAAAGAAGATAGTATGTGTCAATTCTAATAACTAATAATTAATTCAAAAACCATAAAATTGAAAACATATTTCACACTTATTGCATGTGCTGCTTTCTAGTACAGTCGAATATATTGTGGTGCTCCTATGATTTAGGAACTGAATGTTTCATTTTTGTTTCTTTATTTTGATTTTGAAAATCTAGTCCCTCTACTAGTTATTTTTATGTCTTCTCATTAGTATTTCCTTTTAGTAGATAAGACATCAAACATCTTCTTAAATTTTTTTAAAAGAAAATGGTACTATTTTTGGTATATAAAAATAAGTGATATTTCTCGAAAAACTTTCATATGACAAGCTTTACTCAACCATAATATTGTGAAAGAAAGTTAAAACAGCTTCAATTTTAGTAATTCCCGAAGTGATTTTTTCAATCCCCGTCAAAATATAAAATGTGTATCTCTAACCAATATTACCATGTCGCTCTCAAGTCATTTGTTCAAATTTCGGAAGGTCATAAGAAAATTAAATGTGAGTATATGTGTCCATATTTGTATTCAATAAGGATAGGAAGATAACAAATTATGCTAGTTCGAGATTTAAGAAAGCAGAAAAAAAAAGATTTTAAATTTTTTTAACCAAAAAAAGAAGATTTAAAAAAGCGAGAACTAAAAAGTTAAAAGATCTTTATAAAAAAGAAGAAGTTAAAAGACAATTTAGACCCTTAACATATTGATTGTCTCGTCAAATTCCTTCCCCATATCCGGATACACAATGATGAACCATTTAAAATACTTACAGTGCCGAAGGTGGTTCCATGACTTGATGCGGGCAGCTTTAAGCGGAGATGAAGACCTTTCTGAAGTAAGATGGCTTGAGTGGGAGATCAATAAATGCCATTCGTCTCTTTCGACGGCCAATTTGCGTTTGCCGAAATTAGCGGTGCTGGATTTAAGAGTGAGCAAAATCACAGAGGATTGGGAAGGATGGAGTTCATTCAGGGTAAGATGATTTTCGGTTTGTTTTGTTTGGTCGATCCGGTCATTCTTTGATAGCCTGTTCTCCTCTTGTATTAGGCGTCAACACGGCTAAGAGTTCTCGACCTCACAAATTGCCGGAATCTAAGGACTACTCCTGATCTCTCGGCTTTTACCCAATTGAAGATTCTCATCTTACAATGTTGTTTCGAACTAAAGCATCTCCACCCTTCTATTGGCGAACTCAAGAGCCTCGTTTCCTTGGACTTGACGAACTGTAAAAGTCTCAAGGAGCTACCAGAGGAAGTGGGCGAATTAAAAGATTTAGAAGAGCTTGATTTAAGGATGAGTGGTATTACACGGATCCCTACGTCTATTCGTTCTCTGGGGAAGCTAAAGAAACTGAATGCCTCAGATTGTAAGTCACTGAGAGGAATCCCTAGCTCAATTGGGGATTTACAGAATTTGCAACTTCTGCACATTAGTTATTCTGGGATTGAAGAGCTCCCTAGTGCTATTGGAAGGTTGAAAAGTCTGCAGACTCTCAATGTCTCTAGGACACCGATTTCTGACCTGCCGGAAAGCATCCGGAATCTTTCTTTTCTCCATCGCCTTGACCTGGGTCACTGTGACAAGCTCCGATCGCTGCCGGAGCTTCCCTCGAAATTAGCACATCTGGAGGTCTCTGATCAGAGTCTTAGGCTGCCACAGCTTTCTAGCCTAATTAACCTAGAACGGCTCCATCTTGGAGGATGCCATCTGCTTGAAGACATCACCGACCTTCCCTCAAGACTCTGGAAACTCGATGGATTCAGGTACTTGGAATCATTTTCAATATTCAACTGCATTTCCATGGAAATATTGGACCTTTCAGAATTAGTTCATCTCAAAAGATTGGACGCTTGGACTTGCAATAACCTAGTCGAAATTCAGGGCCTTGCTAATTTGGAGTTCTTGGAGGACATAATTATGGGGAAATGCAATTCCATTAAAAACCTTCTCTATCCAAAATCACGGCGTTTAAAGAAGATAGATGTTTGCAGATGCGACAATCTAGTCGAAATTCAAGGTCCTATTGATGGTGCGAAGTTTTTGGAACGGTTGTGTATTGACAAATGCAAATCATTGGAGACTTTGCCAGATTTGACAGGATGTGAGAAGTTACAACATCTAGTCATTCGAAACTGCAAGAAACTTACTCAGCTTCGGGGACCTGAAAAGTTGGATTCAATCAAATGGCATATTTTTGGTTGCAACTCATTGGAAGCAATCCCGAAATAATCTAGAGAATGGTTTCTTTGGAAATAATGAAAGAGATCTGTATTGATCTATTTGTTGAAATATTATGTGCCAATGATGATAGTGTGATGAATCTTGTACCCATATTACAATAGTGAGACGAGTCATGTTCCCTCAAAAAAGGTAAATAAGTAGCGAGCAATCATTTTTCTTCTGAGATTTATGACCTACATATCATTGCTATCTTCTTTTGACAAGAAGGTTTTCTATGACAGGGTTATGTACTTCCCTAAATTGCTAGTCTTACATAATTGAAGGTGTGGGGGAGTTGGTCATAAAAGCTGACATGATGCCGCAACCAAGATCAAAATGTAGACCCAAATGTCTATAGAAGGCATTCATCATCTAGTAAGATTCTTCATCCCGTAATGGCCAGTGAGCGAATAGAGTAATATACTTTTCTCGAAGCTATATTTTTTGAGAATGATTTACTCCACAGTGGGTATCTATCTTATCGATTTTGGAAACTCTGGATTTGCCTGCATATAGTGCTATTGGTTATGTTATAGCAATTTTTTTTTTGTTTATACTTCCATTGGTAGCTTTTTAGACTGCAAACAGATTAACGGCTTGTTAGCAGCTCGTGAGGCAAGGATGAAAATACCAAACATAGGTAAACAAGAATTCCCTAGTGATGGTAAACGAGGATTTGAAATTTCCACGTGGAGGCTGATGATCTTCTGCTACTCGAATTGAAATTCATATTTTCTTCGAAAAAATCCTTGGCCATTTTGAGATCCTTTGAGTTATCATGTCAAATTTGACTTATGGTGGATGTCCTGTTTGGGACAAACGCCTTTCGGTTTTTCTCAATGAATGAAAACCCTGTCAAGTTCCTTAATGATCCCCTAATGTTCCTCCTGAACCTTCTAAGATGAGCATCGGTTCCCAGTAAGTACGATGAACAGAGCTAAAATAAGTTAGAAGGTTCAAGTGTTTCTGATTGGTGTAAAAAAATGTTAAAATAGTTTTGGCCAGTCTGTCATAAATGAATTTGCACCCCCTTAACATCACCAGTAGTCAAACTATTGTTTTGAAATATTATTAGGGAGCGTACACTGGTGCTGCTTCCATGACAGGTTTAGTGGCCTATGAAATGTTCAAGGCTTACTTTGGGACTTGGATTCAATCAGCTGTATTGATGACCTTTAGCATTGTTGGACAATTATTTGCCCGTCTATGAAACAAGCTGGGACAAGGAGCTCAATAACTTGCTAATCGTCCCATTTGATCACTTTGTTGTCATGGAATTGTATTATCACGACTGATTTGGGTGTGGCTCACTTGTCTGAGGATCTTAGGTTTCTAGACCCGAGAGTGATCAAAATGAATAAAAGGGATTTTTGCAGAGGATGTATCAGTGACAGCTGAGGACCATCTTGTGTGCCAAACTTGAAGAGGCTTGTGGGCCAACTGGAGTATCCTGAGGAAGTTTTGATGCTTGTGAAGATCCAAAATACTTGATCTGTTCTTAAACAGCACATACCTGAACAATAATCAATGTATTTTTTTTTAGATTGAATTTGCTTTCTGTATGCTTGTTAGGTTCCATCTCTGTGTTAACCAAATGAGTGGCTGCTAATTTTTCTATTTTTTTGGTACGTTACCTGATGCAGAGTTGTTTGATGTGGCTGCATTCAAATGATGCCCCTCCTGAACTCGACAAGTCTACAGAGGGAGGTGTGCACTGCTAAGCTCCTCCATTTCTATCATTTTGTTTGTGTGATGATATCCTTTAAATGTTGTCATATAGGTTTCTGATTTGACAAGCTCAGTTCTCTTGTGTGTGGTATTAGATTCGTAAAGTTCAAATTAACATCCTCAACTTATCCCAAATTGCTGATTTTGCTGATTGGATATTGCCAATGATTAAGTAACAAATACATCTTTCTGTTTAGTAGATTAGGCACTTCACCTTTTAAGCGTAATTTTATTAATATTGATTCTGCTCCTGAACACAAACGAGGATCTTTTGGTATCAAATCTGCTAAGGCTATGTACTTTTTTTCCGTGAGTGTTGAGTGCATATTCAAAACAACTTCATTGCAGTCTCAATTTTGAAATGGAGTACAGCAACTTGATGCCTCAATTGATTCATGCCTAGTATATATTCACCTTTGACCAGGGTCGGATTTTGAAGGTTCTTAAATTATTTTACATCTAGAACATTAATGTATAACCGACAATATGACACTATGAGCATGACCTCTATGACCTTTGGGATGAATAATTGTTTAATCGATACAATTCAAGCCTAGAAAAATGTACGAATGAGGAATATTCCATGACCCGCATCATAGTTGCTGTAACTTGAATAATCTAGTACACCAGTGCCATGCTTGATGACCAGAAAGCCAGTAGCGTCCAATACTTGGATAACTGATGATTAATTCTTAAGTTTACTTGAAAAATTGAATCTGCAAGTAAACTAACTTAAGGATGCAGTCATGCTATGGATTACATCACTTATTCAAAACGGGATAGAAGAAGAAAGGCAACATGTGCTTTTATAATTGGATTTCATTGTTAATCTTCGCTGAACCGAAACAAGAAACTTTTTCTTCCTCAGTCGAAACTGGACAGCATGTTCTGATATGCCTCTCCGGCTTATATGTTGAGCCACATTTTCTTTCACCCCAAGAAAATAATTAATTCCAGACAATGAACATGACAACAGATGAAGGGAAAAGACAAAGATGAGATGACAAGACCGTCACAACCGAAGAATCCTGGGTCCTTGGGACCTTTGCTCCTCCATTACCATGCGGTCTTCCCATAATTGGCGGATGATAGAACCAGAAGAACTGTGTGGCTCAAGATCATGCATAAGTCGGTATTTGTCACCTATCCAGAGAGTTGAGACCTCAAAGGTTTACCTTTATGAAGAGGCTCTGAGACAATTGTCACAAGGATTAGAACCATATTTACAGTCTTTCTGATCCAAAGACTCGCCTGCCACCGACACTGATCCTGAAAATTTCGAAAATTAGTGAGGAAACACATGTTTATCGATGAACTTTGCTCCAATCAGTTACGTGGAATATGAGTTTAGCCCAAATGTTCCATTATGATTTGAATATGTTGCCAACAGACCCATCTAATGATCCAGCGCCCAGCCAAGTTAATGCCAGACTAACAACAATCAATAGAACAAAGTGGAAAGTGGAAACACAAAATAGAAGCACACTTGGTTGAGATCATTAGAGAGAAGTCGAGAACACAAGTTGGATTACCTTGAGTTCACAATATTGCTGCATTTTCCTAGCTTGAGCCATCGCAGTTTAAAGATTTTGGTTTTACATCCTTGACCACTCCTTAACATGCACACAACCCGGCTAAAATCCTTTTTTGCATTTAGAACAATGCATACTGCTGGTAAGTTATCTCTTCCTGCCCTCCCTGATTCTTGGTAATAGCTATCAATTGACTTGGACATTGTGTTGTGGATGAGAAAACGCTGACCATATGCCATAATAAAAAAAAATTACCAAACAAACAACAATAAGATAAAATATGACAAAAACATTATAACTGAAGGTAGATCAGAGTTATTTTCCATTTTTACAGTAAAGAAAGAACTTTATCCTTGTCTGACTTAATTTCAGCACACCAAAGTTCCATGCGTAGAAGAAAGAGTATGACTTGAAAAAATACTTGCGAGTTCATGCAATCAATAGCCAAGAATGACAATTTAGCAGGCCACTGGACCAAGCAACCAGCAAAGTTTACTTCCAAGCACACTAAGAAAACAAGTAGTGGAACTTAAACATTAGAAGAACAATGGATTAGTCAAGTATCTGCTTGCATGTCAGCTTGATTCTAAAACTAAAAATAAACAAAGGCCAAGAGTCCATTTCAACTCACAACATCAGGTTTGTCTATTCCCATTCCAAAAGCAATGGTAGCACATACAACCTGGACCTCTCCAGTAAGCCATTTCTTTTGAACAGCTACTCTCTGACGGGCTGCTAATCCAGCATGATAGTACACCGTCTTTATCCTGCACTTATCATTCAAGTATTCTGCAACATGAACACATTCACTCTTTGAGAGGCAATATACTATGCCACAAAAATTAGCAAAACGATTCTTTAGCAGCTTTCCAAGCTGCTTCAGTGATGCCTTGGTCTTGGCTATGACTTCGTACTCTAGGTTTGGTCTGTTAAAGCTTGTCTCAAGAACAAGAGCATCGGGGATCCTGAGAGCTTTTAGGATATTATGCAATGGATGCACATTTCAACCAGTCCCAAGTGATTATTTCAACATTATCTGGAGGTTAATGTGCAAGTTTCATGCCTCAGAACTGGCTGAGTGGCAGTTGCAGTTAGGGCCATCACTGGGACATAAGGAAAGTTTTGCTTGAGACATCCCAGTCCCCTATAATCTGGACGAAAATCATGTCCCCATTGACTGCAATGATGGTAACTAAGATAGTAAAGACCAATAAGCTTTTACTCGTTTACAATCATTCAAATATATGAGAAAAGCTTAAACCAGCAGTACATTCCTTGTATGAGATGGCACTGGCAGTGGAAATCCAGTAAAGAGCTCATAAGAAACACAATCAATGATCAAATGTGAGAATTTTTTTCCCCTCATATCTCAAGTTGTTAATATATAGAATAAAGGTTCAAAGAACAAATAGGGACACAAGAACCGGCTTAAAAGACCTGACTATCATGCCGAACATGGACACTCCGATTACTTTCAATAGTGATTTCCATTGGAGCTTATTTTAGTGGTGTGTATTTTGAATATGATTGATGATGTCTCACTGAACTATTCCAAAAGAAGGAACTAGATCAATTCCAGAATTAGCTATAACACTGCATTCTGTTATACTAAAACTTCACAGAAGGTCTGGTTTCAGAAGGTTCTGTGAAATATCTGACAATGTAATATGAGAAACAAAGAAAATGCAAAAACATTCAAAAATAAGAGTCTGAGTGGAGCATATATAAAACTTAACGATGCTTTTCTTTAACTGGAACAAGCTGTAGATATGCAGCGGCAACATCACAAATATTTATTCCTTCTGAAGTAACTCTAGCATGATCTTTGCTTCAGAGGCAAGGATGCCAAAAAAAATACCTCACACCATGTGCCTCATCAACAACAAAACCAGCTAGTTGTACCTGCAATGCGTAAGGGTTGAGTATCAAAAAGTTCAAAAAAAATTTCAGAAAAGTTATGGCGTATCAGAAATAGTACCTTTCTATACAAGCATTTCAATATCTCGAAAAATGATGAGTTTCCCATAATTCTTTCAGGAGTTACATACAATAGCTTGCACGATGGTTTGTCTTTCCTGAAAAGGCAGGCAAAGCAGTGGAGATTGATGATTTGACAATTGCAACACTAAGCAAAAAAAAAAAAAAATTAGATGTCCAATAGAAACTCCATTGCAACATATGGAGCATTGCCCAACAATTTACAGCTGGATATAGATTGTTTGGTATTATATACTTCTCTAATAACACTAAGATCCTAAAATGAGTGTTTAGAGCAAATATCTTAGGCATGAATCTTTTCGTCAACCACATATAAAATGTGCATCCATTACAACAAATGGAGCATAGCCATTTTATGGCAGGATAAAGATTGTATTGTATGTATACTTCTCTAGGAACAGAGAGAGAGAGAGAGAGAGAGAGAGAGAGAGAGATAAGCCTTGCCTTAGTTCTTGGAGGACAGCCGCTGCTTGGGCAGCAGTTTGCTGAGAGTTCAAAAAAGTAGATGGTATTCCATACTTGAAGGTTAGAGTAATTATTTGATCCTGGATGAGAGATAGCAGGAGAGATATAACAACTGTGACACCTGGTTTAAGAGTTGCTGGCAGCTGAAATGACAGGTAAAAACATCAGAAGAGCACATGAAGAAAGGAAGGGATAAGGGAATTATTCTTATATTCACCTTCTGCTGATCAGAGCACCAGTTGTCACTATTTGTCTCATAATTAGTTCAGCTAGAAACATTTGAACTACTTCAAGACTGAACAGAAAACACTTCAGGATAATTCGACTTAATAAATTCAGATGAGTATCTTCCTGAGAATCAAATATTTTGCATGCTACCAAGATCCTTCTTATATAAAAGGACATGAATTTCAAACCAATTATGCACATACTTGCATAGGAGATATATAGACATCTACTATCTGCATTGGTGCAAGTAATTTGAAAAAATTTTCCTCTTTTAATTAATCACCTTTTTGAATTGGACTTGAACTATGATTGACAACACTTCTTACATGCAAAAATAAGATAAATTTTCCAGTAAGTAATTAGAAGTTCCTAGAAGCATAGCACAAACGTCAAATTCTAGTAATTACAGAATAGATAGGAATGTGCAAAGGCAGAACACAAATGTCCTGTATTTCCTTCTTATCCAACTTAATCCAATCCGATACATTGGAATTAAGGTTTATGTATCTGAATCACTTCCTATCGCTTAATTTGCATCTCAAAAACATTTTCTTCCCTAAGTTTTAGCACGGACTTCTCAACATTGCTAACAAAGCAAATTACAAGATCATTTTAAAGCTTAAATTTCATTATACAGGTCTACCCATCTAGTAATTGGTGGAACCATTGAGCAAAGTGAACAGGGCTAGTGCTCTAAACATTGTCTCCACACATACTTCTGCATACGATCATTACACAAATGAAGTAATATTAGCATTCACTAACCTGGTAATATAAACTTTTACCACCTCCAGTGGGCATGAGAATGAAGCAATCTTGATTGTCTACAGAAGCTTTACAAGCCTGATGCTGCATTGGTAGAAATGCCTTGTTTCCAAATATTACTTCATTTGCCAATTCTATGTCATCCAAGGCTTGCAATTCCTCGTAACTCAGAGTCCCTTCTTTGGATGTCGAAATCTGAGAGCAATGTCTTTTATATGAAACTGACGATAGTGAAGCTTCAGTGAGAGTGCTCTTACAGTCCTGCAAAAGAAATAAGCCTCTTCAGTACTGTAATAGTTTCTGACATGGACTGTCATGCAAAATGAAAAACGTGCACAAAGAAATCACAAGCCTTCATTTATGCAAAACATTCCTATCAAAGATGCTGATTGCTAAGTTGCACACTTTGATGATCTGCTATACTCTCAAAGTATTCGCGAAATATAGGTATTTGTACATCATCCAAAACTCAAATCAACTTTTTTAATCTCCAAAAGGGTTTTAATATGTCATTTTGGATCTTGAAGACTGGACGTAATTGGCAAAGCTAGGAGAGTCTATTGGACAATTGATTGGATAAGCTTCATAAGCAATATACTAAGTACTTTTTGTAGATTTACACTGTGTAGGTCCCATGCTGTGTGCAGAATCAAAGCAAATTGGAAATGATCAACGAAAGACTAAATTATAAGAGAAAAGACACACTGATTTAAGTGGTTTGGCAGTACTGTCCATGTCCATGGGAGAAGCATACCATGGATTCTAAAGATCGTCCAGCCAGAGGTTGAGTGGATGAATTGCTTGGAGTGCTGCTTTTGTCAGGACTATAGCATGTGGATTTCCTACCCATATTACTGCCATATATATTTTCTTCGTCTTCACTATCAGTAGAGGAATCCACCTCAAGAAAATGTATTTTGCAGGTTGTGGAGAATCTTCTATAACATTGACATAAGGTATAACATCGCATTCACCATCATTACAGATATCTTGGTCAAGCATATCGACAAGCTTCTGATTCCACAGCTTGCAAATCATCCCAATCCTCAGAATGTTGCATGGTTTCAGCAAGTTCTGCTAGGAAGTCATCGCCACAGTGCTCCACGGTGATGAACACTCGACCTTCGTCACCTTAAGAGAAACCAAAAGAAGAAAGAGATGATTTTGCAAGTTCTATGGCAAACAAGGGATCAAATAAATACAATCTACAATGTGTAACTTGTACTTAGTTCAGTGAGAGACTATTGATTTTAATGCCAGACCCCATAAGTAATTTGCAGTGAGTTCAGAAACAAGCCAGACAGTTCACTAGTCTATAGGACTACTCCGCCAGACGCACAAAGAAACAAGGATGCGATTTACACTCGATGAAACCAAATTTAACTGGCTCCAGTAAATTCAGATCCAAAGTAGACTACTCTAAAGTCACTGGAATAGCGACTGACCTCCATAAATGCACAATCAATCACAAGCAATTACGTCATTCGCTAATGACCAGATATCGCGCGATTTGGGCAATAAGCAAGGAAAAACCACCATTCAACAGCACATCAAGCTGGAACAGAACCGGACATTTTGCCCGTCAGAAAGACTACTTCACTAAACCCGCTCCGCTCTATTCAAACCTAAAGCAGACTATTCCACGGCCACCATCGTCACCGCGGTGGACGAGGAATACCTACATAACCTCTGCAACAGCTAATCAGCATATAAAAAAAAAAAAGAATAAAAAAGGGCGACGGAGTGATGATTCGAGTACCGTAGAGCGAGATGAGACGGTCCAAGCACTTGCTGGCGGACTGCTCGTCAAAGCCGAACTCGAGAGCCAAGCTCAGCAACCGAGCTTTCTCGACCTCCAAGCCCCGATCCTCCATGGATCTTCAACCCGGTCGACGCAATTCGACGGATTGACGATGCACGAGTCGGGATCGAATCGATCCGTAGAGTCACTCTCGAGAGAGAGCGCGCGCTCAGGATGCTCTAAGTTCGAAAACCCTGGCCAGGCGATGGGGGGACTGATGTTTCCCCGTTCCTATTTTCGTATGGCGGGACTAATGTTTGGAAATTCCGTTTTCGCACCCGAACTTTGTTTAAACTCTACTTTTGCCGCCAGGTAAGTTTCTCTGGTTTCATTCGACACCCTTGGTTCTGTTTGGTGGGCTCGAATCATTCCTGACCTCGGTAGACAGGGAAGTCTGTAGAGGATTCTTTGCAAACAGAAGACTTGCACCTCATACTAAAGTTATAGATCTGCGAGGCGCATCTCAGATATTGCATTTTTACCTTTAGATGTCACGGACTGGAATTCTCCCGTACTCATGTATCCTTGTGAGCGAAGCTTAGGGCGTTGTCGTGATGGGATTGAGACAGAAGGGAAGATATAATTGGTCCGTGGGAGTAGCATTGGGATGGTTTGTACTAAGAGATCAAGAATAGATAAGTTATATCTTTGAAAGCTCTGAAGGGAGATTGTTTTGCCGTGTACAAACTGGTTGGGAGGTGATGGCATTCTTCTGACGAGGCCATGGCAAGCCGAAAATAAGTTGTTATGCCAGAAGGGTGCTACGAGTCCCGTTATGAGGGAGATCCTCAAGCTAGGTTGGGTGTGACATGATCCGATACGAGGTTGTTTTTTGCCGTATTGTCATTATAGAAAGAAAGCTGGCGTGGAGGCCTCGACCCTCTTAGGTGCTGCACAAGCTTTTGCGACTGTGGAAACTATTGGCTTGTGACACATGTCTATATATGTTTGTCACAATGGAATGAACTTCAATTTTTTTTTTTTGAAAAGATAGCATCTCCAGCTTGAATTGATTTTAAGTTTGTTCCCTAAGATCACGCGGGCGCGTACATATTAATGTAAACACTTAATGAAACAAAGCAATAACAAAGATGAAACAAATCAACAAAAAGATCTTTTTTGGGGTTTTTTATGTGTATGCAATGCATGTAATGGAAAATTAATCATATGCAACTATCTTAATGCAATTCTAAATTAATTTATACTACGTGGTATGCTATTTAACTAAATGACATGCAAAAATGTATTTTTTTAGGCATTTTATTATTTATTTAATGAAAATTCGAAATTAAATAAACTAATAAAATATGAGTCCTAATCTAGTATGATTCCTAAATTTCTAAATGTAATGATATGAAATCTTATGCAATCTCTAAATGACATGAAATTTGATGCATCTAATCTAAATGATAAATAAAACCTAATAATGCAAACTAATATGAAAAAACTCTTGTTAAGACATGCATATGATTTTTTTAGATTTTATTGAACTTGAAATAAAATATAAAACCTAATTTAGACTTGCAATAATATATAATATGCAATCTGATTATACAATGCGATACTATCTAGCACGCGATCTAATCTAAATATGGAAACGCAATTTTTTTGGTATTTTTTATTTGAGAAAGGAAAACATATCAAATCAAACAAATAAACCTAACATGGAAATAACATCTAAATTCACCAATAAAAGTTTGCGAATAAAATCGATAAATTGATCTTAAACCTTAAAGATCAAGATATCAATTCTATAGATTCCCGCGCAATTAATTATTTCATCTAAAGTCTTATAGACCGAATAAAAAATCGATATTGCGATTGCGAATTAGGAAATTAATCCTAATTGGTAATGCCTATCTCTCAAAGGAATTGCGTTAGACATGAGAAATCTTATCAATTTTAAGCAAAAGAATATTCGGGCCAAATTCAAATAAGATTTTACCTAATATTTGGATAAAATTTCCAAACTCGAACCAATGGCGAGCAGTAGACCATGACAGTGATGCTCGTCAGTGAGGATGGCTAGGTAGCGGGTTGATGAATCTCACAGCGATGGCTTCTCCATAAGAAAATGTTGGCTAAATTCTATGTGAAATTTGCAAGTCACCACAAGCCAAAATTCTTCCCGTTCTCCTTGCGAGAAAAATATTATTTTCCTTGCATGAGTGATTCTTCAATGGACATCATACGCCAATGACACCTAAGGCTTGGAGACGTTGACAAGAGGCAAGGCATGGGCTGCTTTCCAGATGATGAACTTTTCCCCTTTAAGTTCTCAACTTTATTAATCTCTTCAAGAAAATTTGATTCATGAGAATCCAATGAAAATCCGGGGAGGATTCTTCAAACACACAGGAGGAACAACGGCGAATGCCGGTGTAAATCCCAAGATCGGCAAGCAGGGATCGTTGCCGCGGTGAAAAATCTTTGACGCTGCGATGATGTGGAAGTCACCGGAAATCATCTAAGCATGTTACGGCTGA
The DNA here is from genome assembly GCA_019926035.1 of Melaleuca alternifolia. Lineage (NCBI taxonomy): Eukaryota > Viridiplantae > Streptophyta > Magnoliopsida > Myrtales > Myrtaceae > Melaleuca > Melaleuca alternifolia. Next base: position 220,060 of record JAGKPW010000745.1, on the reverse strand, counting down.
GAAATTCGTTGCCGTGCAGATGGTGGCCTTTTTTCTCTGGTTTTGTTTTTTTGGATGTGCTCTCGTAGAAGATTTCCCCAACCCAAGCTCTCTCTTTGACTTTTCTTTCTTTTCTTTTTTCGCCCATCGTCAGAGAAGCCCCTTGAAGAACTCCCCTCAATTTTTCTCCTTTCTCCACCGAAGATCCCTCTCTCTCTCTCTCTCTCTCTCTCTCTCTCTCTCTCTATGTGTGTGCGCTCTGCTCTTTTTTGCCGAGAAAAGTCTTGTGTGTGTTCTCTCGAAGTCTCTAGGCCGAACGAAGCTTAAAAAATATCTTCGAAGGAAAACCCCCCGCCTCCCTGGAGAAAGACTTGGACGCCCTTTAAAAAAGGGAAAAAGAAAATCTCGGATTTGACCGAATTTCTTTCCCCTTTTTTTTATATTATTTGCTCCCCCTTCCATGTCATCTCTTGGGCGTCCTCTTGCTGGAGAGATCAAATATTCGGTCAAATCTCCCAAGATTTGACCGAAAAATCCCCCCAAACATCTCGCGGCTTGGACGCTTCTCAAACTTGAGGGAAATAGAAATTTCGGTTGAAGCTAAAGTGATTTGACCGAAATTTCACTTCAACGACTATTTTCCCGAGATTCTTCTGTCAATTTTCTTTCCCCGAAACTCATCAATCAGAATTCTTTTCCAAGTGGCCGTCAATGATCTTTCCTAAATGCAAGATGCTCCTACCTATATGCAATATTAATTTTTAGGGACACAAATCCCATTTTTCAGTTTTCATGTAACTAAATCTATATGCTAAAGTTAAAAATTAGGTGTCAACAATAATATTTCACAATAAATGATCATTACCCATTTTAAGTTTTGATAATTCTACGCGCAAGCGATTTAATACCAACATTACAAACAGAATCGATGAAAATTTCTCCAACAAACAAAAAAATTTGAAAAGTATGGAAAGATGTGTGGAAGCTATTAAAAAACCAATCACATAGAATTGTTCATAAAATATTGTAAATATATTATGATGCATTAAATGATGGATATACGCAGATTTTTCTCGATATTGTTTGTTTCTTTATTAGCAAAGAGAGCAAATTCACCCTATACATGTGGGAGGACTATGGCTTAGATCCAAGTCAAGGAATTGAAGAGTTGAAGTTGAGGCACTTAATTAAATTTGGGGATGATGGGGTTTTTTTTTTTTTTAAGATCCATAATCAACTGAGAAATTTTGGAAGTAATATCATTTTATCGAGGACAACCGCTTGAGAATCGTAACGGACCATGGGACCATAATTACATTGGAGTCACAAGAGTACTAAAGATATCTAAAGGTAAATTATGGCACTGTTCCTTCTTCTTTCCGTCTTACTTAACATATTTAACCAATCTATTCTAATATTTCTTCTACATGAGCACATGATCTTACTTTTTAAGAAACATCTCTTCTAGCATGAACAGATGCTTTCACTTTCTAGCAAAGTGATTCTATTCAAACATCCATATATGTCCATCATAGATCAATTGTGATAGCTAAATTAATTGTCAGTATCTCAAGAATGAAAAAGTCATATCACTAGATTTGAATTCATTAATATAATTAGATACATAAATATTTGATTTAAAATCAATTTAAGGTCCTTTAACTATAATTTTACATTATAAATCTCATGAAATAAGAGCATGCAATTGTCATATCTAGCTGAAAATATTGATAATATGAAGGACTACAATACTAAATGAAGATGAAGTATAACCATCATAGACCAAATAAATGAAGATCTCTTGGTTCAAAAAAGAAAGTATGTGCCAATTACATTAACTGATAAAAACAAAAAGATTGGAAAAATTTTAACACCAATGGCACGCGTTTGATTTAGAAATCCTATGTTTGATTTTTTTTCTCCATTTTGATTTTGAAGATACATGTCCCTCTGCAAGTCATTTCTGTCTCCTTTTGTTCTTGTTTCCTCTTAATAAATAAGATTGCAAAAATCACGTCAGAAATATTTTTAGGAAAATCTTACTATTTTTTAAGCTTTATCCCATTTACCTTGCTCGTTTGATGGTGAATTTTCTCATAACAAACATTTCTATCCACTATATGTTGTTTAGTATTGCTTTCGGACAATGCTCTTTTGGGCCAGAAACCGCTAGACTAAGTATGTAATGACTTAAGTATGTAATCGTCCTTTCTGTTCATTTTTTTCCATTTTGATTGATCACGGGTATTAAGCTTGCTGGCGGCAGAGACCAAATTCATGCAAGTGCTTTCGAATAGATGGTTGCATTGAACCACCGATCAAAGACATAACCCAAGCAAATATCTAAATATTGTTAGATGATTTGATTACATGTGAGCCCAATGCATTTAAACTCTTGACATTGGTGGATCTCACAGTATGGACATCACCTTGACGTTGGGGATACACTCGGCTTATATGCACTCAATGCATCCACGGGTGTCTCACATGGTATGAGTATCATCCATTCTTACTTTTGTTAATTTTTGCATTTAAACATATTGTCTATCACTCGTAGATGAAAAAACCCGAGGCACGGTTGATGGAAACCCTTCAGTTAAGACAGTCCACGCATCTAGAGATAAAGACCAAGAATTTTCTTCTTATCCATGTGCGGACGCAACCTAATAATATTGCGTTGACTAGAGGACGAGGTCCATTGGAAAGAGAAGACGTGCATTGCATCCAGCCTTGTCATTTGTTCATGTATTTTCTTTTTGCGCAGCAGGAACGCTTCTTGTCTTCATTTTAACATTTTGATATTCCTTGTTGTTCAGAAAGCGCGTGCTCTGCATCGCAGAAAACAATTGAATTATGCCGGTCTATGCCAGCAGTAGGCGTGCCATCTCTCTCTTCTCATTTCTCCCTCGCTCTCTCTCTCTCTCTCTCTCTCTCTCTCTCTCTCTCGCATTCGGCCTCTCTCAGAGCAATTCTCAAAGGTATTGTCAATTGAGTAGTCCTTCCTGGTTTCTTTGATCTGTTCCCTCTTGGAAGTTCTCACCTAGGCTTGTTTACGTCCTTCTCTCTACGATCCTGCGACTCTCTTCGCATCTCAGCTCGCACAAGGTAACCGTTTTCTCATCTCTCATCTGTGTGTTATCTCTATTGATTTCTTTTCTTTGCTATCGGAATAGTGGGATGATTAGTGTGTTTTGGGCTCTTTTTCGTCTGTTGGGGATGTGGGAGGTCACCAGCTCATAATTTACTTCCGTGAAAAAGGAAACCCTTTGCTTTCGGCTTTAGTTGTGACTAATTATATGGCCTCTCTGTTTGATCGTTCGTTCGTGTCGTAGTTCAGTGTTGATTCTTTGCTAAGCTACAATGAGTGGGCATGCGAGCTCGAGAGATTATGCTGCACACAAAATTACCTACTATTCGCCTCAACCTAGCGACCATTTTTTATGGATCACGAGTTTTCTCTGAGGTCCAAGTTCAATTAAATGCCAAAAAAAAAAAATGAAACAGAAAAGAACAAGTAGTAGACCGTTTCGATTTTCAATTCCGAAAATTGAGAATCGGCTATGATAGGGTAGGTTTCAGGATCTTGATATGGAATCTACACATTCTAAAACCGATCCCCCATAAAAGCAAGTACTTGCGTGATCAGATTTTATTTGACAATTTTACCACCCCATATAACTTACCAAATGATTAATATGATGTCTTCCTTGAACTATTGGACGAGATAATCCTAAAAAGTTTGCTCTCTTTCACCTCCGACTCATTTTCTCCCTTTTCAAAGATTTCAAAATTAAATGAGTAATTAAAAAGTACAGTCCACGCACAAAAACGACAATAGCTAGTATGCGAAGGTTTGAGTATTTTTTGTGCTATTGCTACTTTTTACCTACTCAATTGGTGTCATTTAACAAATTATAGCTCTATTTTTCAGGCAATATACCAATCGATAATTTAAATTTGAAAGTCTAGGGTGAAAAGCTAGGTAACATCATACCATAGATTTGTCTTATATAAAACTGTTGGCTTGTAGGGCCAGCAGGAGCTAAATAAAAGAGAAATGACAATGACCATTTGGCCATCTCTACCTCGCATATTTCATTTTGAATATGATAAGGGAATAAAAAACAACAATAAATCTTGTAAGGAGAGAGGGAAAGTCGAAATTCCTCGAAATATAGTTGAATACATGTTGGGTAGAAATGACTTAAATGGAACCTAATTTCATAAAATAGACTTAATTATCTGTCATTCTATTCATCCTTAACAAGGTAGTAAGGCCAATTTTTGCATTGCCTCTCATTTTTGTGCACCTTTAGAAAGAAATAAAATGTGGGCCCAAAAGGAAGTGTTTCCTTTACATTTAGAATCATTCTCATTGGCTTTCTTCATAATTTAAACAGGCGAGCAATTGAAAATTTTTCTTCAATTAATATTTTACTTGTAATTTTACAGACGAACGATACCTAAAAATTAAAACCCGCCAAACTAAAAATGTGATTGATGGAGATTTCCTTCAATTATGAAAGTGCATGCATCTAGAGGATGGGGTTTATTGGGCAATAATTACATGACACTCCATTAGGTTGGCTAATGGAAATGGGAATAGATGGAAGGAGCAATGAAAATGAGGTGGTGTACATAGTTAGGTTTTTATATGAGGATGAAAATAATAAGAGCAAGGTCGAAGATTATGATAAGGATTAGGCATCATGTGGGCATATATTTAGAGGGAGATGCTTCCATGAAGTTTCCTGCATAATTTCAATTTCTTAGGTTTGAAACGAAAGAACCTATCTTTAAATATGATAAAAGTGCGCGAAATCATGTCATTGTTCAAATGCTTTTTGAGGAAGTTGATTGATTATTCCTCAATTTGTTTAAATATGTGTATAAATATTTAAATGTGTTTCAAATATATGCTTCTAGACAAGTAAATGATGTGGGCTTTTTTAGGGCCTTCTCAGGGCCACCTAATCTCCCGCAGTGAATTGAAGTCAGCTTAATTAACTGAAGGCCGTGTCTTCATCCCCTATCTCTTTCTCAAGATCAGTGAAGGGACCAAGCCAACACGCATTTGTAGAAAAGCATCCTCTTAAGCAGCAGAAAATCATCTTTTCGTTTCAACTTCCCCCTCCACCTCAGATTGCGATGGGCAATTGGTTAAGTCACGATTGGCTAAGTCAGAGAAAGAGAAAGAGAGCAGAGGAAGAGAGCACAGAGGAAGCATCCACTTCTTCATCCAAGAGAGCAAAGGAAGAGAGCACTGAGGGAGCATCCACTTCTTCATCCATCTCTCCGGAAGATACAGGTGTAGGTAGCGGTCAATACGATGTGTTCTTGAGCTTTAGAGGCTCAGATACCCGTAAGGAATTCACCGATCACCTCTATCACAGTTTGAAAAAGGCAGGGATTGTACCGTTTGGGGTGTTCAAGGACGATAAAAGCATCCCAATTGGCGAGGAATTCCCTTCACAGATTTTCGATACCATCACATGGTCTAAGATTTTGATCCCCATCATCTCCAAAAATTATGCTTCGAGCAAATGGTGCCTCCGCGAGCTCATTCATATCATGGATCGCAACAAGAGCTCATCACAAATAGTCTTGCCTATATTTTATAAAGTTACCCCATCATATGTGCGGCGTCTAGATGTAAATTCTGGAAAGGCCTTCCCTTTCCGTTGGAGTCAGAAGCGTTTTGATGAAAAGGATATTCGGGAAGAGGGGCAAGCACTTAGGAAAGTGAGTTACTTACATGGATGGGAATCCAGCAAAGTTGCCAATGGGTATTTCTTTGAACTTTTCCTTTTTTTACTTTTATTTAATAAATAAGTTTTCCTCTTCACGATGAAATGCAGATGAATTGCTTTCACTGCAAGCTCAAAAAAGATCTCTAAAATATCCCAATAAACAACAATAATGCCTCGAAGAGAAGAAACACTCTTACTCCCTAAGGTTTCTCCGAAAACTAAACCAACGACAACTAAAGCCAAAGCATCCCATAGTCCCATAGTGCCCAAGAATTTTACATTTGTCTCCCTTACAGAGCAACAAACTTAGAGACGACAGCCCTTTCAATCAATAGTGTCAATCAACTAAATGATATGCCTACAATAGACTCCAATGCTTGGTCTTACGTAGCTTGATCAAAACCGGATAAAATCGACTTCCTATTGCCAACGTGGGTTGGATCAATTGATAAGGATGAAACACTTGGCATCAACTATGTCTTGTTCATGATCTCTCATTGTTTCCATTGTTCAACAGGCATGAGGGAGAATTGATACAACTTGTGGTCAAAACTGTTCTAAGCAAGTTACAGAAAGATTTTCAGCTAGACATTCCTCGGCAGCTAGTTGGACTTGATGATCATTTGATGGAAATCATGAATTGGATTCGCATTCCTTCCGTCAATGCTCAAATGATTGGAATTTATGGCATGGGCGGGATAGGCAAGACAACACTTTCCAAGTGCATCTACAATCAACTCTTGGATGAGTTTGAGCATGCCAGCTTCCTTCCAAGTATTAGAGAAAAAGCTACACATCACAACGGTATTGAGGATTTACAAAGTCAACTAATATCTGATATATTACAGAACGAAATTAGAGTTTCTAGAATTGATGATGGAATTAATATAATTAAATCTAGATTCAAAGGGAAAAAGGTCCTCATTCTTCTGGATGATATAGATGAAAAAAATCAACTAGATGTATTGGCTAGGGAACGTGATTGGTTTATGGGAGGAAGTATAATCATTGTGACAACTAGAAATGAAGCTGTGCTTGTTCAATCTAAATTCGAGGTAGACTACAAATATGAAATGAAGGGTTTGGATGAGGTGCAATCTTTGCTTTTGTTTAATAGACATGCATTTCGTGTTGATCATTCTCCACGAGGCTTTGAGAGCATATCTCTTGATATCATATCCACCATGGATGGGCTTCCCTTGGCACTTGAAGTTGTAGGTTCATACTTGTACAAAAAAATGAATCAAAAAGTATGGGAAGATGTGCGGCGGCAATTAAAAAGCCAACCGCATGGAGATGTCGAAAAGATATTGCGAATAAGTTATGATGCATTAGAAGATGGACATAAGCAGATTTTTCTCGATATTGCTTGTTTCTTTATTGGCCAGCGTTTGGACGATTTGGGCAAATATATGATGTGCATGTGGGAGGACTGTGGGTTATATCCAAGTCTAGGAATTGAAGAGTTGAAGTTGAGGTGCCTAATTAAATTTGGAGATGATGGTGAGTTTGAGATGCATGATCAACTGAGAGATCTTGGAAGGAGCATTTTTTGCGAAAGACAACCGTTTGAATATCGTAATGGACCATGGAACGACAACTACGAGGGAGTCCCAAGAGTACTAAGAGAAGATGATGTAAGATACGACACTCCTTTACTTTTTCTCTCCCTCCTAAATTAATATAGTTAATCCGATGCTTTACCATAAATATATATTTAATCCGATCTATTTTAATATTTTATCTAGGATGAGCATATACTCTTACTTTCTAGGAAAATAATTCTATTTAGACATCCATTTATGTCCATCGTAGATTAATTGTGATAGCTAAATGGATTATAAGTATCGAAAGGATAAAAAAGTCATATCATTCAATTCGATTTCATTGATATAATTTACATATGTAAAAATTTAATTTAAAATGAATTTAAGATCCTTTAACTACAATTTTACGCTATAAATCTCATTTTCTAGCATGCAATTCTCATATCTAATTGAAAATATTGATAATATGAAGGTCTACAATAATTAAGGAAGATGTAAATCAAATAAATGAAGATTTCTTGGTTAAAAAATAGATAGTAGGTGCGAATTATAATAACTAATAATTAATTCAAAACCATAAGGTTGAAAAAAATTTCACACTTATTGCATGTGCTTGCTCTCTAGTATAGTCAAATGTATTGTCACGTGATAACTAAAAAGTTAAAAGACAATTTACACCCTCAACATATTGATTGTCTCATCGGATTCCTTCCCCATATCCATATGCACACAGATGAACTATTTAAAATACTTGCAGTTCCCATGGAGGTTCTATCGGTTGATACTGGCAGCTTCAAGGGGAGACCAAGGCCTTTCGGAAGTAAGATGGCTTCGGTGGGGGATCCATAAAAGCAATACATCTCTTTCGACGGCCAATTTGCGTCTGCCGAAATTAGCGGTGCTGGATTTAGCATACAGCAACGTTGCAAAGGATTGGGAATTATGTAGTTCATTCGGGGTAAGATGACTTTTGGTTTGTTTTGTTTGGTTGATCCGCTCATTCTTTGACAGCTGGTTCTCCTTTTGTATAGACGTCAACACGGCTAAGAGCTCTCAACCTTAAATCTTGCCAGAATTTAAGAAGTACTCCTGATCTCTCTGCTTTCACCCAATTGAAGATTCTTATCTTGAGCGATTGTCCCCAACTGGAGCATCTCCACCCTTCTATTGGCGAACTCAAGAACCTCGTTTCCTTGGACTTGAGTGACTGTGAAAGTCTGAAGGAGCTACCAGAGGAAATGGGCGAATTAAAAGATTTAGAAGAACTTGACTTAAGTAGGAGCGGTATTACACAGATCCCTACGTCTATTCGTTCTCTAGGGAAGCTAAAGAAACTAAATGCCTCATATTGTAAGTCACTGAGAGGAATCCCTAGCTCAATTGGGGAATTACAGAATTTGCAACATCTGCACATTAGTCATCTTGCGATTGAAGAGTTCCCCAATGCTATTGGAAGGTTGATAAATCTGCAGACTCTCGATATCTCTGGGGCAATGATATCTAACTTGCCCGGAAGCATCCGGAATCTTTCTTCTCTCCAACATCTTAACCTAAATGGCTGTGACAAGCTCCGATCGCTGCCAGAGCTTCCCTCGAGCTTAGCATATCTGTCGGTCTTTGGTCAGAGTCTTGGGCTGCCACAGCTTTCTAGCTTAATCCACCTAGAAGAACTCCATCTTCAGCGATGCCATCTACTTGAAGACATTCCCGAGCTTCCCTCAAGTCTCTTGAAACTTGATGGATTCAAGTACTTGGAAGTGTTTACAATAACCTACTGCAGTTCCATTAAAAGATTGGACCTTTCAGAATTAATTTATCTGAAACGATTGTGGGTTTCATGTTGCAATAACCTAGTTGAAATTCAGGGCCATGATAATTTGGAGTTCTTGGAGAACATATCAATATGGAACTGCAATTCCATTAAAAACCTTCTCTGTCTAAAATCACAGTGTTTGAAGGAATTATATGTTCATAGCTGCAACAATCTAGTTGAAATTCAAGGTCCTCTTGATGGTGCAAAGTTCTTAGAAAAATTGTGTATTGAAAAATGCAAATCATTGGAGACTTTGCCAGATTTGACGGGATGTGAGAAGTTACAATCTCTAGTCGTTCGAGACTGCAAGAAGCTTACTCAGCTTCGGGGACCTGAAAAGTTGTATTCAATCAGTTGTGATCTTTCTGGTTGGGACTCATTGGAAGCAATCCCCAAATTATCTGGAAAACGATTGCTTTAGACATTATGATAGAGATCTGTATTGATCTATTTGTTATATCGTGATGATAGTGTGATGAATCTTATACCCATATTACTTTACAATAGTGAGACGAGTCACATTTCCTCAAAAGAGGTAAATAAGTAGTGAACAGTCATTTTTCTTCTGAGATTCATGACCTACTTTTCATTGCTATCTTCTTTTGGCAAGAAGGTTTTCCATGACAGGGTTATGGTTATGTACTTTCCTAAATTGACAGTCTTACATAATTGAAGGAGTGGGGGAGTTGGTTGCATAAGCTAACATGATACTGCATCCAAAATCACAATGTAGACCCAAATGTCTGTACAAAGCATTTGTCATCTAGTAAGATTCTTTATCCTTTAACGACCAGTGTGAGTGATTAGTGTAATTTACTTTTCTCGAAGCTACATTTTATAGGAATGATCTGCTATGCACCGGGTATCTATCTTATCGATTTTGGAAACTCCGGATTTGCCTGCATATAGTGTTGTTGGTTACGTTATAGCAATGTTATTCATTTATCCTTCCATTGGCAACTTTTGTAGACGGCAAGCAAATTAGCAGCTTGTGAGGCAAGGATGAAAATATCATAGGTAAACAAGAATTCCCTAGTGATGGTAAACACAGGATTTGAAATTTTCATCAGGAGGCCAATGATCTTCTGCTACTCAATATTGTAAACTTTCCCCAGAATTTTCCAAACAAAATCCATATTTTCTTTGAAAAAAATCGTTGGCCATTTTAAGCTCCTTTGTGAGTTCTCGTGTCAAATTTGACTTATGGCAGATGTCCTGTTTGGGACAAATGCTTTTTGGTTTTCATGATGAATGAAAACCCTGTCAAGTTTCCTAATGATCCCCTGATGTTCATTTTGCATCTTCTAAGAAGAGCATTAATTTCCAGTAAGTATGATGAACTGAGCTAATATACAATATAAATTTCAAGTGTTTCTGATTGGTGATTAAAATAATTGTTAAAATAGTTTTGGTTAGTCTGTCATGTATGACTGTATACCCCCTTAACATTACCAGTAGTCAAACTGTTGTTTTGAAATATTATCAACGAAGGTAAATGGCGCTACTTCCATGGCAGGTTTGGTGGTCTATGTTATGATCAAGGCTCACTTTGGGACTTCAAGTCAATCAGTTGTATTGATAACCTTTAGCATTATTGGACAGTTATTTGCCTGTCTGTGAAACAAGCTGGGGTAAGGAGCTCAATAACTTGCTAATCATCCCATTTGATCAATGTTGTCATTGAATTCTTTTATCACGACTGATTTGGGTATGGCTCACTCAGCTGAGGATCTTAAATTTACAGACCTGAGAGCGATCAAAATGAAGAAAAGGGTCCTGCAGAGGAAGTATTAGCAACAGCTAAGGACCGTCTTGTGTGCCAAACTTGAAGAGGCTTGTGGGCCAACTGGAGTTTCCTGAGGAAGTTTTGATGCTTGTGAAGATCCAAAACACTTGATCTGTTCTTAATAGAAAATACCTGAATAATAATAAATGTAGTTTTTTAAAGTCGAATCTGTATTTTGTTTGCTTGTTAGGTTCTATCTCTTTGTTAAACAAATGAGTGGCTGCTGAATTTTTTTTCTTGTTTATTACCTGATGCAGAGTTGTTTGATGTGGTTGCAGTCTAATGATGTCACTCCTGAACTCGACGAGGCTCTGCAGAAGTTGGTACGCACTCCTAAGCTCCTCCACTTCTATCATTTTATTTGTGAGATAATATCCTCTGAATGTTGTCATATAGGTTTCTGATTTGATAAGCTCAGTTCTCATGTGTGCGGTATTGGATTAGTAAAGTCGAAGTTGACGTCCTCACAAATTATCCCAAATTGTTCACTTTGCTGATTGGACATTGCCAATGATTAAGTAACAATTACAGCTTTCCGTTTTGTAGATTAGGCACTTCAACTTTCCAGCATAATTTTATTAACAGCAGTTCTGATCCTGAACACAAACGAGGAAAGTGCTATTGCTAATTGCTTGCTTCTTTTAAGCCTATTGTTTTATTTTTCTTTGGCCGGCTAATGAAGTCTCTGCTCATTGTGGTCCAACAGCGATTGGTGTAAATGAGGTTAACGCATTTGTACCTTTATCTTTCATGGGGTAAATTTTGCTGCTACAATCTCGCATGTCTTCAATTAGTGACAATGAGCCAGTCCTATCCTGATTGTGTAGATTCAAGCTGCATTTCATGGAACTTGGAGAAAGTCCTTGAACACCCCAGGTTGGAGATGCGGGAAGAACTGAGATGCGGGAAGGACTGAGCTATGTCATTATGGAAAAGCATTCTGAAGTTCTCTCCTAAATGGCATTTGTCATGTGCTCTGTGTTGTTAATACTCTTCAAGTGATTCTGGATGTGAAGCGACCTCTTCTCATGTGGTGTATTTTTACTTTGCAAAGCTTTGGCATCGTGCCATTCTTTAGCAATGGCCGAATCACAAATGGCTTGCAGGAAGACCGCATGCGCAGGTGGATCTATATGAGTGAGCTGCGCATACAATAAGATTTGTTAACAAGATTACCGGTTAGATGTCCACTTCAATCTACACTTTTTTGATTGGGACAGACTCTTTCGGTGGAAAAAGCGAATGCCATGGAATCTGCAAATAATCTGTCAATTACAGTCGAGAGTTTCAACGAAAATGTTTCTAGGAAGACATTAGTTTTTCTCAATTGAAAGAATGTTGAGCACAATATGAAAGCGTCCATCGTCAGTGTAAAATTATCTCTCAGGTCTGGTTATTCAGAAAATTCATACATTGGCATCTTGCAATCACTTTGATTGGAAAATCTTTAACTTGATTTATTTCAGCATGCAGCTAAAAGCAGAAGAGACACAACTGTTTCTATTATTGTACCTGAAACCTATCTTTCTCTGGCGTTGGCTACGGTTGCAGGCTATTGAAAAATGCGGACTAAATTTTTGGGAGGGTGAAAAGAGCCGTCCCCAAAAACTTACTCAATTGGTTTGAACAAAAAACTTGAAAGGGTCAAGCAATTGGTTAATGATCAGACTTTATTACACCTAATTGTGTACTTGAACTTTGGCTCAATTTTTCCAGAGCTCAAGACAAGGCCGAGAAGCTTGTTGAGCCAAGTTCGAATCTATTGGCACTAATGCATACATAATTGCCAGTTGTGTTGAAACATTTGCTAAATGTACTTAGAAGCGTGGATATCTCTAATGACGGTCTATTGAGTGATCACCAACCTATCATGCTTTACTACGATAAATCTATTCCACAATAATTATTAACTTCTATAATCAAGTTCTTTTATCTTATTTTTAACCAAATTTGTTTGACAATAAATCAAACTCAATTCAGTTGAAATGGTCACTGGAGTGTAACCAGGATAAAAGTTTCCCAATACAGATGTGCACATGGGCATCCACATTGATAATCCACATCTCATTTCGACAAAGTTTACTTGTCTCAATCTTTTGGGGTGTTGTTCATGTGGGCATTCACATCGGTTAAATGTCATTCACATCGGTTAATTAGATTTGGCCAGATTTAATTTCGGATGGACTTGTTCAGAAGATTTGCGAAGGTAGAAGCACTTAATTAAAAAAAAAGTAAAAGCCCAGGAATCTGATTAGAATAAAACATGAACGTAGAATTATTCCTTTTATAGATTGTATTAATTCACCGATTCCATCTTGGTAGTTATGGGATTTTCGTCTTCCATTTGTGAAGCTTTCTTATTCTGCCCAGATTTAGTGATTTTCTTGGCGGAATTCCTCACTATTTAGAAATCTTTGACGAGTTTTTTATGCGTCAATTTGACTAATGGCAGAATTATGTATGAAATAATCACATCCCGATATTCTGACATGATAATTCAAACACTTGTTTTTCACCAAGGTGGATTGTGCCATTGATACTCGTCTTGGCCCTTGGAATGCTAGAATGATTGGCAACTTTTTGAAACTGAAGTTCAAAGATTTCAGTTAGCTGTCAAGCAATCGAAACCTTCCATTTCTGTACCTGATTTCAGTTTAATTGGCGAACAAGAAAAGTAATCCCCACGAAATAGTAGTGGCGATAAAGGCAAATGCCTGAAACAATTCAGGGACATCCGCTTTAGTCTAAAAGCCACAGTTTGGGATCGGAAGTACTAGTTAGATGGGCTTGAAGCTCTTCTTATTGCAAGTTACAAGTATTGGGAACTGGGTGAGGAGTTCCAAGTGGAACAAATACTGGCTATAACAATGAGTGGGCTTCAGAATATCATGCGGCGTACGCCGATTGATTCGATGCGATGAGCTCCACCACATAGACTTTTTTTTTTTTTTTGGGTCTGAAATTTAAGTATTCCATCAATTTTGCAAAGATGAGAGGCCTGGTAAATGGGCATCATTACATAGTAGATCAACTAAAGTCTGAGAAGGAATAAAAGGCCCAATTTGGAGGTAGATAATTGTTCCTGTGGGCTTTATCTATCCAGTCAGCCACCACATTGGCTTCTCTAACGTAGTGGACCACCTGAATATTTGAGTATTCTTTCGGTCTCTCTTTGCACTTACTGACAAGGGAGTGAGTTTCCAACTTGACTCTTCGGAACTTTGAAAGACTTTGACCAAGTGTAAGTTATCTGACTCAAGAAAAAGTGTTTCGTGTCTTTTCTCATAGAAGTAGTGAGGGGCCTCATTCAGCGTACAAACTTATATGGACTTTGCCTCATAAGAAGAAAAAAGTTCCACACCTTTCAACTATGTCTTTGTCTTCATCATCTACCAATGAATTGGGGACGTCCTTGAGAATATACTACTCCGAATACATTGATAGAGTTGGCAATAACAATTTTGACATTTTGAATCGGTGGAAGAGGTGAGCCACCACTTTTCCGATTCTTTCCATCATGACTCGTGACTTACTCGTCCCACTAGCGTGTATGTAAAATCTAGCAATGGTTATCATAGGACATAAGTGGTTTTCACAGGAGTTGGAACTAGAAGAACATTCCCAACATGGACACGAGAACAACGGTGGCACTGAATTATCTTTATCATGGTGAAGGACACAGTCGTTTGAGTGTAACCATAATTGGAGCACCACGAAATTTTCCTCAATTAGTTTATCATTATTCTTAATATTTAAATAAACTTATTTTAGTTATTTTGAATGGCTCAGGCCCCGCCAGCCAAGCATGCCCTGTGCGCAGTCCTAATTAGCCTATGGCAAGGCCCAGAAACTACATTGGCCATAGTTAAGCCCCAAAAATAAATTCGGCTACAATTATGCCCCAAAAAGGAACTGGTCTATAAACATATATTATAAATCTCAATATGTAGTGAAGACCATGACCACCAATCCAATATCCGTACATCATAATTTAACAGGCCGATATAAGATATACTAGAAATGGTTCACCGAAATTTTTTTAAAAATATGACCACCTTGAAAATCCATTTAATGTTTGATCAAATCTTAAAACATTGGACGATGCCATAAATTTGTTTGAATGTTTCCTCAATTCTCAAAGTGCATGGGCCGAGGAAATATGGGGTTGTATGTAGCGCTCAAACGAGGTAAGCACTGTTAGCACTTTTGTGTTTTCTTGGATATTGCATTGCATGGTTTATGGAAAGGAGAATCGTATGTCATGCGCTTTTCAGTTATCTACAAAATAGTCGCCCATGAATTTCTTAACATATCTTAGAAAAAGATGGACAAAGATCATTTGGTTACTTCAGGCTTGGCATCTACTCGTTGTTTTCTTCGGCAATCAATGGCGGAAAGTTAATGGACGTCGACCAATAAAACATGTCCAAGTTGTAAATAATTAATTATTCTTCTTGTTTACCCTTTTTGTCCCAATTGTCAGAAGTTCCTGACTTGATAGGAGAGCCGTTTGATTTCAGACCGGACGGCTCCCATTTAATAGGGGGCATTTTTTTTGTATTTTCTTTTATTGAAATAAGGCCAGCCGTCTGATCAGATCGGACGGCTAGCCCCATCATAAAGTCAGCTGCCTTTAAGGCAGCTGATCCATTTCCTAAGTTCCATGGTCTTTCGAGTATTGGCTGCAATCTTAAAGAAACACACAATGTTAAGAAACATTGAATTGCTTTACTGAGATTATGGCTAATAATAGTAATCTAATGCACCTACTCATAACGTTCATTTCGCACAATTAGATTCAGGGTTCGACTCCCAAGTATGATTCTGTAATTTAAGTGAGACACCCTGACGGCAGGTTGTTGGATCAGTCTCCCCTGAGAATACGTAGATCCGAAGGACTGACGAAAAATGAGGGTTCTCGATCATAAAAAAAAAGAGTAATCTAATGCGGTTGTTCCGTAGTTGTGTCCACAAACAAAAGTTGTCTTCCTACCTAATTCTTTTTTTTAATTGAAATAATGTTATAATTATTGTGCTTTCACGGTGAGTCAATCAATTTAATGAATAATCAATTTCCGTATCATTACCTGCAACCTATTTTTAAAGGGCAATTATTGATTCTTAACTTTAGGTAGAATGCATTATCCTAGGTTTTATCGACATTACCGAGCTGGAAGGCTTAACAAGGACGAAGTCTTCCACCAAAATAAAAGACCAAGATAAATAATTAGTGACTAGTGAGGCAGACTTATTAGTTTTTTTTTTTCCTTTTCGGCCAAATGGGCCGTATTAGTTGTAACAAAATTTTAATAATATCGGCCAGCCAAAAAAAATCCCATTTATGGTCCTTTAAATTTATTGACGGAATAATCTCAATGGCTCCAATAATTGTTATCGGGCTATCATTTTGAAATCAACGGTTATCAACCAATAAAATATTTCCAAGATGTACTGTTAGTTGCACTGAATTAGCAATCCTTGGCCACATAATTTCTCATTTTTCACACCTACAACGTCCAGAGACATTTGCAATAAAATTTTCTTGCTACAGACCACATTAAAATTTTGAGATGATTGAAATAAATCACGACCTGATTTCAAACTCTAAAAAGCTAAAAGTAATAGAAAAATCTAACATTAAAGGTGAAAATTGCACTAGACATCCATTTATATGACAAGATTACGAGCCGAAAATCCTCTCGTCAAATTAACACCCAAAACCTGTTTAATGTCCTTTGGACCGTGACCTTCTAATTCTAACATCGGATAAAAACCCATTAAATCGCAAAATAATGTTACAACATGTCGGTTATATATTTGTGGTGCATATCACCCGTAAATTACCGAATATATGACATGTATATGGTCAGGTTATGTCAGATTCATGATATCGAGTGTCTTCTCCATATTAGTCACTCTCCTTTCATATTAAGCTGACGTGGTTGTCGCCACAAAAATGAGAGACGTGTAGTAAGAAGCATTTTTCATCTTCCCTTGCCAACTAAACTTATTCTATTTCAGTAACGTGCACTTCAATCCGACTTCTGCTGCGAATGGACCAGAGCCACTTCAACTGGCCAAAAATCTAAATTTAACAACTTCGCAAGGCTTGCGGGGTATTTCATTGATCTCTGGAAAACCGAGCTTACGATTGTGCCTTTAAATTATAAAAAAAAAATCTCGTTGTATTACAAAAAAAATATTAAACTTATTGCAATTGTGCCAGTTTAATTATAAATCTTTTCTATTTGTATCAATTCAATCCATCCGATTAATTTTAACTGAAAATCACTAATATGGATATTGGTCATCTTACGTGGCCTGACCAGTGTTGACGTGGCTAATTTTTAATGATATTTTAATAAGTATTTCAATTATTTTATTTTTCTTTTTTCTTTCTCTTCCCTCTTGCACTAGGTCTAAGGCAAGGCTCTGGCTAATTTCTCTTTCTCTTTCAAAGCTTTACCTTGCTAGCTCTTGCTGGCCTCTAGCAAAGCTCACACTTACTAGCCATTGGCGATGCCACGGCAAGGCGAGGCTCGTCTCATCGAATTTGGCAGGCTCGACATGGTTGGGCATGGTTGGCCTCTTCCGATCAGGCAAAGTTGAGCTCACCCAACCAATGGCGAGGGCTCAAGCTCATTGAATTTGGCAAGGTTGATCCCTTGTTGCCGCCACGTGAGGTTGGCCTTACCATTGGCTAGACGAGCTTGACCTTGCCTAATCTCGTTAATGAGGTCAAGCTCGCCTTCTTACAGTGAGGCTCACCCTCAACAGTGGATGAGGAGGAAAGGAAGGAAAAATAAGATTAAAAAAAGAAAAAGAAAAAGAATAAATAACCTGGCAAAAGTATTAAAATATTATCTAAAAAAATTCCATATCAGTGTCATCCGAGCCACATAAGACACACGATATACATGTTAGTGATGCCCGACTAAAATTGGCTAGATCGACTGAATTAATATAAATACAAAATATTTATAACTCAAGTGGCAAAAAAAAAGTTTAGGACTGAATTGACACCCTTGCAATAGGTTTAGCAAATTTATGTAATTTCCTCAAGAACTGCACTTCAAATAGATTAATAATAATGAGAGAGAGATCCGAATTGAGCGCCAAGCAAATACACTTTTTATCTCATTATCTAGGTGGTCGATATTTTCCCTCACGAAATGAATTATTCCACCACCAAAATGAGTATTCATTCATGACCGGACGAGGGGAAGCTACATATGCATCTTTCCTTCTTCTCCATGCCTCGGAATTCAAATTGCTTTTTCGGGTTGCGAACACGAGAATCAACATTGCTTTTGTCTCCACTTACTCGTCCTCATCTTTCCTCATCCTTCAATTTGGAGGGACTGAAAACTTTTCTTTTTGCATGTTACGCAAATTTAGGACCGGGCGAGGAGTTCCAAGTAAATACATATTGGCTATAATGAGCGGATTCCTGAATATGCCTAGGGCATATGTGGGTTGATTCAATACGATAAATTCCACCCCACAAACAGAGGGATCTTATTGAGCACTAACCACAAACCTATACGATATTTGCTTCATAAGAAGAAGAAAATCCCACTCCTCTATGTCTTCATTTTCCTCATCTTCCAATGAGTTGGACACGTACTTAGAAACAGACTATTCGAAGTAAATTGATAGAGTTGCCAATAACAATTTTGATGTTTTGAAATGATTGCAAAGTTAAGCCACCACTATTCCAATTCTTTCCAACATTGCTTGTGACTTAGGCTCCGTTTTTTCACGAAAAATATAGTAATTTGGAAAATATTTTCTTAGAAAATGATAATATTTTCCAGTGTTCGTTTGTCAAAGATCGTTGACTCACCGGCCTTGAGCAAGGTCGAGAAACACTATTAGAGACTACAATATTTAAAGGTAAGCAAAAAAGATGGAAAATGTTTTCCCCTTTCAAAAAATGGAAAACATTTTCCCCACTTTTGAAGGTGTTTCTTCCCTTTTGTGGAAAATTTTTTCCTTGACTATCTTGTTTTCCGCCCCCCGAACACCACAATTTCTGAAAAATATTTTCCGGAAAAATATTTTCCGTGAAATGAACAGAGCCTTAGTCACCCCGTTGGCATACCTGGTACCGTCAAAGTCTATGTTTATTACAAGCCAATGAATCTTGGAAGATAATATATCCTACTTTTATGTGTAAAATTTAGAAATAGTTCTCGTGGGGCATAATTGGTTTCACAAGAAATGACTCTGGAAGAATGCGCCCTACATCACACAAGAACAAAGATATGACTGTATTATTTGAATCTTGGTGAGGGACACGGTGGTTTGAGTGTAACCATTGTTGGAGCAACACTAAATGTAAATTTTGTCAAATAATTTGAAGATATCTTCTTTTTTTTGTCAATTTGCTTAAACCGAATGATTATTTTTCATTCATTTTCTTCAAGTAGTTTATCGTTATTTTCATTAATATAGATTATTTTAGTTATCTTGAATGGCTTTAGCCATGTAAACCCGGGCACACTTTGTAAGGCCCTCCGCCTCGCCACCGACAATATTGTCTGCTTAGGCCCCACTAGCCCTCACGGCTTTGTTTTTCCTCAACCCAGGAAAACGCGTTGTCGGTGGGTCAAGGGCAGCTTATCTCCTATAAGCTCTCCCAAGGCTCTCTCTCTCTAGGCGATGTGGGACAAAGATGTCACATACTCCCCCCCCCCTTAATGGTACAGCATCCTCGTTGTGCCCTCAACGGCACCAGCGAGCGCCCACTGTGGTCACCACATGCAGTCGAGAGTTGGCTCTTTGTTTTTCCTCAGTCCAGGAAAACGCGTTGTCAGTGGGTCAATGGCAGCTTATCTCATATAAGCTCTCCCAAGGCTCCCTCTCTATGCGATGTGGGACAAAAATGTCACACACCTGGTGCCCGATCCCAATTGCAATGCGCTACATGGCAAGGCCAAAAGCTACATTGGCTATAGTTAAGTCCAAAAGAACACATTAATTGTGATTATTTCTCAAAATAGAACCAGTCAATAAACATGTCATATCTTAATATGTAGTTCAACCATGGGAACTAATCCAATATTTATATATCATAATCCAATAGGCCGATATAATATATATTACAGACAAGTCACTTGGATAAACATTTTTTATGCATGTGCAAAATATAATCCACTTGAAAATCCATTCAATGCTTGATCCAACTTTAAAAAGTAGGATGCCATGAAAATGGTTTAATTTTTTCCCTTAATTCTTAAAGTGCTTGGGCTGAGGAAATATTTGGCTGCCCTGTGTGGTTTATTTAGCGCTTAAACAAGATCAGCAACTTTCATCACTTCTGTGTTTTCGTGAAAAACTGCATTGCGTGGTTTACCGGAAGGAAAATCCCGGGTCATGGACTTTTCAATGGTCTGAAGAATACTAGCAGATTTGATGAAGTTTCTTAATACAACTTACAGGAAGATGGACAATAATCATTTGATTGTTTTGGGGATTACCATCTACTCCCAATTTCCTTCTGCGATCAACGGTGGAAAGTTAATGGATGTTGACCAATTAAATAAGTCCAAGATGCAAATATTTAATTATTCTTCTTGTTTGCCCTTTTCTTGTCACAATTGCAAGAAGTTTCTATCATCTTTCGTATGCTGGCTGCATTATGAAAGAAACCCGTGAACCATCAGGAAACATTGAATCAGCTCAGAGAGATTATGACTCATAACAATAATCTAATGACAGTGTTGCCTAATTACATTTACAAACCAAAAGTTGTCTTCCTACATAATTTATTTTTTGAAATCAAATGTTGTAATTGTTGTGCTTTCACACTGCGTCAGGTAATTTATTTTAATAGCCAATTTTCTGTCATTTCCCACGATCCATTTTCCAAAGGCAATTAATGATTTTTAAACTTGGGGAGAAGGTCGCCAGACCAATGTTCCATCCATATTACCTTGCTGGAAGATGTAACAATGACCATGACGTGCACTACAATAAACTATTAAGACAAATAATTAAAGGCGAGTGAGACAGACTTATTAATTTTCTTTTTCTGGTCAAATCAGGCATATTAGTGCGACAAAATTTGGTTATCGTCAGCCAGCAAAAAACAAAAAATTCCACTTATGATTTGTTCAAACATGTTTCAAATAAGTCAATTACAAGTTCGGAGCTTCTCAGTATTTGATCCATCGGGCAATAAAATGGTGACGCGACATTAGTTTGCCTAATGAAAATGGGATCAAACAAAAGGGGTTGACGAAAATGAGATGTTGGAAATAAGTAAGGTTGTTTATATATTAAGCTAAAAAGGACTAAGCGTAGGGCCGAAAGATCATGATAAGGATTTGGTAACATGAGAGCTTTATATTTAAAAAGGAAAATGCTTCTTCTATATAGTTTCCTACTTAATTTAAAGAATCTTGACGGATTCAACATTTTAGGTATGAATCGGAAGAATCTTTCTTTAAATATCTTAATAAGTGCGTGAAGTTTTGTAATCGTATGAATGAATGATTGACTTTCTGGATAAGAAAATGATAGTCTTTGGGGCTCATCCTTTCTCTTTCGCAATGAAACGACAACGGTAAAACTTAACTATAAGGGACTCTTCTTTTCTAGCAAAAGAGGACGAACCTTCGTCAACATTTCGAAGGGAAGAAATTAATTGGCCAAGCCGACAAGTTTGACTTGACTAGAGGGTGATGTCAGCCAAAAGATAAGCCATGGACTCCAAGCATTTGTAGAAGTAATTGGCCAAAAGTTAGGAAAATTAAAATTCGTTCATTTTTATCACTAACATATATCATGTTCCGAATTCTTTTTCACATTTTAGTTAGGTGATGCATTTCCCAGAATAAATTACATATGACATTTCACTTTTGAAGGAACTCGTGACCTATGAATTTTCCCCATAGATCACTATATGTCAACTTTTTAGATTTCTCTCACTTTAAAATTCTTTCCTCAAGAATCTCTCATAAAATATGATTAGTGCATAATCATTCAATGGATAGCTAATATTACCGAAATAGAGATGGACGTAATAGCAAAGTTCCATCGTTCTATCTATAAGAATTATTTCTTAACAATCTATACCAAAACATTATTTTTCATGTTTGGAAACAATTGCTCATCATTTCTCATGTTTCACAACTGGAAGCATGATTGTTGCAAAACGGAGCTTTTTAATTTGGAAGGATGCTCTGCTAAAAGTTTCTGACGAAATTTTCTTTAAGTATGTTGAAGCATGGATACTTACAGTGAACCACTAACCAAAGGCAATTATAGGACCAAATACTGAAATGATTTGGGTGCACACGAGCCCATTGCATTTGAACCCTCGATAGTGATGGCGCCTCATGAAATCCCCACAATTTAAGGACTGGGATGCATTGTCTTCACATGCAGTCAAGACTGAAAAGCTCTTAGACGAAGACTATGTTCTCTCTTTTTCACACAAACAACAAGCAAAGATATTTCCTGATAAATGGATAAGCACATCGATTAAGATGACGTAAATCAGTTGTTTTACGAAAGATTTTTTTTTTCCTTGAAGGACAGTAGAATGTACTGTTGTATCGGAAAACATTTGTGCAAAATCACCATTTATTATTTAAGAGAATAAAAGCAAAACCACTTTATAATGAAATAGTAGATAGGCAAAACCGACTTTTATAATTATTTGGTCTTCCACTTGGCTTGCTCGACTCTTTCAGCTCTAACAGTCAAAGGGCTTATCACTTGAAACAAGGTGAATTTCCCCATCAAAGACGTGCAATCCTCGGCAATTTCGAGGAAGGAGACAGTTTTGATGGTTTTGGTAAAAAGGTGAACGGCCAAAGAGAATTACGTACGATTACCCCCGTCCGTCCACCACAAGATTGCGCATCTCCTTCGAGGCAAGATCAGAAGTAAAGTTTTATTTAAAGTCCCGAGCACTTTTGCGTGAAGAGGAGCGACGCCAATCACCATGAATCACTGAGACGCTGGTCTTTGTTATGAGATATCTGGTTTTGACAGCTCCACACTGAGACACGAAGGTGATCCTCAGGCTGTACTGCCTTTAATGACTCGGACACCTCCTGATCTGCTCCGAGGCAACTTCTTCTTCTTGGACACTAATTTCATATCCGCATCGCTCAAGGTAAGCCCGACCTTCATTCTCCAGCCTATTACAATTGATTGGACAAAAACACATTTGACGTTGCTCATCGCATGACACATAGCATCCTTCAAGGCATACAAAACATTACATGTATCTGTAATTAGAGAAACTTGTCATAAAGTGTGATTTTTCGTGCGATTTAATTGTTTACCGCAAAGACGTGACTTTTATGCATAGACAGAGTAGAAAGTTACTGACCTACGATAAATTTGACAATATGACTAATGCATGTTTAGGGTGAGTGGAGAATATAGCCTTCACAGGAGTAAAGAACGTCTTGGATAATATCACAAGTGTTTATCTTTTTAGGGAACGGTACATAGGTAGAAATGAACTATATTAATCATTCTAGAGTCCAAGTTTTAGGGCTTGATTTGGCTTGCCATCTATAAAGAGATCAAATAATGAAAAACTAATCTGATTGGTACATGAATCAGACATCGGGGTGCCAGTCGATCGATAATACGAGACTCTCGTCTGCTATCTACTGATTGCTCCTCTCCCTCTCCCTCTCCCTCTCTATTGCAGAATAATTCGAAACCAAGGTCCTCGCTTGCTTTCTTTGATCTTCGCCCTCTTGAAAGTTCTCGCCCTGCCGTATTTAGGGTCTTCTCTCTCCGACCTTATGCCTCTCTTTGCATCTCGAATCGTGGGAGGTAACCGCTTTTTCATGTCTTATTCATGGGTAGTTTCTATTGATTCGTTGCTTTGTTATCGTAATAATAGGCCGAATTAGGTGTGTTATGGGCCCTTTTTGTTGATGTTTGGCTGCCGAATAACAGAGGAGGGTCTTTTATTTTCTCTTCGAAGTCGCTTTTACCTATAAATCAGGTGCGTCACCAACTCAGATTTGACTTTGACGAAAAAGAAAAAAAAAGCTTTTGTTTTTGTATCTCCTTAGTAACTTGATACTAACGCATTATGCTCAATTGGAACTAAATATAGCTCTATGTTGCGGTCAATATATAAATTGATAATTTAAGTTTGAAATTTTAAAGTGGATAGAGATAGATAGTTAACATTATATCGTAAATTTGTCTTATATAAAACTATTGGCTCGTAGGGCCATAATGAAATAAATAAGAGAGAAATGACAACGATCATCTGCTCATTTCTACTTCATACTTCCAATTTCATTTAGAATATGATAAGGGAATAAAAAACAACAACAAATCATGGAAAAAGGGAGGGAAAGTTAAAATTCCTCGAATTATGTTTGTATATATGTTGGGTGGAAATGATGTAAATGGAACTTAATTTCATGGATAGACTTATTCCAGTCATTGTATTCATCCTTAACAAGAAAGTAAGGCCAATTTTTGCATTGCCTCTCATTTATGTGCACCTTTAGAAAGAAATAAAATGTGGGCCCAAAATAGAGTATTTCCCTTACACTTAGAATCACTCTCATAAGCTTCCTTCATGATTTAAACAGCCGAGCAATTGAAGTATTTTCCTCAGTTAATATTTAATCTTTAAATAATTTTACTGAAGAAAAATGCCTAAAAATTGAAACCTGTCAAACTAAAAACGTCATTGAGGGAAATTTCCTCCAAATAAGAAAGTGCACGCATATAGAGGATGAGGTTTATCGGGCAACAATTACATGACACTCCATTAGGTCAGCCAATGGAAATAGGATTAGACAAAAGGGGCAGTGAAAATGAGGTGGTGGACACATTTAGGGTTGTTTATATATGAGGCTAAAAATAATAAGAGTAAGGTCGAAAATTATGTTAAGGATTAGGCATCATGTGAGCTTATATTCAAAGGAAGATGCTTCCATGGAGTTTCCTACATAATTTCAATATCTTAGGTGTGAACTGAAATGAAATAATCCGTCTTTAGATATGATAGAAGTGCATGAAATTATGTAATTGTTCAAATGCGTTTTCAGGAAGTTGATTAATTACACCTCAATCTGTTTAAATATTTATATGTTTTTCTGAACAAGTGAATGATGTGGGCTTTCCGCGGGCCTATTTAGGGCCACCTAATCTTCCGTGGTGGAAGCTTACCTGACTGAAGTCTGTGCCTTCATTATCTGTCTCTTTCTCAACATCACGAACCTTCTTCAGCATTGCCTTGGGGAGAAATTAAGTTCGCGTCGTTCAGAGGGACCATATTGGCGAGCATTTGCAGAAAAGCTTCTTAAAAGCGTATTTTGTTGTTCATCAATCCTTTTAAGAAGCAGAAAAGGCATCTTTGCTTTCGGTTTCCCCCCGCAGATCATCATGGACAGAGGGCAGAGTCAGGGAAAGAGAAAGAGAACAGAGGAAGATGGCACTAAGGGAGCATCCACTTCTTCATCCGTCTCTTCGGCGGCCACATGTGTGGGTAGTGATCTATACGACGTGTTCTTGAGTTTTAGAGGCCGGGATACACGCAAGGAATTCACTGATCACCTCTATCATAGTCTAGTCAAGGCAGGTATTGTACCCACTTACGTGTTTAGAGACGATAAAAGCATCCTAATTGGTGAGGAATTCGGTTCACAGATTTTCAATGCCATCACGCGGTCTAAGATTTCGATCCCCATCATCTCTGAAAATTACGCTTCGAGCAAATGGTGCCTCCGTGAGCTCATTCAAATCATGGACCGCAAGAAGAGCTCGTCACACGTAGTCCTGCCCATTTTTTACAAAGTTGCCCCATCGGATGTGCGGCATCAACAAGGAAATTTTGGAGTGGCCTTCCATGAGAGTGAGAAGTGTTTTAATGATTCGGATATCCAGAAAGCGAAACAAGCACTTAGCAAAGTGAGTGGCTTACAAGGATGGGAATCTAGCAAAGTTGCCAACGGGTACTTCTTTGAACTTTTTCCTTTTTTTTATTTTATTTTATACATTCGTTTTCTTCTTCACGATGAAATGCAGATGAATTGCTTTCACTGCTAGCTCAGAAAAGATCCCCGAAATGTCTCAATAAACAACCATAACGCCTCGAAGACAAGAAACACTATTACTCCTTATGATGTCCCCGAAAACTAAACCGACGACGACTAAAACCAAAGCATCCCATAGTGCCCAAGAATTTTACATTTGTCTCCCTGTGCAGGGCAACGAACATAGAGACAACAGCCCCTTCAACCAATAGTATCAATCACTTAAATGATATGCCTATAGTAGACTCCAATGCTTGGTCTTCCGCAGCTTGATCAAAACCAGATGAAATCGACTTCCTATTGCCAACGTGGTTGGATCAATTGATAAAAATGAAACACTTGGCATGGACTATTTCTTGTTCACGATCTCTCATTGTTATTGTTGTTTGACAGGCATGAGGGAGAACTGATACAACTCGTGATTAACACTGTTTTAAGCAAGTTACAGAAAGATTTTCAGCTAGACATTCCTAGGCAGCTAGTTGGACTTGATGGTCTTTTGAGAGAAATCATGAATCGGATTAGTAGTCCTTCCGACAATGCTCGAATGATTGGGATTTATGGTATGGGCGGGATAGGCAAGACAACACTTGCTAAGTGCATGTACAATAAACTCTTGGATAAATTTGAGAATGCCAGCTTCCTTCCTAATATTAGAGAAAAAGCTACACATTACGGTGGTATTAAGGATCTACAAAGTCAACTGATACATGATATACTAAAAAGAAAACATGAAGTTTCTAGAATTGATGATGGAATTAATATAATCAAATCAAGATTCAAAGAAAAAAAGGTCCTCATCCTGTTGGACGATATAGATGACAAGAAACAACTGGATGTGCTAGCCAGGGAATGTGACTGGTTTATGGCAGGAAGTACGATCATAGTTACAACTAGAAATAAAACCGTGCTTGATCAAGCTGAATTCGAGGAAGTCTGCAAGTATGAAATGAAGGGTTTGGATGTGGTGCAATCTTCGCTTTTGTTTAATAGACATGCATTTCGTATGGATCACTCTCCACGAGACTTTGAGAGTCTATCTCGTGATATCATATCCACCATGGATGGGCTTCCCTTGGCACTTGAGGTCGTAGGTTCATACTTATACAAAAAAACGAATAAAGAAATATGGGAAGACGTGCGGAGGCAATTGAAAAGTCAGCCACATAAAGATGTCAAGAAGATATTACAAATAAGTTATGATGCATTAGAAGATGGATATAAGCAAATTTTTCTTGATATTGCTTGTTTCTTTATCGGCATGGAGTGGTATATGTTTGGCAACTATATGATGTACATGTGGGAGGATTGTGGATTTTATCCGAGCCTAGGAATTGAAGAGTTGAAGTTGAGGTGCTTAATTAAAATTGGAGATTATGATAAGCTTGAGATGCATGATCAATTGAGAGATCTTGGAAGGAGCATTTTTTGCGAAGGACAACCATTCGAGAATTCTAATGGAGCATGGAACGACAACTACAAGGGCGTCCCAAGAATACTAAGAGAAGTTGATGTAAGATACGACACTCCTTTCTTTTTCTCTCCCTCTTAAATTAATTTATTTAATCCGATCTATTCCAATATTTCATATAAGATGAGCATATACTCTTACTTTGTAGGAAAATAATTCTATTTCGACATCCATTTATGTCCATCGTAGATTAATTGTGATAGCTAAATGGATTATAAGTATCTCACAGAGAAAAAAAAAGTCATATCGTTTGATTCAATTTCATTGATATAAATTACTGTAAAAATTTATTATAAAATCAATTTAAGATCCTTTAACTACAATTTTACACTATAAATCTCATTTACTAAAAGCATGCAATTCTCATTTCTAATTGAAAATATTGATATAATATGAAGGTCTACAATACTTAATGAAGACGTAGATCAAATAAATGAAGATTTCTAGGTTAAAAAAATATATCATGTACGAATTATAATAACTAAGAATTAATTCAAAACTATAAGATTGAAAAATTTTCACAGTTAATCGCATGTGCTTGCTTTCTAGTACAGTCAAATGTAGTGCGGTGCTCCCATGAGTCAAATGTAGTGCGGTGCTCCCATGATGTAGGAATTAAATGTTTGACATTTTTTGCTCCATTTTGATTTTTGAAGATACCCCTTCCTCTACTAGTTATTTCTATCTCTTCTCATTATTATTTCCTATTAATAGATAATACAACAAAAATCCCCTCAAAAATATTTTTAGGAAAATCTTACTAGTTTTGGTATATAAAAATAAGTGATATTTCTCGAAAAACTTTTCATATGACAGGCTCTACTCAATCATAATACTGTGAAATAAAGTTAAAATCGTTTCAATTCTAGTTATCCCAATAGTGATTTTCTCCAATCCTCGTCAAAATATAAAATGTGTATCTCTAACTGATATTACCATGTCACACTCAAGTCATTTGTTCAATTTTGGAAAAATCATTAAGAAAATTTAAATGCAAGTATACTTATCCATATTTATATTTAGCAAGGATAGGAAGATAACAAATTGTTCTAGTTCAAGATTCAAGAAGGCAAAAAAGGAAATTTTCAATTTTTTTTCCCGACCAAAAAAAAAAGTAGATTTAAAAAGGCGAGAACTAAAGAGTTAAAAGACTTTACCAAAAAAAAACTAAAGAGTTAAAAGACAATTTAGACCTTCAACATATTGATTGTCTCGTCGAATTCCTTCGCCATAACCGGATGCGCACAAATGAACCCTTTGAAATACTTGCAGTGGCCAAAGAGGTTCGGTTACTTGATATGGGCAGCTTTAAGCGGATATGAAGACCTTTCTGAAGTAAGATGGCTTCAGTCGATAATTGATGAAAGCCATTCGTTTCTTTCGACGGCCAATTTGCGTCTCCCGAAATTAACGGTGCTGGATTTCAGCAGGAGCAACATCACAGAGGATTGGGAAGGATGGGATTCATTCAGGGTAAGAGGATTTTCGATTTGTTTTGTTTGGCCGATCCGCTCATTCCTTAACAGCTTTTTCTCCTTTTGTATAGGCGTCAACACGGCTAAGAGTTCTCGACCTTTCAGACTGCTGGAATTTAAGAACTACTCCTGATCTCTCGGCTTTCACCCAGTTGAAGATTCTCAGATTGTTTGAATGTTCCGAGCTGGAGCATCTCCACCCCTCTATTGGCGAACTCAAGAGCCTCGTTTACTTGAACGTGAGTTTATGTGGAAATCTCAAGGAGCTACCAGAGGAAGTGTGCAAATTAAAAGATCTAGAAGAGCTTTACTTGTTTGTGACTGGTATTACACAAATCCCTACGTCTATTCATTCTCTGGGGAAGCTAAAGAAATTGATGGCCTCACATTGTAAGTCATTGAGAGGAATTCCTAGCTCAATTGGGGATTTACAGAATTTGCAACATCTGGACATTCGTCATTCTGGGATTGAAGAGTTGCCCAGTTCTATTGGAAGGTTGAAAAATCTGGAGACTCTCGATATCTCTGAGACACCGATATCTCACGTGCCGGAAAGCATCTGCAATCTTTCTTCTCTCCGAAGCCTTTCCCTAGATGGCTGTAAAAAGCTCCCATCGCCGCCACAGCTTCCCTCGAGCTTAACGTATCTGACGGTCTCTGGTCAGAGTCTCAGGCTGTTACAGCTTTCTAACCTAATCCACCTAGAAAATCTTTGTCTAGTAGGCGACATCCCCAAGCTTCCCTCAAGGCTCTTGAAACTCGATGGATTCGGGTACTTAGAAATGCTTTTAATAAGACACTGCAGTTCCATGGAAACATTGGACCTTTCAGAATTAATTCATCTGAAAATATTGCATGTTGTACATTGCAATAACCTAGTCGAAATTCGAGGCCTTGATAATTTGGAGTTCTTGGAGGAATTAGTTATATTGAATTGCAAATCCATTAAAAAGCTTCTCTGTCCAGAATCACGGTGTTTGAAGACACTCAAGGTTGGCTACAACGACAATCTAGTCGAAATTCAAGGTCCTCTTGATGGTGCGAAGTTATTAAAAACTTTGAAGATTAAGGAATGCAAATCATTGGAGACTTTGCCAGATTTGACGGGATGTGAGAAGTTACAATCTCTAAGCATTCGAAACTGCAAGAAACTTACTCAGATTCGAGGACTTGAAAAGTTGGTTTCAATCAAATGGAAAATTTCTGGTTGGGACTCATTGGAAGTGATCCCGAAATTATCTGGAGAACGGTTTCTTTAGAAACTATGAAAGAGATATCCATTGATCTATTTGTTGAAATATTATGTTGCAGTGATGATGGTGATGAATCTTATGCCCATATTACCATAGTGAGAGGAGTCATGTTTCCTCAAAAGAGGTAAATAAGCAGTCAACAATCATTTTTTTTCTGAGATTCATGACCTACTTTTCATTGCTATCTTCTTTTGACCAGAATATTTTCCATGATAACGGTTATGCACTATCCTAAATTGCTAGTCTTGCATAATTCAAGGAGTGGGGGAGTTGGTCGTAGAAGCTGACATGATGCTGCAGCCAAGATCAAAATGAAGAACCAAATGTCTGTAGAAGGCATTTGTCATCTAGTAAGATTCTTTATCATCTAACAGCTAGTGTGAGCGCATGGAGTAATACTTTTCCTGAAGCTATATTTTTCAGGAATGATTTACTCCACACCAAGTATCTATCTTATCGATTTTGGAAACTCCGGATTTGCCTACATATAGTGCTATTGGTAGCGTTATAGCGATGCGTTTCATTTATCATTACATTGGCAGCTTTTGTAGACTGTAAATAGATTAGTGGCTTGTTCATGGCATGTGAGGGAATGATGAAAATATCAAACATAGGTAAACAAGAATTCCCCAGTGATGGTAAACCCAGGATTTGAAATTTTCACCTAGAGGCCAATGATCTTCTGCTACTCAATATCATAAACTTTGCCCACAATTTCCCTGTCCAAAAACTCATATTTTCTTTGAAAAAATCCTTGGCCATTTTGATTTCCTTTCTAAGTTCTCTTGTGTCTAATTTGACTTACAGTGGATGTCCTGTTTGAGACTAAAGCCTTTAGATTTCTCGTGATGAATGAAAACCCTGTCAAGTTTCTTATGATCCCCTAGTGTTCCTCCTGAGCCTTCTAAGAAGATCATCAATTCCCAGTAAGTACGATGAACTGAGCTAAAATAAGTTAGAAGGTTCAAGTGTTTCTGGTTGGTGATTATAAAAATATTAAAAAAAGTTTTGGCTAGTCTGTCATATATGAAGGTGTAGTCGAACTGTTGTTTTGAAATAGTATCAAGGAAGGTAAAGCAGTGCTGCTTCAATGACAAGTTTGGTGGCCTATGTAATGTTCAAGGCTTACTTTGGGACTTCAATTCGATCAGCTGCGTTGAACACCTTTAGCATTATTGGACAATTACTTGGCCATCTGTGAAACAATCTGGGGGCGAGCTCAATAACTTGCTAATCATCCCATTTGATCAAATCGTTGTCATGGAATTGTTTTATCACCAATGATTTGGGTGTGGCTCACTTGGTTGAGGATTTTAAATTCCAGATCTAAGAGTGATCAAAATGAAGAAAAAAGATTTGCAGAGGAAGTATCTGCGACAGCTGAGGACCATCTTGTGTGCCAAACTTGAAGAGGCTCGTGGGCCAACTGGAGTGTCCTGAGGAAGTTTCAATGCTCGTGAAGATCCAAAACACTTGATCTGTTCTTAACGGCACGTACCTGAACATTAATAAATGTAGTTTTTTTTTTAGATTGAATCTGTTTTCTGTATGCTTGTTAGGTTCTATCTCTTTGTTAACCAAATGAGTGGCTGTTGAGTTATTGTTTTGTATGTTACCTGATGCAGAGTTGTTTGACGTGGTTGCATTCTAATGATGTCACTCCTGGACTCAACGAGGCTTTGCAAGGGAGGTATGCATTGCTAATACTCCTCCATTTCTATCATTTTATTTGTGTGATAATATCCTTTGAATGCTGTCATATAGTTTTCTGATTGGATAAGCTCAGTTCTCATGTGTGAGGTGTTGGATTTGTAAAGTTGAAATTGACATCCTCGCAAATTATCCCGAATTGCTGATTTTGCTGATTGGATATTGCCAATGATTAAGTAACCAATACTTCTTTCTGTTTTTTGATGAGGCACTTCACCTTTTCAGCATAATTTTATTAACATCAATTCTGTTCCTGAACACAAACGAGGAAATTGCTAATTGCTTACTTCTTTTAAGCCTATTGTTTTCTGTTTCATTGGCAGGCTAATGAAATCTCTGTTCATTGTGGTCCAACAGCGATTGGTGTAAGTGATGTTAACACATTTGTACCTGATCTTTCATGTGATAAATTATCATGCTGCGATCTCGCCTATTTTCAATTATTGATAACGAGTCAATCCTATCCTCATTGTGTAGATTCAATCTGCATTTAATGGAACTTGCAAAAAGTCCTCGAACACCACAGGATGGAGATGCGGGCAGGATTGAGCTTTCGTTATGAAAAAACATTCTGAAGTTCTTTGCTAAATGGCGTTTATCATCTCTGTTGTTAATACTCTTCAAATGATTCTGATATGAAGTGACCTCTTCTTATGTGGTGGGGTCGACCTTCGCAAGCTTTGGCATCGTGCTATTCTTTAGCAATGGCCAAATCACAAATGTCTTGCAGGAAGACCATCTGCAGCATCTGCAGGTGGTTCTATATGTGTGAGCTAAGCATAAAATGAGATTTGTACACAAGATTATCGGTTATTTATCCATTCCAATCTACAATTTTTTGACTGGGACAGACTCTTTTCGTGGAAAAAACGAATGCCATGGAATGCGCAAATAATCTGTCAATTGCAGCCAAGAGTTTCAATGAAAATGTTTCTAGGAAGACAGTAGGTTCTCATTTGAAAGAATATTGAACACAAAATACCGTCATCAGTCTAAAATCATCTCTCTGGTCAGTGTAAAATCATCTCTCTGGTCTGATTATGGTGGAAAATTCATACGTAGGCATTTTGCAATCGGTTTGATCGTATAATCTCAAACTTAATTTATTTATGCATGAAGCTAAAAGCAGAAGAGACACGGGGACTTAGGTTATCATACCTAAAACCTATTTTTCTCTGGCTTGGCTATGGTTGACGGCTATTGGAAAACGTGGGCAAAACTTTTGGGAGGGTGAAAAGAGCCATTCCCAAAAATGTACTGATTTGGTTTCAACAAAAAAACTTTAGAGGGTCATCTAATTGGTTAATGGTCAAACTCTATTATACCAAATTGTGCCCTTGAACGTTGGCTCTATTTCCAGAGCTCAAGACAAGGCCAAGAAGATTGTTGAGCCAAGCTCCAAATAGTACTGACACAAACATAATGCCGGTCTTGTTGAAATACTTGTTAAATATACTTGACATGAAATAATTTGATTGTCTGAATATCGGTTGAACAGTAGACAAGAAAAGTTGCAATGAAAGTCAATGTATAGACTCTACACTTTATTTGCTTAGTTGCTTAACTAGTGTCCAGGCAATTAACCCAAAGGGCAATAGCCTTGCACTATAAAAAATATTGGAATTTAGCTACGGAAAATTAACGACGGATCACAATCCGTCGCTAATAGTGACGGAATTAGCGACAAAAAAAACCGTCGCTAATTATCGACAAAAACAATAACGTTGCCATTTGCAACTGAATTTGCGATGACCAAAAATATTTGTCGCTAATTAGTAACGGAAAATAAATTCGTCGCTAATTTGTGACGAATTTATTTTCCATCGCTAATTAGCAATAAATTTTGAGACAAACAACCTTTTCGTTGCTAATTTGCGACGAATTTTTTTTCCGTTGTTAATTTAGTGATGGAAATAGAAATATTTGTCACTAAATTTGCGATGGAAAGGTTGTCCATCGCTAATTAAAGACGGAAGTGGAAATATCCGTCGCTAAAATTGCGACGGAAAGGTTGTCTGTCACTAATTAGCGATGGTATTCCATTTTTCGTGGCTAAATTAGCGACGGAAATGGATCTTCCGTGCTAACTAGCGACGGAAGTTTTTGTCCATCGCTAATTAGCAACGATAATTTTGTTTTGTAGCTAATTTCAATCGCTAATTAGGGACGGAAATGGATCTTCCGTCCCTAATTTAGCGACGGAAGTGTTGTTTCATCGCTAATTAGCGACAGTATTCCATTTCCATCACTAATTAGCGACGGCTTATTGTCAGACAATTCAATTATTAAGTCAAATGATGATCTTACTTTTGTTTCTCCTGTTAATTCCACAATTTGATAAGCAGTCAATCATAAGTTAATTTGGCATTTAAAATTCATTTAATTTCCATATATATTTCCTGCATTAGAGCAAATACATAACTATCCAATAGCTTTATTTCTTTCTTTTTTATTTTGATTAAATTTTATAGAATTGTAATGAAATTCACTTTGATTGCCATTTTTCTTTCATATTTTTTGTTTTAAAGTTTTCATTTTCAACTAACAACGGGTCAACATGTATGACATCATGTTATCTTCCATACAAAAGTCTTGCAGTAGAAAGCAAGTTGAGATTTGTGAATTTCAAGTGATATTTTTCCTCTCATATAATAACTTTTATTATGAATGCATTTGTTCCGAGAAAAATCTCATCATGTTAAAGGAATATAATATCTCATTTTTAGAATTTTAGATTATATATTTTCAGCAAATCAAAATCGTGAAAGTTTGAAAAATTAGTCCACGGATAATGATTTCACTCAAACAAACACACCCTATGATTCAATTTTCGACATTTTAGTATACATAATTTATTTGTCCATCAATTTAATAAAAACTTATGCCTCAACGTAAAGAGTTAGTTTTGTAATCAAATTATTCTAGGTAAGATAAATTTAAAAGTGAGAACTTATTCAATATTAAATGATTGTACAAATTGTTCATAAATTCATATAATAGTTGGACAGATTTAAGCTCATAAGCCATATTAAACAAATTAAAAGTCCTCTTAAACTTACCAACATATTATAAATATAATAGAAAAAACATAATTTTTTTTTGAGTTACTTTGAAAGCATTTCCTTATATCATACGATACAAGAAATCGCATGGACCTACTTTCATTCAAGCACTTTAGCTAATAAGTTATGTGCTAACTTAAATATATTAACTTTTCCAAATCATATCAATTTTCCTTGAATTTCTCTCGCTCAATTTTTCGTTTATTTTTCCCTCCCTTTCTCTAATTTCCTCTTCCCTCTAATTTTCCCTCTTCCCTCTCTCGCTAATTTCCAACTTAGGGTAATTGGACCTCTCTCTCTCTCTCCTATCTCCCCAGACTTCGCTCGAGCTCTCTCTTTCTCCGCTCCTCGGCTCCGCCGCTCCTCCGTCGAGCGCTCTCCTCTCTCCTCCGCTCCTCCGCCCGCTCGAGCTCTCTCCTCGCTCATCCGCTCCTCATCCCGCCGAGCTCTCTCCTTCGCTCCTCGAGCGCCACGAAACCCTAGATCTGAGGAGCTGCTGATCGTCGGTGATGGACCCGATCCCCCCATCCCTCCGCACGAATGTAAGCTGGGTGGAGGGAATGTAAGCATTCAACTCAATGTCATGCGTGTATTCTGTTACTTCTCATTCTCTCTTACTTTTTCTAAGACGATTCTTGCCTTCAGTTTTGACAGATCGAGATGGCTCAAATGATAAATACCATGCTCTTTGTTGCAGGTATAGACACCCTCCAACAGACTTGGTTTGAATCTCGGCTTCCGGTGGTCAAAGGGCGAATTTTTTTAAAAACCGAGAATCTTGTGCAATCTAATTCTTCGACCATTTTGGCTCTCGAAGAAGATACCCGGATCTTTCGTCCTCGTTTCGCCCTTACCTCCCCTTGATTTTTGTGTTCCCCGAAGGAGGAGAAGATGAGAACCGGCGAGCTGCTCGACGTCAAGCCCTTGGTGCTAAAGTTTTGCATTTCTCTTTCCGATCTGGGCTTTTCGCGATTCTGGCGTTCGTGTTTTGAGGGTCCTTTTCTTTTTTGTTTTCTGGGTCCTTGTTTTGTTGTGGTTTGATTAGTTGAGCTGAAGAAGCAGATCTTGCGTTCTCTTTTGTTGTCGAACAAAACCGGCAACTATGTCGCCTTCAAGGTATGCATGTTCTGATTCCTTCTCGTGTTTTTCTGCATTTCTTTTTCTGTGAATCTTAGAACGGTAGATATTTGTTTGATATCGCCTTAGGAGGCGAATTTTATTTACCCCTGATCATGCGCAAAACAGTGTGGGAGCGTGAGATTTGGCTGTCAAATTCGAATTGTGTTTTGCCCTTTTAACGTGTTTCATATGTGATATAATAATGCAGATGGGATGGCTATTTGGATTTCTGTGGTTTTGTTCTTGATGTTTTAATGTTAAGATCTTCGTGTTTAGGTGAAAACAACCAATCCAAAGAAATACTGTGTTCCTCCAAACACGGGGATTGTCTTGCCTTGGTCAACATGTGATATAATAGGCACTCGGAACTATCATTTCATGGCCAAGTTTACTTGCTGTTGTGGATTCTCCATTTTGTTGCCCTTTGCTTGGATTTCAAGATGGGTGAAATCTATGGCTTACTGGTGAACTTAGGGTATTGGACAACCTGAAAGATTATGCTATTTGAGCGTTGGTCAATGCTGTGGATCACCTTGGAACAATGGCTTATAAATTAACTGACCTTATTACAGTCATGGAGCTAAAGGTCACTAGTTTTAATCAGTTAAGCTCTTTCCATTGGATTAACATGTGCAACAGACTACATGATAGAGATGTAAGTGATCTTTTTGTACACCTTAGCAACTTCTTACATGCCAAACATACACGGATAAGGAAGACCTCCGGCAGCAACAGTTGTTGGCAATTATTCCCCGACATCACAAGCACTACATGTTACCAAGTAAGACTGCTTACATTCCTGAGTTTCTGACTTGGGTTATAAATTTATTCATTGTCTCTCTTTTGTTAGCTTATCTTAATTGCATACTCTCGACCTGTGTACAATGTTTAACTTTTTCTTATTCGAAATGAGCTAGATTCTGTCAACAAGAAAGTACATTTTAGTCCACAAAAATTCACACGGATGTCAGGCAAAATCATTTTCAAGCTCGATCTCGTCTTCAGCCTTCAGGTATATGGACTTTACAGCTTTGCACTCTAGTTATTTACTTTAATCTCACACCACTTTGCACCATTTTGCTTTTCCAACATGAAGCTCGATCATTTCTATCCTAGGTACCCCTGCTGCAAAAACACTTTCTTGGCATTTAGCGTCAGAAACAAAGTTCACATTGAAAGGAACTCAAAATGCTTCCGACAAGGTAATTAGTCAGCTTGTGCTTACCAATTCTCTTGGTTAAGAACAGACTGGTGCTTAATTTCTGCTTTGTTTGCAGAACTGAAGATTCTGCAAAGATGCCCCAAGTCTTTCATCTGCTAGGTGCGTCCTGTTTTGCTATTCTTCTTTCAAGCTTTTTGTGGTTTCTCCTGAAATTGTTACTACATACAAGAATGATCTCTAATTGTGTTCATTTTGTCATCTGTGCAGATGATGGCGAGAAAGCTCTTTCAACATCCTTGGCGGGTCATCTGCAGGTTCTAACAGGAGGTTCTGCATATGGTGCAGTCTCGCCATCAATTGGTGCTGCACACAGGTGTTACTTGAGAAGATTGAAGACATTCCTTTGTCTTTCTGATAGGTTACACAGTAGTCCGTCTCTGATAAATGTGTTTACGATGAATTGTTTTACCTCTTCTCTGAGGTGGTGATTGAATGTACGAGAAGACACATTTATTGAATAATTTGTTGATGAATAATAAAATTCAATTTTTTTTATGGCAAATTAGCAACAAATTTTGATGCAAATTACAGTCCAAAAAGAGGAAAATCGAGGCAAATAAGTGACGAATTTATTGAATAATTGTTACTACATGAATTAAAATTAGTTACGCATTTTGTCACGAACGATTAGCGATGAGTTTTGCAACGAATTTAGTGATGGACTATGCCTAGCCGTGGCTAATTAGCGACGAAACTAAGAATGTCTGTCGCTAATTAGCAACGGACAGTGCATAGTTGTGGCTAATTAGCGACGGAACTAAGAATGTCCGTCGCTAATTAGGCGGATAGTGCTTAGCCGTGGCTAATTAGTGCTAATTAGTGACGGATTATGCCTAGCCATGGTTAATTAGCGACGGAACTAAGAACGTCCGTCGCTAATTAATGACGGAATTTAGTAGTGTCCATTGTTAATTAGATTCAGTCGACTAAATTTTCTAGATGAATTTGGCCATGATTTTTGTGACGAATATTTAGCGACCCATTTTGCGACGACAATGTAGCGACAAAATACGTTCGTGGGAAATTTGCGACGAATTTAGCGACGAATAATCTGTTTGTCGCAAATTGGCGACGAATTGTGCCAAATAATGTTTGGCGATGACTTTAGCAACGAAAATTTTCCATCGCTAATCAGCGACGAATTTAGCGACGGAAAATTTCCGTCACTAATTGGCGACGAAAATTAAAATTTTCCGTTGCTAAATTTAGCGAAACTTTTGTAGCGACGAAATCTGTCGCTAAACCGTTTAGCAACGAATTTTACCTTTGATTTCCGTCGCAAAATTCGTAGCTAAATCCTTGTTTTTGTCCAGTCAATTGTGTTTGACTACTTATAGAACATCAAACAAAACATCAATCACGACCTAATCAGCTGAATTGATTTGAAATCGGATATCTATGAATCGATGGGATATCTAGATAGACGTATTAAACCAAGAGATCAGGTTGGGTTCTTTTCATGGGTTTTAAAATCTCTCTTTCTCCTGCTTCGATTTCATGGCAGCAATTTACTTTGAGATTAGTTATCAGGAGTCTATCACATTTTGCATCAAGATCATATGAATTAAAGCCATTTTGGATAATAACTATGTCAGTTTTCATAGGATCAAAGAGGGTTCGTTTTGGACTTTTCAGTTTTCCTCATTTTTGTAACTCCAGGCTCAATAGGGTGGAACCAGAAATGTGAAAAATGTCCTCAAATCAAAATGAAACTACAGAATTCCTTTCGGTGTATATAACACCCACACATTTTAAATCCGTGATCATTGTAGATATGATGAATCATACAACGAAGAGGAAATGAAATTGATGAATTGAGGAAATTATGAGGTTCTCTAAACCCCAGAAATGAGGCGTAAACAACATATAGCCAAAACAAAGTCACGACCAACGGAATTGACCATGAAAATGGATCGAAATGTCAATCCTACAAATACAAGCATTCATCTGGATTTGCAATCAGCATAGTTTATTAGGAAAAGAGCTTAATGAAAAGAGAAGAGATGAATAGATCCGACAAGTGTACTTTGCATGGTCATGCATGCAGAATCATGTTACAAATAATTCAGAAGGTGAGAAAATTTTTTTAAAAAAAAATCGGCATTTATAAATACGTACGACTATCACATATGAGTCCTCTCATTTTTCTATGTTTTGCATGCAGGAGATCAGTGAACGAAACAACGAGTTTGACGAACATAACACTGGAAAGATCGAACATTACAGAACTCTAATGAATATCCGATGACCATTAGATTCATAAGAAAATGAATACCCAATAAACACAGAATGCCTCTCTGCTTCCTCTTGACGGAGCTCACGCTTTTCTCTCTTGATGAGGATGAACACAGTATCCCATTAGAATCGGCGTGCAAAGCTCGAGCGTTGGCGCTTCAACCATTGGAATCCTTGTTTGAAAGAATCCTTGAACTTGCCTTCGACCGAATAAAGCTTGTACCTGGCCACCCTCCTCTTCCTCTTCTTCTCCGGGTCGTTTTACCCCGATGACTTGATCGCCGACTTCTCCTCCTTGTGTACTTTGTCCATGGGCGAAGCATGTTCGAGCATGGGAGGCCGGGATTTGGCTACATACATCTGCTTTTGGTTAATAGTTTGGATTGTCATGATCTCCAGAGTCCGGCCAACTCCATGGGATTGGTAGCTTGGTGACCATGGGTCCATCTGTGTCCTCAATATCTCGCTCCGTCCCCGGGGAAGCTTAAAAAACTTCATGTCGCGGGTTGTGAGTTACTCAGAGAAATCCCTAGCTCAATCAAGGATTTACAAGATTTCCAACATCTGAACATTAGTTATCTTGCGATGAAGAGCTCCCCAGCGCCATTGGAAGGTTGAAAAACCTGCAAACTCTATATCTCAGATCATGCCGTAGTTTGAAAGGGGAAATTCCATTTGACATCGGTGGCTTCTCTTCGCTCGAGGCTCTCGACATCACTGAGGCACCGATATCTAACCGCCAAGAAGCATCCGAAATCTTTCTTCTCTCCAACGCCTTCACCTAGAGGGTTGTAACAAGCTCTGATCGCTGCCAGAGCTTCCCTCGAGCTTCACACATCTGTCGGTACCTTATCAAAGTCCCCTGGTTGCCACAGCTTTCCAGCCTAATCCACTTAGAACAGCTCCATCTCCGAGGGTGCCATCTACTTGAAGACATCCCCGAGCTTCCCTCGAGGCTCTTGAAACTCGATGAATTCAGGTACTTGGAAGTGTTTTCAATAGTCGACTGCAGTTTTATTGAAAGATTAGACCTTTCAGAATTAATTCATCTGAAATGATTGCTAGCCTTGCGTTGCGATAACCTAGTCCAGGCCATGATAATTTGGAGTTCTTGGAGGACATCTCTATATATGACGGCAATTCCATTCAATGGCTTCTCTGTCCATAATCACCATGTTTGAAGCAATTAAGGGTTGCCACGTGCGACAATCTAGTTGAAATTCAGGGTTGTCTTGACGGTGCGAAGTTCTTAAAATATTTGGATATTACAGGATGCAAATCATTAAGACTTTGCCAAATTTGACGGGATGTGAATAGTTATGTCTCTAACCGTTCGAAATTGCCAGAAACTCACTCACATTTGAGGACTTGAAAAGTTGGATTTACTCAATTCGGATATTTCTGGTGCGACTCACTGAAAGCTATCCCAAAATTATCTGGAAAATAATGTCTTCAAAAATTATGGAAGAGATCTGTATTGATCTATTTGTTGAAATATTATGTTGCAGTGATGATGGTGTGATGAATCTCATACCCCATATTACAATAGTGAGACGAGTCATGTTTCCTCAAAAGAGGTAAATAAATAGTGAACAATTAGTTTTCTTCTGAGATTCATGACCTACTTTTCATTGCTATCTTCTTTTGACACGAAGGTTTTCCATGATAGGGTTATGTACTTTCCTTAAATTGCTAGTCTTACACAATTGAAGGAGTGGGGGAGTTGGTCATAGAAGCAGACATGATGCTGCAGCCAAGATCAAAATGTAGACCCAACTGTCTATAGAAGGCATTGATCATCTAGTAAGATTCTTTATCCTCTAAGAGCCAGCGTGAGCGAATAGAGTAATACTTTTCTCGAAGCTATATTTTTTAAGAATGATTTACTCCACAGTGGGTATCTATCTTATTGATTTTGGAAACTTCTGATTTGCCTGCATATAATGCTCTTGGTTACGTTATAGCAATCTTTCTCATTTGTCCTTCCATTGGCAGCTTTTGTAGACTGCAACAGATTAGTGGCTTGTGAGGCAAGGATGAAAATGTCAAACACAGGTACACAAGAATTCCCTAGTGATGGCAAGCCCGGGATCTGAAATTTTCACCTTGAGTCTAATGATCTTCTGCTACTCAACATTGTAAACTTCGCCCAGAATTCCCTGTCCAAAATTCATATTTTCTTTAGAAAAATCCTTGGCCATTTTGAGTTCATTTGTGAGTTCCTTGTGTTAGATTTGACTTTTGGCAGATGTCCTGTTTGGGACAAACACCTTTCGGTTTTTCATGATAAATGAAAACCCTGTCAAGTTTCTTAATGTTCCCTTGATGTTCCTCCTGAACCTTCTAGGAAGAGCATCAATTCCCAGTAAGTATGATGAACTAAGCTAAAATAAATTATAAGGTTCAAGTATTTCTGGTTGGCGATTAAAAAAATCTTAAAATAGTTTTGGCTAGTCTGTCATATATGAATGTACATCCCCTTAACATTACCAGTAATCAAGCTGTTGTTTTTAAATATTACCAAAGATGGTAAACTGGTGCTGCTTCCATGACAGGTTTGGTGGTCTACGTAGTAATCAAGGCTTACTTTGGGACTTCAGTTCAATCAACTGTATTTGTCTGTCTGTGAAACAAGCTAGGGCGAGGAGCTCAATAATTTGCTAATCATTCCATTTGATCGTATTGTCGTCATGGAATTATTTTATCCCATGACTGATTTGGGTGTGGCTCACTTGGCTGGGGATCTTAAATTTCCAGACCTGAGAATGATCAAAATGAAGAAAAGAGATTTGCATAGGACGTATCAGCAACAGCTGAGGACTGTCTTGGGTGCCAAACTTGAAGAGGCTCGTGGGCCAACTGGAGTGATCTTAAATTTCCAGACCTGAGAATGATCAAAATGAAGAAAAGAGATTTGCATAGGACGTATCAGCAACAGCTGAGGACTGTCTTGTGTGCCAAACTTGAAGAGGCTCGTGGGCCAACTGGAGTGTCCTGAGGAAGTTTTGATGCTTGTTAAGATCCAGAACACTTGATCTGTTCTTTACAGCATGTACCTGAACATTAATAAATGTAGTTTTTTTAGATTGGATATGTTTTCTGTGTGCTTGTTATGCTCTATCTCTTTGTTAACCAAATGAGTGGCTGCTGATTTTTTTTTTTTTATTGTATGTTACCTGATGCAGATTTGTTTGATGTGGTTCCATTCAAATGAAGTCACTCCTGAAATCGACAAGGCTCTGCAGAGGGAGGTATGCACTGCTAAGATCCTCCATTTCTATCATTTTATTTGTGTGATAATATCCTTTGATTGTCGTATAGGTTTCTGATTTGATAAGCTCAGTTCTCATGTATGCTGTATTGGATTGGTAAAGTTGAAATCAACATCCTCACAAATTATCCTGAATTGCTGATCTTGCTGATTGGATATTGACAATGATTAAGTAACAAATACATCTTTTTTCTGTTTTGTAGATTAGGCACTTTGCCTTTTCAGCATAATTTTATTAACATCAATTATGTTCCTGAACACAAACAAGGAAAGTGCCATTGCTAATTGCTTACTTCTCTTAAGCCTATTGTTTGCTTTTCCATCGGCTGGCTAATGAAGTCTCTGTTCATTGTGGTCCAGCAGCGATTGGTGTAAATGAATATCAACGCATTTGTATCTTATCTATCATGAGGCAAATTGTGATGCTATGATCCCGCATGTCTTCAATTATTGATAATGAATCAGTCCTATCCTCATTGTGTAGATTTAAGCTACATTTCTTGGAACTTGGAGAAAGTCCTTGAACACCACAGGATGGAGATGTGGGCAGGATTGAG
The DNA here is from genome assembly GCA_019926035.1 of Melaleuca alternifolia. NCBI lineage: Eukaryota > Viridiplantae > Streptophyta > Magnoliopsida > Myrtales > Myrtaceae > Melaleuca > Melaleuca alternifolia. The sequence continues at coordinate 176,775 of JAGKPW010000745.1, read as the reverse complement.
CTATGTTATTATGAAAAAGCTGAAATTCTTTCCTAAATGGCGTTTATCATGTGCTCTGTGTTGATAATGCTCTTCAAATGATTCTCGATATGAAGCTATCTCTTCTCATGTGGTGCGTCCGTCCTTTGCCAGCATGTGACTTAAGCATCAAATGAGATTTGTTAACAAGATCACCAGTTCGATGTTCACTTCAATCTACAATTTTTTTGACTTGGACAGAGTCTTTTAGTGGAAAAAGTTATTGCCATAAATCCGCAAATCAGTCGATTGCAGCTGAGAGTTTCAATGAAAATGTTTCTAGGAAGACAGTAGTTTGTCTCATTTGAAAGAATGTTGAACACAAAGTAAAAGCGTATCTCTCTGGTCTAATTACGAAGGAAAATTCATATGTAGGCATATTGTAATCACTTTGATAATATAATCTCAAGCTTGAATTATTTAAGCATGAATCTAAAATCAGAAGAGACACAGCCATTTACTTTATTGTACCTGAAACCTATTTTTCTCTGGCGTTGGCTACGGTTGAAGACTAGTGGAAAATGTGGACTAAATTGTTGGGGGGTGAAAAGAGCCATTCCCAAAAACTTACTCATTTGGTTTGAACAAAGAACTTGAAAGGGTTCACTAATTGGTTGATAATCGGACTCTACTACACCAAAATTGTGTATGGCTTAATTTTTCCAGAGCTCAAGACAAGGCCAAGAAGCTTGTTGAGCCAAGTTCGAATTTACTAGTACCAACACATATATAATGCAGGTTGTGTTGGAATATTTGTTAAATGTACTTAACATGAAATGACTTGATTTTCAAGATATTGGTTGAAGATTAATGAGAAATCTTGCAATTAAAGTTGATGTATTGACTCTACACTCCATTTGCTTAGTTGCTTAACTAGTGCCTTGCGATTAAGCCAAAGGGCAGTAGCTTTGTGTTTGACTACTTACATGACACTAGTCTCAACCTTATCGGCTGAATTGAATTGAAGTTGGAAAATTGTGAACTGACTGTATAACTGGATGAACGTCATAAACCAAGAGAACCGTATCTGCTTTGAGATTGTTTGGCGGGAGTTCTATCACATTTTACATCAAGATCCTATTATTCACAGCCATTTTGAACAATAACTACGTAATTTTTCATAGGATTAAGGAGGGTTCATTCAGACGTTTCAGTTTTCTTCATTTTCTTTAACTCCAGGCTCAATAGTGCGGTACTAGAAGTATGAAAAACGTCCTCAAATCAAAATGGAACTACGGAAAGCCTTTTGGTTTATATAACACCTGTGCATTTCAGATTATATAGCTCCTGTGCATTTTAGATTATATAGCTAGGAAGTATTCATTGTCATATGATGAGTTGTGCAATGAAGAGATATCGAAATAGATGAATTGAGGAGATTATTGGGCGTGGGGGTGGGGGTACTTTAAAGAACTCCAAAAACAAGGCGTAAACAACATATAGCCAAAACAAAATTATGACCAGCAAAATCGACCATGAAATGGATCGAAATGTCAATCATACAAATACAAAATTCTTCTGGTTTTGCAGTCAACATAAAATTTGTTAGGAAAAGAGCTTACTGAAAAGAGAGCTTACTGAAAAGATGGGAGATGAACATATCTAACAATTTTACTTTGCAGGGGCATGCGTGCAGAATCCTATTACAAATAATTCAGAAGGTGAGAAAATAAACAAAATATATATATATATATATATATATATATATATATATATCTAACGGGATTAGTATTAAGTCATGGCTAGCCCAACTAGTATGCTTTTTGAAATATATATCGATTACAAGTATTTGACAACATTGTGCTTAGTTGATATCTATATTAAGTATTTGACAACAACATGCTTAGTTGAGTATCCTCTTTTTAGATAATGTAGACCATCCCACTCATCATAGTGACATTACTTTAGTTTAAAAGGAAAAAAATATCTCATCGTATGTGAATGATAAATATAGCATAAGAGTACTTAGAAATTTATTGGACATAAAAGGACAATCTTATTTACAATTTACTACTTTAGAATCATGTCAACATAGGATTGAGTCTAAAAACTTCTCGAAAAATCAGCAAAGGTATATTTTGAACCTAGGGGGTGGTGCCCCCCGGCATCGTTGCCCCGTGGGAATATGGCATTGGGGCATGACTGTCAAGATGGAGAACAATTTCCATTTAAGTCTTAAACCTTTTACAACTTTACCGATTCAATCCTAAATTTTTTTTTACAAAATAAGCCCTAAAATTTTTGTAACTTTGCCGATTAAGTCCTAAATTCGATGCCGGCAACGGCCGATCGCGCCACGTAGGCATTTTCCGGCAAAAATCCGTAAGTTGCAAAAAATTTAGAACTTATTTGGTAAAAAAAAGGTTTAGGACTAAATCGGCAAAATTGCAAAAAGTTTAGGAGTCAAATGGCAATTGTCCCGTCAAGATGAACATGGACAGTTGTGAGTTTAGTGTCAATCGTGTCCAAAACAAGATATCGCACCAAAGCATTCTCCATTGCTGGTGTCATTTTTCTTAAATGATGATGACACTTCTCTCTATCGGGAAAGAAATAGAGAAAACATGTTTCATCTTGGTGCGCATCTCCCAAAAGAAAAAATAAGAAGAAAAAGAGCTATTGATATCAAGACATCAAGCATAATTCGTGTGTTTCCTTTTTTTCCTTTCCTTTACTTTCCTTTCCTTTCTTTACCTCTTTTACCCGCTATACCAAACGATTACCCCGTTCGTTGACCAGAAATAAAGGCAATTTGAGTGTGGTATCTTTAGGTACCAACCTTATATGCTGAGGCTATGGCCCTTTTATTCCAAATGGCTTCGTTGCAGGCCCAGTTCCGAAATGGAGTCAACCTAGGAACTTTCCTCGGTGACTAGTGACTCATAATTTACTTGCCTTGATTGATTAGCGCACAGTCTATATTAGCCTTTTTTGAGGGTCTCGAGTTTGAAGGTACTTAGAAATTTCCATACATACGATACCAGTACATTGCACAAACATTAAATATGAAAAAAATGCAAACCAGATAGAGACGTGTAAGACAGAACGATAATGTTATGTATTTCCTTCTTTTCTACTTTTGTCAGACTTGGACATTGTGTTGTGGATGACAAAACGCTGACCATATGCCATAAGAAAAATAATTACCGAACCAACAACAAAAAAATGAAATATGACAAAAACATTATAACTGAAGGTCAACTTAGATCAGAGTCATTGGCCACTTTTACAGTAAAGAAAGAACTTTATCCTAGTCTAACTTAATTTCAGCACACCAAAGTTCCATGCGTCGAAAAAAGATTTTATCTTGAAAAATACATAATTTGCGAGTTCCTGCAATCAACAGCCAAGAATGACAATTTAGCAGGCCACCAGCGAAGTTTACTTCCAAGCACACTTAAGAAACCAAGTAGTGGAACTTAAACAATAGAAGAAAAGTGGATTGGTCGAGTATTTGCTAGCATGTCAGCTTGATTCTATAACTAAAAATAGGGCAAAGACCAAGAGTCCATTTCAACTGACAACATCAGGTCTGTCTATTCCCATTCCAAAAGCATTGGTAGAACATACAACCTGGACCTCTCCAGTATGCCATTTCTTTTGAACAGCAACTCTCTGACAGGCTGCTAATCCAGCATGATAGTACACCATCTTTATCCTGCACTTATCATTCAAGTATGTTCCAACATCAACACATTCACTCTTCGAGAGGCAATATACTATGCCACAAAAATTAGCAAAACGATTCTTTTGCAGCTCTCCAAGCTGCTTCAGTGGTGCCTTGGTCTTGGGCTATGACCTCGTACTTTAGGTTTGGTCTGTCAAAGCTTGTCTCAAGAACAGGAGCATGGGGGATGCTGAGAGCTTTTAGGATATCCTGCAATGGATGCACATTTCAATCAGTCCCAAATGATTATTTCAACATTATCTGAAGGTTAATGTGCAAGTTTCATGCCTCGCGAACTGGCTGAGTGGCAGTTGCAGTTAAGGCCATCACTGGGACATAAGGAAAGTTTTGCTTGAGACATCCCAGTCCCCTATAATCTGGATGAACATCATGTTCCCATTGACTGCAATGGTGTCAACGAAGATAGTAAAGCCCAATAAGCTTTACTCGTTTACAATCATTTAAATATATGAGATAAGCTCAAACCAGCATTACATTCCTTATATAAGATGGCACTATACAGTATAAAGGTTAAAAGAATAAATAGGGACACAAGAACCGGCTTAAAAGACCTGACTATCATGCCAAACATGGACACTTCCGATTACTTTCAATAGTGATTTCCATTGGAGTTTATTTTAGTGGTGCGCATTTTGAATATGATTAATGATGAGCCACTGAACTTTTCCAAAAGAAGGAACTAGATCAATTCCAGAATCAGTTATGTCGACATTGCATTCTGTTACACTAGAACTTCACAGAAGGTCTGGTTTCAGAAGGTTCGGTGAAATATCGACAATGTAATATGGCTAGAACTAAAAAAATGAAAAACATTCAAAAATAAGAGTCTGAGTGGAGCATATATAAAAGTTAACCATGCTTTTCTTTATCTGGAACAAGCTGTAGATTTGCAGTGGCAACATCACAAATATTTATTCCTTCTGAAGTAACTCTTAACATGATCTTTGCTTCAGAGGCAAGGATGCCAAACAACATACCTCACACAATGTGCCTCATCAACAACAAAACCAGCTAGTTGTGCCTGCAGTGCGTTTTATGGTTGAGTATCAAAAAGTTAAAAAGGAACTTTCAGAAAAAGTTACGGCGTATCAGAAATAGTACCTTTCTATACAAGCATTTCAATAGCTCGAAAAATAATGAGTTTCCCATAATTCTTTCAGGAGTTACATACAATGGCTTGCACGATGGTTTGTCTTTCCTGAAAAGGCAGGCAAAGCAGTGGACATTGATGATTTGACAAAAGCAACACTCAGCAAAAAAACATTTTTAAATGTCCAATAGAGATCCCATTGTAACATATGGAGCATTGCCCAATCTATGGCTGGATAAAGATTCTATGCTATTATATACTTCTCTAATAACACTAAGATCCTAATATAGGGTTTAAAGCAAACATCTTAGGCATGGATATTTTTGTCAACCACATAAAAAATGTGCATACGTTGCAACATTTGGAGCATAGGCAGGATAAAGATTGAATGGTCTGTTTACTTCTCTAGGAACACACGCACACAGAAACCTTGCCTTAGTTCTTGGAGGACAGCCGCCGCTAGGGCAGCAGTTTGCTGAGAGTTCAAAAAAGTAGATGGTATTCCATACTTGAGGGTTAGAGTAATTCTTTGATCCTGGACGAGAGATAGCAGGGGAGATATAACCACTGTGACACCTCCTGGTTTACGAGTTGCTGGCAGCTGAAATGACAGGTAAAAACATCAGAGGAGCACAAGAAGAAAGAAAGGGATGAGGAAAGTATTCTTATATTCACCTTCTGCTGATCAGAGCACCAGTTGTCACCATTTGTCTCATAATTACTCCAGCTGGAAACATATAAACTACTTCAAGACTGAACAGACAACACTTCAGGATAATTCAACTTAATAAATTGAGATTAATATCTTCCTCAGCATCATATATTTTGCATGCTACCACGATCCATCTTATATGAAAGGACATCAATTTCAAACCAATTATGCACATACTTGCATAGGAGATGTAGACATCTACTATCTGCATTGGGTGCAAGTAATTTGAAAACTTTTTCCTCTTTGACTTAATAACCCTTTTAAATTGGACCTGAACCATGATTGACAACAATTCTAAGATGCAAAAGTAAGATAATTTTTCCAGTAAGTAATTAGAAGTTCCTAGAAGCATAGCACAAACATCAAATTCTAGTAATTACAGAATAGATAGAGATGTGCAAAGGCAGAACAGGAATGTCCTGTATTTCCTTCTTATCCAACTTAATCCAATCCGACACATTGGAATTAATGTTTATGTACCTGAATCACTTCCTATCGCTTAATTTGCATCTCAAAAACATCTTCATCTCTAAGGTTTAGCACGAACTTCTCGAGAGTGCTAAAAAAGCAAATTACAAGATCATTTTAAAGCTTAAATTTCATTATACAGGTCTACCCGTTTAGTCATTGGTGGAACCATTGAGCAAAGAGAACAGGGCTAGTTCTCTAAACATTGTCTCCACACATACTTCTGCATATGATCATTACACAAATGAAGTAATATTAGCATTCACTAACCTGGTAACATAAACTTTTACCACCTCCAGTGGGCATGAGAATGAAGCAATCTTGCTTGTCTACAGAAGCTCTACAAGCCCGATGCTGCATTGGTCGAAATGCCTTGTTTCCAAATATTACAACATTTGCCAATTCTATGTCATCCAAGGCTTGCAATTCCTCATAACTCAGAGTCCCTTCTTTGGATGTTGAAATCCAAGAGCAATGTCTTTTATTTAAAACTGCCGATATTGAAGCTTTGAGTGAGAGTGCTCTTACAGTCCTGCAACAGAAATAAGCCTCTTCAGTACTGTAGTAGTTTCTGACTTGGACTGTCATGCAAAATGAAAAATGTGCACAAAGAAATCACAAGCCTTCATTTACACAAAGCATTCCCATCAAAGATGCTGGATTGCTAAGTTGCACACTTTGATGATCCGCTATACTCTCAAAGTATTCAAGAAATACAGGTATTTGTACATCATCCAAAACTAAAATCAACTTTTATAATGACCAAAAGGGTTTTAATATGTCATTTTGGATCTTGAAGACTGGACGTAATTGGCAAAATTTAGGAGTGTCTAATGGACATTTGATTGGAAGAGGAGCCTTGTAAGCAATATATTAAATACTTTTATAGATTTACATTGTGTAGGTCCTATGCTGTCTGCAGAATCAATGCAAATTGAAAATGATCAAGGAGAGACTAAATTATAAGAGAAAAGACACGCTGATTTAAATGGTTTGGCAGTACTGTCTATGTCCATGGGAGAAGCATACCGTGGATTCTAAAGATCGTCCAGCCAGAGGTTGAGTGGATGAATTGCTTGAAGGTGCTGCTTTTGTCAGGAATACAGCATGTGGATTTCCTACCCAATTTACTGCCATATATATTTTCTTCGTCTTCACTATCGGTAGAGGAATCCACCTCAAGAAAAGTTTGGTTTTTTGCAGGTTGTGGAGAATCTTCTATAATATTGACATAGGGTATAACATTGCATTCACCATCATTACAAATATCTTGGCCAAACATATCGGTCAAAACTCCGCATGCTTCTGATTCCGCAGCTTGCAAATCATCCCAATCCTCAGAATGTTGCACGGTTTCAGCAAATTCTGCGAGGAAGTCATCGCCACAGTGCTACACGGTAATAAACTCTCAACCTTCGTCACCTTAAGAGACACCAAAAAGAAGAAAGAGATGATTTTGCAAGTTTCATGGCAAACAAGGGATCAAATAAATAATTTACCAAAAATAGATAAATAAATAAATAAATACAGTCTACAATGTGTAACTTGGACTTAGTTCAATGAGACACGATATTATGCCAGACCCCATAAGTAATTTGCAGTGAGTTCAGAAATAAGCCAGACAGTTCATTAGTCTATAGGACTACTCTGCCAGACCCACAAAGAAACAAGGATGCGATTAACACTCGATGAACCAAATTTAACTGGCTCCAGTAAATTCAGATCCAAAGTAGACTACTCTAAAGTCATCACTGGAATAGCAACTGACCGCCATAAATGCACAATCAATCACAAGCAATTACGCCATTCCCTAATGACCAGATATGGCGTGATTTGGGCAATATAAGCAAGGAAAAACCACCATTCAGCACATCAAGCTGGAACGGTGCTGGACATATTGCTCGTCAGTAAGACTACTTCATTAAACCCGCTCCAATCGATTCAAACCTAAAGCAGACTATTCCACGGCCACCATCATCATCGCGATGGACGCGGAATACCTACATAACCTCTGCAACAGCTAATAAAAAAAAATAGAAAAAGAAGGGCGACGGAGTGATGATTCGAGTACCGTAGAGCGAAACGAGACGGTCCAAGCACTTGCTGGCGGACTGCTCGTCGAAGCCGAACTCGAGAGCCAAGCTCAGCAACCGAGCTTTCTCGACCTGCAGGCCCCGATCCTCCATGGATCTTCAACCAGGTCGACGCGATTCGACGGATTGACGATGCACGAGTTGGGATCGAATCGATCCGTAGAGTCACTGTCGAGAGAGAGAGAGAGCGCGCTCAGTATGGCTCTAGTTCGAAAACCCTGGCCAGGCGATGGCGGGACTGATGTTTCCCCCGTTCTGATGATGTAACATCACCCTCTTCTGTTGATCTAATACCTTCTTAACAATAGCAAAAAGAGCAAACCATACGGGTGTTTGACAAAGGAAAAAAAATTCAAATTTGTTTTGAATAGACAGAAATGTTGAAAGTAGGAAAAAGAATAAATGATTGTAAAAGATTCGAGAGATTTTCATTTAACTTTGAAAGATGATATACTTGTAGGACTAATTTCCAATTGGCTTGATTATTTAGAATACGATTCTACCTCTTTTGTTATATACTATTACTTCAGCTTATTTTGGTGAAATATATGCGAATTGTGTGGAAACTTTTGACGAAAGTCTGAGGCTTGAAATCCCCTTTTCATTAGATTCTTTTAATCTAATATATAATATTAATATAGTATAGCTTGATCAACAAGCCTAAATTATGAAAGATAGCGTGGGATCATGATTACATTAATCTCTTGATTTTTCTTACCAACAAACCTAAGAGAAATTATACCTAATGTAGGTTCTTTGCCAGTTAATGTATCAAGTAGAGATAAAGACAAACGAGTCAAACTGTAAAAGTGAATCAAACCAACTAAACAAAACTATTCTCCCCAATCGAACTTTCGGGGAAGAATGTAGGTGTTATTATTAAAGTCAATCAAAGCCATATGGGATTTTTGTCACCATCTTCAACTTATTAAATGATCTGTTTAAGCAGGAAAATTAAATGGTATGTTTTGACTTATAACATGCAAAAAGCAACGGTGCCATTCTTATGCAAAGGGACAAATGTATCTTTACTCTATTTTTTTTTTTGGGTAAATAAACATAAGTAATATTTATCCGGATTTATTCGCATGGCAGGCTTTGCTTAAAGATGCTGCCCACTGCCCAGCATCAACAACCTACAGTTCCATATGTTGGAAAACCTTCTGACCACAGTGTACCGTGAAAAGGAAGTTAATCGGCAGATTTTCCTATTCATTCTGAAAGCAACTTTTTTGTAATCCCTGTCGTAATCTAAACAAACGTGTTGCTAACCAGTGTTGCCACATCACTTTTTAAACATACTTCTCAAATAAAAAAGACGTTTCAATTTTCAAAGAAATGATTAAAAATTTTACAAAAACGATTAGTCATATGAAAATCGGGACAATTGCCGATTGAGTCCTAAACCTTTTGTTACTTTGCCGATTAAGTTCTAAACCTTCTTTTTTTTTGCCAAATCAGTCCTAAACCTAGAGCGTGAATGATAATCATTTCATTTCCAGACACAATTTCTAATCAAAAGCAGATTTTTCTATTTCGATTCTCTAGATGAGTTTCTAAATGAGGAGCGCGTTTGATAACAATACAAGATTGATGTTTCCAAAATAGAAATTTAATTGATAAGTCTTCTTAATTTCTCCTGCTAGCACCGGTCAACAAACCACCCATCGACGATCAATGCCAGTGGTGGTTGCCGACGGCCGACGATTGCCCAAGCCTGCCGATGGGCAGCAACGAGCAAGCGCGACAGTGGGCTACGAGAGAATTTTATTTTTGTTTGTGTTTTAGATATATAAAAGCATACATTTTTTATTCTTATTTTTGTTTCAATATATGTATAGACTAAAAGTTTGTTCTAGAAGTAGCAAAATGAAATTGTGTTGCCAAACAAATTTTTGTTCCGAATCCGTTTTTGAGGATTAGAAAAATATATTTGAATAGAAATAGAATGGTTTTCATGCATGCCATCACAGGTAGCCCACTAGAATGCTTTCACAAATTCTTTTGAAAAATTATAGAGGAATCATATGAAAAATTTACAATTAAACATTTATGTTGTAAGTGGTTTCCATATATAAAGTCTTTAATAAAAGTCAAAGCGTACACGCTTCAAAATTCGGATTAAGAAGAAATAATAAAACATAAATATCAAGTGCATTTACTTCAATTTTAATAATTATTTTGTTGTTAAAACTTGTTATAATTTCGAAAGGTCCTCAAAAAATTAAATATGAGTTTGCGTATCGACATTTATGTTCGGCAAGGATATAAAAACAACAAGTTTTGCTGGTCCAAGATTTAAAAAGAAAAACTAAAAACTAAGACGTTAGAAAGTCAAGTTAGACCTTCGACGGATTCATTATAGATTCTGGGAATTGGAAACAATCCAATCGCACGGAAGAACAATTTAAGAACTTGCAGAGCCGCTGGTTTCATGACTTGATGTAGGCAGCTTCAAGCGGAGACTCCAAAGAACTCATTTCTGAAGTAAGATGATGGACAGGGGGATAGATTTGTCTCTCTTGACAATTAATTTGCATCTACTGAATTTAGTGTTGCTGGATTTATCATTCAGCAGGATCATAGAGAATTGGGAAGGATGGAGTTCAATGATGGTAAGAAAATCTTCGATTTGTTTTGTTTAGTCTATGAACTCATTCGTTGGCGGCTTATTCTCCTTTTGCATATGCGTAGCTGAAAGTTGTCATCATGCCATTTAAGATGTACTCCTAATCTCTCTACTTTCACGCAGTTGAAGATTCTAATCTTGAGCAATTGTTTCCATAGTTCTCAAAATATAATCAGCCAAAAACCCCCAGCTAAAGAGTGATAATCGAGTCATAGAGCTTTCTAATTATGGTAATTCATTGTGAATTTATGTGAAGTTAAAAAGAATAACATATCGAGTTATTGTGAACTGTTGGCTTGAATTGAAGAGTTTTCTATACGCTTGCAGTATGTTTAAGTAAAAAGTGAAATAGTTGGCTACATCTTGGATGGAGAACAATGTAGCGGTAAAACTAAACGTAAAAGTGGCATAATTGTAAATATCGAAAGTTCATGGGTAAATTTTTCGTTTAACAAAGTTAAGGGGACTTTTTTTGTTGTTGCAAACATTAGTGATCCTGAGGACTAATCACAGAATCGGGACTTGATAATATTTTGGTAGTCAATTCATTTAGAAATTAGACTATCTTTTAAAATTTGAAAGTCCAGGGGGACGAATTTGCAAAAATCTTGGAAGTCCAAGGATTTATTACATAATTAGAATCTTAGATGTTTTGATAGTTCATTTATTTCGAAATCATACTAAATTGTATATTTTGAAAATGAGTGGCAAAATCTCAATTTCACAATATTGAGGGATAAAATTGCAAAAACCAGAAATTATAGTGGCTGATCATAGAATCAAAAACCTTATGAGGTTTTGGCAGTTAACTGATTTCATAATTGGACTAAATAGTATATTTTAAAAGTTAGGGGCAAAATTGCAATTTCAATAATGATGTACAAAATTGCCAATACTGAAGATTTTGGTGGCTGACCACACAATTAGAAACCTTAGATAATGGTATGGTACAAAGAGAATGAAGCCTTCTACGTTGAAAAAACTCAAAATTAATTTAGCACCAAGGAAGATATAAATAAGATTGTGTGATCTGGTTCGAAATGCTATCAGGTGATGTATGCATGACAAATGTGATATAATGATTATTTGGAGGAGATGAAGGTATGTACCTAATGGAGGTTGTTTATGGATAATAATTGCACTTTGTAAAGGATGATGATTGGATATTCGATTTCAATTATTAATACAAAAATTATCAAGAGGATTTTACGGTATTATTTGCAAATGTGAATTTTTGAAGCATACATGGCAATTGTGGCGTTGTGATGAACTGTATGTCAATGATGCCATATGATGAAGACTTTTGCCACGGCTTGTTCGCCATAGAGTAAAATCTCTCGCATGAGATTATGTTGGTGACTCTAGAAAGAGACATGTATTCTCCTCTCTATTGGTCACTAATCCTTTAGGGTTTGTCGAAGTGTAGGGCCACGATTAGCTATCTACTCCTACACACATTTAGATTTAGGTATATTGCTTGATTTTAATACTTTTGTTATTGAGCAGGAATAAGTGACGTATCACTTGACCACCAGCCAAAGGAATAGGCAAGCAAAAAAAAGAGAAAAGGCTGACACAGTTGTCACACAACATTAATTAGGCTCCACGTGCTGAGGGTGGACCACACTCGAGCAAGAGGCTCACTAAGAAAGAGCCACGAAAAGGCATATAGAAACGTCATTACCATCCTCTCTTTTTGTCCAATTAGTATGAATTGCATGTAAACATGGTTCAGACTCATTAAAATTTATATTAAATTAAACTTTGGTACTTTAAATTTGTAATAATCTACTCTTTTAATTTTACCTATTGCATCTATGGTCCAACATAAATTTATGATCATTTCAAAGTCTCTAGTGGTGTGAGACTTTCATTTCAATAGACAGAAAAAGCAAGAGACCGTCCATTTTTACTCACTTTTACTTTTATTTGTGTGGATCACGCGATCCCAATACAAAGAGAACTAATTAAAGTTAAGGGCTTATCAATTAAAATAAGGTGAATTTCGAGGAAGGGGAACTGTTGTGGCGGTCTTAGTAGAAAAGGTCCCTGGCCAATTTCCAGGAAGGGGACTGTTTCGATGGTCTTGGTCAAAAAGGTGAGCTGCTAAACAGATATACGTGCGATTAACCCATCCATCTAGTACAAGAATGCGCGTCTCCTTCGGTGCAAGAGCAGAAGTAGAGCTTTATTTAAAGTCCTACGCGCTTTTGCTTGGTAAGGAGCAATGCCAATCCCCATAAAGTCATTGTGAGGCTAGTTAGGATGCCATAAAATGGTTTGATTTTTCCACTTATTTCTCAAAGTGAATGGGTTGAGGAAATATGAGGCTGGTCTGTGTGGTTTAATTAACATTTTCATCACTTTTGTGTTTTCGTGAAAAATTACCTCATGTGGTTAATCGAAACAAAAATCCTATGTTATGGACCTTTTAGTGATTAGAAGAACGCTCAAATACTTGATTAAGTTTCTTGACATAAATTGGAAGAAGATGCGCACGAATCATGTGATTATTTCGGGGATTAGCATCTACTAGTTGTACTCTTCCGTGGCCAACAGTGAAAAGTCAAGATGTTAACCAATAAAACATTTTCAAGATGCAAATACTTAGTTATTCTTCTTGTGTGTGCTTTCTATCACAGTTGCAAGAAGTTCCCATGATCTTTGGAGTGTTGGTTGCATTTTGGAAGAAACACATCAATTTCACAAAACAATGGATCAACTCAGCGAGATTATAATGAATTTAATAATCATAATCTAATGAGGGTGTTGCATTATTATATTCATCAAAAAGTTATCTTCTTGCCTAATTTTATTGTCTTAATTAAAATAATGTTATAATTATCGTGCTTCCACATTGCGTTAGATAATTTATGCAGTAGCCAATTTCTCTATCATTTCCTACAACCCAATTTGCAAAGGCAATTAATGACTTTAACCTTGGGGAGAATGTCACTATTTTGAGTTCCGTCCCTGTGACCTTGCTGGAAGATGCAACGATGACCAAGACCCGCACCACAATAAAAGGTTAAGACAAGTAATTAGTGACTAGTGAGGCAGACTTATTCAGTTTTCCTTTTCCAGCCAAATCAAACATATTAGTTCAACAAAATTCAATTATGATTGGCCTATGAAAAATAAATCCCACTTATGATTTAAGGATTAGGATGCATTGGGCTTACAAGCACTGAATAATTTCAAACAATATATGTAATCATCACCCATTTTAACTTTTTTCAATTCTATATGTGAGCGATCAATATAACTTCCAAACCAACAATAAAAAAACATAATGGTAATTTCCTCCAATGAGGAAAGTGCACACACTTAGAGGGTAAGGTCCATCAGGCAAAAAACTAGTGACATGAATATATTAAGCTGAAAATAATCAAGTGTAAGGTGGAAAGATCATAATAAAAATTTGACAATATGAAAACTTTATATTCAAAGAAGAACTTCTTCCATATAATTTCCTATTTAATTTAAAGAATCTTGACGGATCCAACGTTCTAGGTGTGAATTGAAAAAATCTATCTTTATATATCTTAAAACGTGCGTGAAGTTCTATAATTATATAAATGAAAAATTGACTTTCTGAACAGGAAAATGATCGTCTTTGAGGTTTATCCCTCCTCTTTCGCAATGAAATGACGTCATAAACTTAATTGAAGTGACGTCTCTAGCAAAAGAGGGCAAACCTTCCTCAGCAGTTCGGACTTCGGAGGGGAAGTAATTAATTTGTCAAGCTGACAAGATTGACTTGACTGAAGGGTGAGGTTCGCGAGAAGATAAGCCAAGGACACTGAGCATTTGCAGAAGTAATTTACCAAAAGTTAGGAAAATCAAGATTTGTTCTTTTTTATGCATATTTTAGTAAGGTAATGCATTTCCCAAAACAAATAGCAAATGATATTTAACTTTTGAGGGACTCATGATCTTGAAATTTCCCCCCCCCCCTACAACACTAGATGTCTATTTTTTAGACTTCTATCACATTCAAATTCTTACCTCAAGAATTTCTCATAAAATGTGAACAATGCGTACCAAAGTAGAGAGGGACCTAAGAGTAAAATTCCATCATTCTATCTATACCAAATAATTATTTCTCAACAATTTATAACAAAGCATTAGTTTCAAGTTTGGAAACAATTGCTCATCATTCGTCATGTTTCACAACTGGACGCATAATTGTCACAAAATGAAGCTCTTTAATTTGGAAGGATATTCTGCAAAAAGTTTGTGACAAAATTTCCTTTAAGTGTGTTGAAGCATAGATACTTAGAGTGAACCACTAATCAAAGGCAATTATAGGACCAAATACGGAGAAGCTCTTAGATGATTAGGGTGCACATGAGCCCATTGCGTTGGAGCTCTTGATATTGGTGGCACCTCGTGAAACCCACACAATTTAAGGATTGAGATGCATTGTCTTATTCTGTAGTCAAGGATATCTCACTACATGTGGTCATTACTCATTTTAACTTTCGTTCATTCTACACATAAGCAATTTATGTAATTCTAAACCAACATCAAAGACATAATTGATGGAAATTTCCTCCAATGAGGGAAGTGCACACACCTAGGTGAGGTATGTCGGGCAATAAATAGGTGACACAACATTATTTTGGCTAATGCAAATGAGATTAGACAAATTGGTCATTGAAAATGAGGTGTTGGAGATTATTAGATTGGTTTATATATTAGGCTAAAAAAGGATTAAGAGTAAGGTGGGGGCAATAACACAATAAAAAGTCATAAAGTTATTGTACTTGTGCTAATTGAGTCTAAAATCTTTCAAATACTTCAGTTGAGTCCAAATAATTTTACATATTATCAGTTGAGTCTATGTGACCAATTTTAATCGGAAATTACTGATGTGGACGCGAGATGTAGGGCAATTGGTGCTCCCGTGAATAATCTTTTTATATATTTTCAAAAATTTTGAATTTCTACCCTATATTTTTTTCTCTGCTTCTTATCTTTGTTTCTCATACCAAGTTCAGCGAGGGCCAACGATGGCCACAAGGGGAGGACCCGGTCAGCTAGCGTTTGTTAGGCTTCTAAGAAAAAAACTATAAAAGAAAGAAGAGACAAATTATAAAAAATTTCAGAAACTTTTTAAAATTAGATCTAAAATATTTATGTTAGTGCCGATCATATTATGTAGAGCGGTCGAAATCTACGTTAGTGATCTCTATTTAAAATTGATCATATAGACTTAGTTGTCAAATGTGAAAAGTTTTTATGCCACTAGATAGCTTATGATTGAATCGATACAAATATCATAAGTACTTTTTAAATAATTTTTTTAATTAAGATCGAAGATCACAATAAGGATCCGGTATTGTGGGAGCTTATATTCAAAGAGAAAGATGCTTCCTCCTTGAACTTTCCTACATAATTTGAAGATTTTTAAACAGATTCAATATCTTTGGTACAAACTAAAATAATTATCTCTAAGCATCTCAAAATATGTCTGAAATTTTCGAATTGTTCGAACGTGTTTCAAGTTTGTCAATCACGCGTTGGGAGCTTTCTGAACAAGCAAATGAGAAAATATTAGGTACCGGACCGGTACCACGTCATCGGTACCTGAGTCCATTCAGTGAACGCCACGTGGAATTTTGCAGGTCCACGTCGGTCGGGCGAGAGATGAGAGATACCAAATATTTTCTCTTTCACTGTGCACTCCCTCTCTCTCTCTCTTTTGAAATACCGCACTCCTCTTTTTTCGCTCAGCTCCCTCCCTCCATCATCGGTAACTCCGATTTTTCGTTGGCGCTCATCTGTGCCTCCGATTCGTGGTTTGGATCTAGCAACCTCGCCGACCTCTTCACTCACTCCCGACCACGCCGCTTCTTCCACCTTGAGCCCCCATTGACGCCTTCGATTTGTTGTCCGCATCAGCTTAGCACTTTACCCTATTTCAAATCTCCCTCGGGATCCTCGATGCGCTCCCTCGGTGGAACCCCACCAAGCACCTCAAGGCCGAGCCCTTCGATCACCAGCTCCGCGATGCCTTCAAGGTCCTCGACAAGGAGTCCACCGGCTACGTGTCTGTCGCCGATATGCGCCACATCCTCACCAGCATCGGCGAGAAGCACGAGCCCTCGGAGTTCAACACGTGGATCCGAGAGGTCGAGGTCGGGTCGGACGGGAGGATCTGGTGCGATGATTCATTGCCAGGATGGTCGCCAAGTGAGAGCGAGACGTTTGGGTGTTTTTCTTGAACTTGTATTTTCTTTTTCCCTTTTTTCTATGCCAGGCAGTGCTTGTTCTCTTTGGGATTTGAAGACTGTGTTGGAGTTGCTGTGCAATGTTCAATCCGGCATTTGTCCCCTCTGTTGTTTATTTTTTTCCCCCTAATTTGGCTACTGTGTTGTTAATTTGTTCGATTAATGCATAGCCATTTATCATTGCAGGCATGAGGCGTGTTAACTTGTCCTCAACGAATGAGGTTTATATTTTTGGATCCGATCGTATGGAAAAGAGGAATGCAGATAGGTAAATTGGGTTTTTGAATGACAAATACAAGGTTCCCAGGAGTTAATATGATGTTTGATTATGTGTTTTGGGATTAATTGCGTCACATTCTTGCTTGGTCGATGAGGTGCCTCGGCTTTGGTCTTCCCTTGACAATTCTACTTGCGTTGGCTGTTCTAGTTTGCCCAACGGCTTGGCTTTGGCTTGTAGAATATATTTTATCTTAGAGATATATCTGAGAAAGCGGTCAAGTATAGCTCGCAGCATAAAAATCGCATGGTTCTTTTGGCAATTTTTGTGTTTTATGTTGATTATGGGAACTTATATGATATTCTACATCACAATTGTGCCTTTTTTACTCTGTCCCTTTGGAAGATTGGCTTATGATTTTAGCCTTGCTCTAACCACCAAAAGATGCTTCTTGTTTGTATATTTGAGCTTGGATCAAAGGTTCAAAGAACCTAAATTGGGCAACTACTCCATACCCAACGGACTATTGTTAACTATTTTGTACTGTACTTTGTTGGGTAAGTTTAAGATGGGTTTCCTGAATTAATCAATTGCTCTTTCAAGGTGTGATTCTAAATTCTATTTCTAAGGCAGTAGCCTAGATATGGGACAAGTGAGCGTCCATGGAGAGAATCGGAGACCTAAGAACATTCAGGTCACGCTTCGGGCCAAGTGGTCTGGCACTCCGTTGCTCCTGGGTATCATAACATGTACAAGGAATACCGGGACACAACTCTGAATGGGGCAGTGGAGCAACTGTACAATGAAATGGCATCTCACCATAGAGTGAGGTTTCCATGCATCCAAATCATCAAGACAGCTACTGTTCCAGCAAAGTTGTGCAAGAGAGAGAGCACGAAGCAGTTCCACAACTCCAAGATCAAATTCCCCTCGGTGTTCAAGAAGCTTAGGCCTCCGACAAGGAAGCTGAAGACTGCCTACAAGGCCTTCAGGCCTAACCTATTTATGTAACTCTTTTATCTCGTACTGCGCCATTCAGAGCTATGCAGTTAGCTGGTATTGATTTCTTAAGGAGCTAGATAAGAATTTTTGTGGTTTTGGACTGATGGGTGACGTTCTGTATTTGTCAAATTTTGCGTATTGTTTGGCAAATTTGAATGGATTCTCCAGACATCTTCCCCTAGTTACCTTCAACTGAAATTTTCCCGTCAATGTGTGCTTCAGAGGATATTATATCTTAAGTAAGCCTTTAGCGGGGTATCAGGGAGATTCCCATTTTACTTGCTTCAGGGATGATACTTGATGCTAATTTATGATTGGGGAGTGCAGCCCTCAGGTAAGGTGGCGTGTAGTAGCATCAATGATCTGGAGGTCGGTAGAGCTTGAACCCATCAAATTGAGCGACTGGCCTCTTGTTAATTTAATTATCATTGACCGTTTCTGCAAGTGCCGGAATCACGTGGAAGCGAAGGACCTCGCCTTTTCCCTCTGGTGAAAGTTAATTCACTTGGGCATGTCTTAACGCGCGCTTATCCATAGGAACATTATAGCAGGCTGTAGGGCCATCGGTCAAGCCATTGATCGGTGGTTGTATCGTGGGGAAGGGTTGCATCCAAAGAGATTTTCTTTGTCATTCCTTTTGAGGCTTGGATAATGAAGTTGAGCTGTCCTTGTTGACCTTGACAATGAGGTCGCCTGCTGTCCTTGTCAAGGGTTCAAAGATGAACTCAGCATAGATGAGCAAACGTAAATGCGCAGTGCTCACGAACGCATTGGTGATTGTGCCGCCATCTGCATGTAAAGATCAATCTTCTACCGTCTCTTTGCGAGGCATGAACCCAATAAGATTACCATGGCATAAAACTCGCCAAACAACTTTAAACTAAAATGCACCTCAATTGATAGATGCTCAAGGTAGAGAGAGGCACCCGCGTTATGCTCCCATTCTCTTCACAAATTGCAGCCGTTAGTTTACAAGCAATGTGCTCTAATAAAAGGAACACTTGTGATTACAGTCTCCCAAAAGCTAAGCCAATAAGAGGCAAACAAGATACAATATCATACAAAAACATTCAGATCCGGCGTGAAAGCATTATAAAGCACCAAAGTGAGAGATGAAGCGATGAGCAAAGAGAAGGCATCTCTTGAGCAGAACTTGACCCGCACTTGATCAAGGAACGCAGAAGGATGCCGGAGGCGAATGAACATCTTTTCCTCCCACTTATTCATCACCCATGAAAGAAGAGCAACTTGAATATGCACATAGATCCCCAGATGAAGTTATAAAGGCCAGAGGGAGTGTCCGGGGGACTTAAGAAACTCCCAATCTATCCCAAAGAGTATCGAAAATTGACGAAGCTGCTGCATTTTGTGAAAACGTTAATTTCAGTCAACCCAACAATTCACCATCTTTGCCCTGAGGCAGCATCAGCAGCTTCTTTGGCCATGCCAATTCGAGCATAAGCTTACTGAAAACAAGACACGCAAAGATAGTATGAAAAAATGAATCAAGAATGAAAAAAAGAAGAGAAAAAGCAGATAAAACCAACATATCTTTGCAACAAGCACAAGAAAAGAGTCTTTCAGACTTTAAACTACTGCTAGAAGGAAAGGAGATTATCTATACATCTTCTGTACCCAAAAAGAGACTACAAAAGGAAAAGGAACCATGTCCAGGAACATCAGAGTACCTCAGCTCTTTCCCGATGATCTGTTAGTTTTGCTGATTGGTTTGACCAGTTCCAACATTTATTCTTTTGGCTCAGATTGTGTTTGAACAATATAATCCAATGTGGTTCATCAGAGTCATGCCTAACCTGAAAATCGATATATCCCTGAGGACATATAGAAAAACAACATCATATACATTTTTTGGACTGCCTAATGTCAAATGATCACCAAGCAAAGATAGCACGATATTTTGTTGGGCAATAGCTGACGATTTTCTCACCTTGCCTCGACCTTTGTATTTCAACAAGGAAAAGAAGTCAATATGCTCACCAATTGGTGATCGCTTCTCCTTTGAAAACTTCTCGAGTGCATCCCAATCTCTTATAGTAGCCAGGGCAAAAACTTTAAGCCAGTACCATCTCTTTTCAGATACCTGAGACAGTTCCCCAGATATTTAAAAAATCAATCGCGTAACTTGCAGATGAAAGTGATGTTAGAAGAGAAGGGAGCCGATAGTCAAAAGAACAAAGTAGGGACATCATATATGTTCTATCCCGTGTCATTTGGGCAACACATCATCTCATGATGTTGAAATAACTAAATATTGGTGCCCCTGTTTCAGAATGAGAGTAATGACGCTAGCATACCCACCTTAAATTCGGTTCTCACTTTCATTGCAGCACTATGATTCCCAAGACATGTTCAGAACACCCTTCACCACAGAATCGTAGGAAGAGCAAAGCAATACTCATCAATAATCATAACCGGGCACATGAAATAATCTGCATCAATCAATTAACCCATCGAAAGACCCAAGACGAGGAATTGCACTCTCAGTAAATCTGCTGTATGAACGCCACTCTAGCAATCAGTAGTCACAACATAACAAGACCTACACCGATCGATCATACTGACCTTCATTTCCACAAACACAGTTAGATAAAACAGGTTCAGCCATAACCACAGCTCCACCAGATGAGTACCCACGGACACGCACATCAATCAACAAACAACACGCCAGACAAGTTCCAACTCTGAATTGACCCTACTGATACCGGATTCAGACACTCAACATAAGCAGAAGCAGCGGGGTTCACGAAGGCGAATAGAGAAGAACGGGTGTCAGAAATGATGATCTGGTTTCACTCTGTATTAATGCTATTACGTTAACAGCCTAGGGACCTCAGACATTTCCATTTATAAGCTTCTAATACAGTGTTCACTTCATGAAGCATATAGAGAGTCCACCGGAGCTCAGCATACCTGCACGTCATGCTTGGAAAGCACAGGTAGAGAGCTCAGCATACCCGCACCTTTAGTAACTTCCTTATTCTTTGCAAAACTTTCTGTCAGACCTTGCCGATTGGTTCCATATGCGAGTCCTGCACATGAACATCCAAAACTCAATCTCGAAGGGCAAAATCAATTCTGAAATTGTTAACTCATGAAAGAAGACAGTACCCACCTCCGACGAAAAGCTTAGAAGATGACACGCATCTTATCGAAATGCCAAATTAGTTCCACCAGATGAGTACCCACGGACACATCGATCAACAAACAACAACATTCCAGACAAGTTCCAACTCCGAATTTACCCGAAATGCCAAATTGGGAGGAGGTGGAGTCGCGGTCGTCGGAGGTGGCGGCGCTGCGGCCGCAGATCTAGCTCCTTCGCCTGTCGTGGGGGCAGTGGTCTCCTAAAATGCCTGATCGGGATCTGGCGACATCGCGGTCGTCGGAGGGTTGCAGCGTCGCGGTTGTCGGAGGGAGGCGGCGGCGACGCCGTGTGTTAGGTCGGGGGAAGAGCGGACAGAGAACGGCGAGAGACGGAAGAGAGAGTGTCGCAGATCTGGCTTCTTCGCAGTGGTCTCCCAAATGCCAAATCGGGAGGAGATGGCGTCGCGATCGTCAGAGGGGGGCGGGGTTGCGATCGTCGGAGGTGGCGCCGTCGCTGTCGTCGGAGGGAGGTGGCGTCACGGCCGTGTGTTAGGTCGGGGGAAGAGCGGATAGAGAACGGCGAAAGACGGAGGAGAGAGTGTCGTAGATCTAGCTTCTTCGCAGTGGTCTCCCAAAATGCCAAATCGGGAGGAGACGGCGTCGCGATAGTCAGTGAGGGGCGGGGTTGCGGTCGTCGGAGGCGGCGTCGCCGTCGTCGAAGGGAGGTGGCGTCACGGCCGTGTGTTAGGTCGGGGGAAGAGCGGAGAGAGAAAGGTGTCGCGGCTGTGAAGAGCAGAGAGAGAAGAGAGACCAAGGTTGTAGAGACGCGCGTGAATTTTGAAAATAGTGGGCCCTCGGACAGGTGTCATCTCCTGAGTGGATCCGGTAGAAATGACGTGGTACCGGTCCGGTACCTAATATTTTCTCACAAGCAAATAATGTGGCCGTCTGGAGGGCCCTCTTTAGGGCTATTCCCCTAGTCTTCCCCACTGTGACGATGTCAGTAAACTTTTTGGTGAAGCGTGAAGGACTACAATCATTTGTAGAAATCCATTCTAATCTTATTTTAATATGTCTTGAGTTTAAGGCATTGATGAAATTCAGTCCGAGATGAATTACAGCAAAAGTTGATTGTTTAGATGCACAATGGGCAAAAGGCAGGATTTTAATTTCTGTAACTTGTGGACATGGAATATTTTGTTGAGAAGTGGGAATCGGCCAAACAAAATTAAATAAAAAGAAGAAAAAGAAACGTCCATTTTGGATTTTTGTTTCCTAATTTCAATTGGCATGGACTTTTCATGGGATTTCGATCTTGGGCTTCTTCTGTAAGCAGTGATGTATACATTCAGATCGAGGAGTATTTTGTGATGCCGTTGTTTGAGTTTTGAATCACCGCTTTTGTGAGAGTGCTTGGTGAGACCTGCAGCCCTCGCCTAGTGGTCTCTGCATGTCGGGATGTACCACACTCTAGCATGTGGCCAACTAAGAAGGAGCCGTGCGAAAATAGATGGAGAAATTATTACTATTTTCTCTTTTTCGATTAACATGAATTGGATATGGACATGGTTAGAATCATTAAATGTGTATTGAATTAGATATTGTTACTTTAAATTTATAAAGACATCACTAAATTCGACTTTAAAAAGTAAATTTTCGATCGTGTCAATGTCTCTAGCAGTGAGAGGCTTTTTTCTCAATCGAAAGGGAAATAAAAATGTTGTCCACCTTCACTTTGACATCCTTGGTCACGTGATCCCATTATAAAGAGAACTAACAAAAGGCGAGGGTCAGTTGGTTAAAGAAGTAAATTTCCTCATCAAAGATTCAAATCCATGGTGGGATTGTGTTTTGAGACGAGAAGAAGTGATTTCCATTTGAAGACCTTGACTCCGACATAAGGTTATGTCATTTTCCGTTGGGTAGGAAAAACAAAAGGTCGCCCTTGCGATCCAATTACAAAGATAAGTAATGAAACTTTTAAATACTTCCCATGCATGTTAGAGACTTGACTTTACTGCATTCAAGTGACGTGTTGTACAATCTTTCAAGGGTTTGATTTATCGTCTAAAAAATTATCATATATTAGTGAACTATTCGTGTCTCGTATATAAAAAGTCGCGACTCATGTCTATTTTAGAGTTTTCTATCTAATGGTAATTAATTCTTAGGGTATGTACAAGTGTCTACAGGCCATGATTAACTATCTAGTCCTTATGCACACATTTAGATTTAGGCATATTTTTCGGTAGTAGGAATAAGCTTGGCTATCAGCCAAATGAATTGGCAAGGGAAAAAAGTAAAAGGCTGACACGACTGTCATACGACATAGATCAGGCTCCATGTAATGAGGGTGTACGACACTTGAGCAAGAGGTCCACGAAGGAGCGACGAAAAAACAAGTAGAAACAGCATTACCATCCCCCCCTCCCTCCCTCTCTCTCTCTTCAATTAGTATGAATTGCATGTAAACAGGATTCGGACTCATTAAATTTTTATTGAATTAAGATTTGTTACATTAAATTTGTAGCAATTTACTCTTTAAATTTTACCTATCGAATCTATGATCCAACATAAATTTATGATCATTTCAAAAATCTCTAGTGGCGTGAGACTTACCCGTCCACATTTACTTTTATTTGTGTAGAACACGCGATCCCATTATAACGAGAATTAATTAAAGTTGAAGGGTTTATCACTTAAAACATGGTAAATTCCCCTATCAAAGACGGTGCAGTCCTCGGCAATTTCGAGGAAGGGGAACCGTTTTGGTGGTCTTGGTCAAAAAGGTGACTTGCCAATTTCGAGGAAGGGGGCTGTTTGATGGTCTTGGTCAAAAAGGCAAAGGGCCAAAGAGAAGTACGTACGATTACCCCATCCATCCACCACAAGATTTCGCGTCTCATTCGGGGCAAGAACAGAAATAAAGCTTTATTTAAAGTCCCAAGCTTTTGAAGAGGAGCAATGCCAATCACTATAAATTACTGAGACGCTGGTTTTTGTTTTGAGATATCTCGTTTCGACAGCTCCAAATTGAGACGCGAAGGTGATCCTCGGGTTGTGCTGCCTTTCGGGACTCGGACACCACCTGGTCTACTCCGAGGCGACTTCTTCTTCTTGGACACTAATTTCATATCCGCATCGCTCCTCGAGGTAATCCCGATTTTCGTTCTCCAGTCTATTACAATTGATTGGATAAAAATATATTTGATCGTTGTTCACCGCATGACACCTAGCATCCTTCAAAGCATAAAAAACATTACATGTGCCTATTTTTAGGTGGACTTTATCTTTACAGATTCAATTAGAGAAACTCATCATAAAGTGTGATTTTTTGTGCGATTTAATTGCTTTCCGCAAAGACGAGACTTTTACGCATAGACAGAGTAAAAAGTAACTGACTTATGATAGATTTGACAAAAGGGGCAGTGAAAATGAGGTGGTGGACACATTTAGGGTTGTTTATATATGAGGCTAAAAATAATAAGAGTAAGGTCGAAGATTATGTTAAGGATTAAGCATTATGTGAGCTTATATTCAAAGGAAGATATTTCCATGGAGTTTCCTACATAATTTCAATATTTTAGGTGTGAACTGAAATGAAATAATCTGTCTTTAGATATGATAGAAGTGGATGAAATTATGTAAATGTTCAAATGCATTTTGAGGAATTTGATTAATTACACCTCAATCTGTTTATATATTTATATGTATTTTTGAACAAGTGAATGATGTGGGCTTTCCGTGAGCCTAATTAGGGCCACCTAATCTTCCGTGGTTGAAGCTTGCTTGACTGAAGGCCGTGCCTTCATTATCTGTCTCTTTCTCAACATCACGAACCTTCTTCAGCCTTGCCTTGGGGAGAAGTTAAGTTCGCGTCGTTTGGAGGGGACCATATTGGCGAGCATTTACAGAAAAGCTTCCTAAAAGCGTCTTTTGTTGTTCATCAATCCTTTTGAGAAGCAGAAAAAGCATCTTTGCTTTCGGTTTCCCCCATCAGATCGTCATGGACAGAGGGCAGAGTCAGGGAAAGAGAGAGAGAACAGAGGAAGAGGGCACTAAGGGAGCCTCCCCTTCTTCATCCATATCTTCGGCAGCCACGGGTGTGAGTAGTGATGTATATGATGTGTTCTTGAGTTTAAGAGGCCCAGATACACGCAAGGGATTCACCGATCACCTCTATCATAGTCTGGTCAAGGCAGGTATTGTACGCATTTCCGTGTTCAAGGATGATGAAAGCATCGAAATTGGTGAAGAATTAGGTCCAAAGATTATTGATGCCATCACACAGTCTAAGATTTCGATCCCGATCATCTCTGAAAATTACACTTCGAGCAAATGGTGTCTCCATGAGCTCATTCAAATCATGGAACGCAAGAAGAGCTCGTCACACCTAGTCTTGCCCATCTTTTACAAAGTTGCCCCATCGGATGTGCGGCATCAAAAAGAAAATTTTGGAAAGGCCTTCCGTGACAGTGAGAAGCGTCTTGATGATAAGGATATCGAGAAGCGAAACAAGCACTTAGAGAAGTGAGTTACTTATATGGATGGGAATCCAGCAAAGTTGCCAACGGGTACTTCTTTGAACTTTTCCATTTTTTTTATTTTATAAATAAGTTTTCTTCCTCACGATTAAATGTCGGATGAATTGCTTTCACTGCTAGGTCAGATAAGATCCTCGAAATGTCTCAATAAACAACCACAATGCCTCGAAGACAAGAAACACTCTTACTCCCTAAGAAGTCCCCGAAAACTAAACCGACAACGACTAAAACCAAAGCATCCCAAGTGCCCAAGAATTTTACATTTGTCTCCCGTGTAGAGCAACGGATTTAGAGACGACAGCCCTTCAAACCAGTAGTATCAATCACTAAACGATATGCCTACAATAGACTCCGATGCTTGGTTTTATGCAGCTTGATCAAAACCAGATAAAATCGACCTACTATTGGCAACGTGCGTTGGATCAATTGATAAGGATGTAACACTTGGCATTGATTGTGTCTTGTTCATGATCTCTCATTGCTTTCATTGTTCAACAGGCATGAGGGAGAATTGATACGACACGTGGTCGAAACTGTTCAAAGCAAGTTACAGAAAGATTTTCAGCTAGACATTCGTGGGAAGCTAGTCGGACTTGATGATCGTTTGATGGAAATCATGAGTTGGATTCGCATTCCTTTTATCAATGCTCGAAAGATTGGAATTTACGGCATGGGCGGGATAGGCAAGACAACACTTGCCAAGTGCATCTACAATCAACTCTTGAATGAATTTGAGCATGCCAGCTTCCTTCCCAATATTAGAGAAAAAGCTGCACATCACGACGGTATGAAGGATCTACTACGTCAACTGATATCTGATATATTACGGAGCGAAAATAAAATTTCTACAATTGATGATGGAATTAATATAATTAAATCTAGATTCAAAGGAAAAAAGGTCATCATACTT
Source organism: Melaleuca alternifolia (assembly GCA_019926035.1). Classification (NCBI taxonomy): domain Eukaryota; kingdom Viridiplantae; phylum Streptophyta; class Magnoliopsida; order Myrtales; family Myrtaceae; genus Melaleuca; species Melaleuca alternifolia. The sequence goes on along the minus strand of JAGKPW010000745.1, from coordinate 150,063 downwards.
CTAGACGATATAGCTGATAAGAATCAATTAGATGTGTTGGCTAGGGAGCGTGATTGGTTTAGCGCAGGAAGTATGATCATTGTGACAACTAGAAATCAAGCCGTGCTTGTTCAATCTGAATTCGAGGTGGACTACGAGTGTGGAATGGAGGGTTTGGATAAGGTGCAATCTTTGCTTTTGTTTAATAGACATGCATTTTGTATCGATCATTCTCCACAAGACTTTGAAAGCATATCTCGTGATATCGTATCTACCATGGGTGGGCTTCCCTTGGCACTTGAGGTTGTAGGTTCGTACTTGTACAAAAAAACGAATAAAAAAGTATGGGAAGATGTGCGGAAGCAATTACAAAGCCAGCCGCACAGAGATGTGGAAAAGATATTGCGTATAAGTTATGATGCATTAGAAGACGGACATAAGCAGATTTTTCTCGATATTGCTTGTTTCTTTATTGGCAAAAGTTTGAACTGGGTGGGTGAATACATGATGTGCATGTGGGAGGGCTGTGGGTTTTACCCAAGTCAAGGAATTGAAGAGTTAAAGTTGAGGTGCTTAATTAAAATTAGAGATGATAATGTGTTTGAGATGCATGATCAACTGAGAGATCTTGGGAGGAGCATTTTTTGCGAAGGACAACCGCTTGAGAAACGCAGCGGACCATGGGACGATGATTACGAGGGAGTCCCGAGAGTACTTAGATTAAATGAGGTAAGATAGGAAACTTCTTCCTTTTTAATTTAATATTCTTAATCCGATCCATTCCAATATTTCATTTAGTAAAGCTAGATGCTCTTACTTTCTAGGAAAATAATTATTATTGCACATCAATCTATGTCCATCATTGATTAATTGTGATAGCTAATTGGATTATAAGTATCTCAAAGATTAAAATGTTATATCGTTTGATTTGATTGCATTATATAAGTTACATCTATGAAAATTTAATTGAATATCAATTTAAGGTCCTTTAACTACAATTTTACACTATAAATTTCATTTACTACAAGCATGTAATGCTCATCTCTAATTGAAAATATTGATAATATGATGGTCTAAAGTAATGAATGAAGATGTTGATCAAATAAACGAAGATTTCTTGGCTAAAAAAAAAGATAGTATGTGCCAATTGTAATAACTAATAATTAATTCAAAAACCATAAAATTGGAAAAATATTTCGCACTTATGCCTGTGCTACTTTCTAGTACAATCGACTATATTGTAATGCTCCTATGATTTAGGAACTGAATATTTGATTTTGGTTTCTCCATTTTGATTTTGAAAATCCCGTCCCTCTACTAGTTATTTCTATCTCTTCTCATGATTATTTCCTCTTAATTGATAAGACTGCAAAAATCCCCTTAAAAATATTTTAAAGAAAATCCTACTGTTTTTGTAAATATAAAAAAGTGATATTTCTCGAAAAACTTTCATATGGCAAGTTTTACTAAACTATAATAATGTGAAATGAAGTTAAAACAGCTTCATTTTTAATAATTTCGGGAGTGATTTTTTCAATCCCCGTCAAAATATGAAATGTGTATCTCTAGCCAATATTACCATGTCACTCTCAAGTCATTTGTTCAAATTTCGAAAGGTCATAAAAAAAATTAAATGTAAGTATGCGTGTCCATATTTGTATTCAGCAAGGATAGAAAGATAATAAATTCTGCTCATTCGAGATTTAAGAAAGCAGAAAAGAAAAAGATTTGAAATTTTTCGACAATAGATGAGCCATTTAAATTGCTTGTAGTTCCCCTGGCGACGCCGTGACCCGGTGCGGGCAGCTCTCAGTGGAGACAAAGATCTTTCTGAAGTAAGATGGCTTCAGTGGTGTGACTATGGACGCGATTCGTCTTTTTGGACGGCCAATATGCGTCTGCCGAATTTAGCGGTGCTAAGTTTAGGACTAATCACAGAGGATTGGGAAGGATGGAGTTCATTGAGGGTAAGAGGATTTTTGGTTCGTTTTGTTAGGTCGATCCGCTCATTCTTTGACAGCCTCTTCTCCTTCTTGTATTAGGTGTCAACACGGCTAAGAGCTCTCAACCTTGGAATGTGCCGGAATTTGAGAAGTACTCCTGATCTCTCGGCTTTCACCCAGTTGAAGATTCTCATCTTAAACGATTGTAGAAAACTGGAGCATCTCCACCCTTCTATTGGCGAACTCAAGAGCCTCGTTTCCTTGGACTTGAGTTACTGTACAAGTCTCGAGGAGCTACCAGAGGAATTGGGCAAATTAAAAGATTTAGAAGAACTTGACTTAAGTTGGATTGGTATTACACAGATCCCTGCGTCTATTCGTTCTCTGGAAAAGCTAAAGAAACTGAATGCCTCAAGTTGTGAGTCACTAAGAGGAATCCCTAGCTCAATTGGGGATTTACAGGATTTGCAACATCTGGACATTAGTGATACTGGGATTGAAGAGTTGCCCAGTGCTATTGGAAGGTTGAAAAATCTACAGACTCTCGATATCTCTGGGGCACCGATATCTCACGTGCCGGAAAGCATCCGGAATATTTCTTCTCTCCAACGCCTTCACCTATTTCGGTGTGACGAGCTCCGATCGGTGCCAGAGCTTCCCTCGAGCTTAGCACATCTGATAGTCTGTGGTCAGAGTCTCAGGCTGCCAGAGCTTTGTAGCCTAATCCACCTAAAAGAACTCCGTCTTGAAGGATGCCATCCACATGAAGACATCCCCGACCTTCCCTCAAGCCTCTGGAAACTCGATGGACTCAGGTACTTGGAAGCACTTTCGATATCCGCCTGCAGTTCCATTGAAATATTGGACCTTTCAGAATCAGTTCTTCTGAAAAGATTGGACGCTGGGGATTGCGATAACCTACTTGAAATTCGAGGCCTTGATAATTTGGAGTTCTTGAAAGACATATCTATATGGGATTGCGATTCCATTAAAAACCTTATGTGTCTAAAATCACGGTGTTTGAAGACGATAGATGTTAAAAGATGGAACAATCTAGTTGAAATTCAAGGTCCTATTAATGGTGTGAAGTTCTTAAAATCGTTGCATATTGAAAAATGCAAATCATTGGAGACTTTGCCAGATTTGACGGGATGTGAGAAGTTAAAATATCTGGTCATTCGAGCCTGCAACAAACTTACTCAGCTTCAAGGCCGTCTTGATGGTACGAAGTTCTTGGTAGCGTTGTCTATTGTAGAATGCAATTCATTGGAGACTTTGCCAAATTTGATGGGATGTGAGAATTACAACGTCTACTCATTCAAGACTGCAAGAAACTTACTCAGATTCGAGGACCTGAGAAGTTTCATTTAGACAATGGTTGTATTTCTGGTTGCGACTCATTGGAAGCAGTCCCGGAGATCAGTTATACAAGCGATATAGATTGATCTATTTGTTGAAATATTATGTTGCAGTGATAATGGTGATGAATCTTATACACATATTACCATAGTGACATGAGTCATGTTTCCTCAAAAGAGGTAAATAAGCAGTGAAGAATCATTTTTCTTAAGAGATTCATGACCTAGGTTTCATCTCTTCTTCTGACAAGAAGGTTTTCCATGACAGGGTTATGTTACTTTCCTAAATTGCTAGTCGTACATTATTGAAGGAGTGGGGGAGTTGATCACAGAAGCTGACATGATGCTTCAGCCAAGATCAAAATATAGACCCAAATGTCTGTGGAAGGCATTTGCCATCTAGTAAGATTCTTTATCCTCTAAAGACCAGTGTGAGCAAATAGAGTATATATTTTTTAGGAATGATTTACTCCACACTGGCTATCTATCCTATCAATTTTGGAAACTCCGGATTTGCCTGCATTTGGTGCTATTGGTTACATTATAGCAATATTTTTTATTTATCCTTCCATTGGCAGCTTTTGTAGACTGCAAACATATTAGCGGCTGGTTAGTGGCTTGTGAGGCATGGATGAAAATATCAAACATAGGTAAACAAGAATTCCCTAGTGATGGTGAATCCAGGATTTGAAACTTTTACCTGGAGGCCGATGATCTTCTGCTACTCAATATTGTAAACTTTGCCCAGAATTTCCCTGTCCAAAATTCAAATTTTCTTTGAAAAAAATTCTTGGCCATTTTGAGTTCCTTTGTCAGTTATCTTGTGTCAAATTTGACTTAGGGCAGATGTCATGTTTAAAACAAATGCCTTTCAGTTTTTCATGATGAATGAAAACCTTGTCAAGTTTCTTGATGATCCCTTGATGTTTCTCTTGAACCTTCTAAGAAGAGCATTAATTCCCAGTAAGTATGATGAACTGAGCTAAAATAAATTATAAGGTTCAAGTTTTTCTGATTGATGATTAAAAAGATGTTCAAATAGTTTTAGCTAGTTTGTCGTATCTGAATGTACACCCCCTCAACATTACCAGTAGTCACACTGTTGTTTTGAAATATTACCAAGGGAGGTGAACGGGCTTTGCTTCCATGACTGGTTTGGTGGCCTATGTAATGTTCAAGGCTTACTTTGGGACTTCAATCCAATCAGCTGTATTGATGGACCTTTAGCATTATTGGACAATTATTTGCCTGTCTGTGAAACAAGCTAGGGCGAGGAGCTCAATAACTTGCTAATCATCCAATTTGATCAAATTGTTGTCATGGAATTGTTTTATCACGACTGATCGGTTGCTCCCTTGGCTAAGGATCTTTAATTTCCAGACCTGAGAATGATCAAAACAAAGAAAAGGGACTTGCAGAGGAAGTACCAGCAATAGCTGAGGACCGTCTTGTGTGCCATACTTGAAGAGGCTCATGGGCCAAATGGAGTGTCCTCAGAAAGTTTTGATGCTCGTGAAGATCCAAAACACTTGATATGTTCTTAAAAGCACATGCCTGAACAATAATACACGTAGTTTTTTTTTTGTTTACATTGAATATGTTTTCTGTATGCTTGTTAGGTTCTATCTCTTTGTTAACCAAATGAGTGGCTGTTGACTCTTTGTTTTGTATGTTACCTTACCTGATGCAAAGTTGTTTGATGCGGTTGCATTCTAATGATGTCACTCCTGAACTCAACGAGGCTCTGCAAGGGACGTATGCTAGTACTCCTCCATTTCTATCATTTTATTTGTGTGATAATAATATCCTTTGAATGTTGTCATATAGTTTGCTGATTGGATAAGCTCAGTTCTCATGTGTGCGGTATTGGATTCCTAAAGTTAAAAGTGACATCCTCACAAATTATCCCGAATGGCTGATTTTGCTGATTGGTTATTGCCAATGTTTAAGTAATACATACATCTTTCTTTTTTTTTATATTAGGCTCTTCACCTTTTCAGCATAATCTAATTAACATCAATTCTGTTCCTGAACACAAACGAGGAAATTGCTCATTGCTTACTTCTTTTAAGCCTATTGTTTTCTCTTTCAATGGCCAGCTAATGAAGTCTCTTTTCATTGTGGTCCAACATCGATTGGTGTAAATGATGTTAACACATTTGTACCTTATCTTTCATGGAATAAATTGTTGTCCTGGGATCTTGCCTATCTTCAATTATTGATGATGAGTCAATCCTATCCTCATTGTGTAGATTCAATCTGCAATTAATGGGACTTGGAGAAAGTCCTCGAACACCACAGGATGGAGATGCGGGCAGGACTGAGCTTTCATTATGAAAAAGCATTCTGAAGTTCTTTGCTAAATGATGTTTATCATCTGTGTTGTTAATACTCTTCAAATGATTCTGATATGAAGCGACCTCTTCTTATGTGGTGTGTTCGTCCTTTGCAAGCTTTGGATCAAGCCATTCTTTAGTGGCCGAATCACAAATGGCTTGCGGGAAGACCCCATGTGCAGGTGGTTCTATATGCGTGAGCTAAGCATAAAATGAGATTTGCTAACAATATTACCGGTTAGATATCCACTTCATCTGCAGTTTTTTTTACTGGGACAGACTTTTCGTGGAAAAAGCGAATGCCATGGAATCCAATTAACGTGTTCCCCCTTAATGGCTCATAGTCAACGACACAGACCTTAATGGTTTGGCCGTGAGGCCCATTTCATTTTAGTTAATTCGGCCCATTTTCCTTTATTAATTTCGCAGCCCATTTCAATTTAATATTCGCCGGACCATTTTCTTTTAATTTCGTGGCCCATGCTTTTCTTATTTCTTTGACTTGATTTTTTTTATTCGGCCCACTCTCTTTTTATTTGCACACGCACACGCATGGCCCCTTGTCATTCTTTTGTTTTGCTGATCTAATCATTAAAGCATTTCACATAAACCCCATAATCTCTCCTTATCTTAGCCTAATACAGAACCAACATCCAGAACAACTGACATTTCCCTGCTCACTTTTGCTCATTCCGATTATACTGTTCATCATCTTCATCCATTATCGACAAGCCAAGAGTAAGATACAGTGACGTAAATACATTAATCGATTATGACATGGTTTCTACTAGGCTTAGTATTTTTAACAGAACTTCTAAAATCATCTAAATCTATACAAATAAGCTAAAGAATCAAAGAATAGTATTCAGATTTCATCTTGTTGTTTCATCAAAAATGTAAAAATTAGCAATGATCGATGGCATCAAAATCAACTTTGATCTAATTTTCGAATCGCCAAAGAACGAGCAAAAATATCAACTATGATAAGCATCACAGAAATTTGGAAATCAAACCAGATGACATTCAACACTCAACTAGCAAAAATACATTAGCAAACAAAACGAGAAATAGATAGGAAATTCTAACAAACATTCTAACAAACTCATAGATATAGATTTTTTAAGGAAATAGGCTTACTTGTGAAGTCGATTGAACAAAGAAAATCGGCTCGCCAACCAAGGATTTGACGTGCTTAGCCACCACACTCACATCAGTAGTTAAGTCAACTAGTGACGTCGCTAGGATTCGAATTTGCACCTTTTGCGAGAAGCACAAGGCCCAAACCAACTACGCCACCAGAATGGGTGGTACTAGAAAATAAATAAATAGTAAAAAGTTAGAAAATATGAAATAGATATAGAAAATTCAAAAAAATAATAAAAAAATCATAAAATAGGAAATAGATAATAAAAAATTCAGAAAATAATAAAAAGTTAGAAAATATGAAATAGATAATATAAAATTAAAAAATAATATAAAATTAGAAAATCATTAAAAATAATATAAATTTAGAAAATCATTAAAAAATAATAGAAAATAAGGAAATCATTAGAAAATAATAAAAATTAGAAAGTCATTAGAAAATCAGAAAATGATAAAAAAAATTAATAAAAAAATAAAATAGAAAATTTCTAAAAAAATCCTATTGAATAGACTCTTAGAGTTTGACATCAAAATACTAGTGAACTAGCCTTTTAGATTATGTAAGCATGCATACAAACATGTAGGTTAACCAACCAATCAATCAATTTTAGGTACCGAAAGGGCGTTAACTAAATAGTTGACGTAATCAAATCCTCGTACCTTAGGAATCTCTGGTTGCGTAAAATGTGAAGCATTCCTCTTAATGCTTTCACTTGATTTCTAGCCACCATTAATAGGCTAGTGGCGGCTCCTTTTAAATAAAAACATTTTCGACTATTAAAGAACTTTAAAAATCAAAACGTCAAATGTCACGCGAGATAAGAATTTGGGAGAATCCGAGCTCGAGATTGTGAAATCAAAGAGCAAGTACCTGCTGGACCACCAAAGTCATAGACCGGATCAGATCGGACCCATTGATCCGGTCCGGTTCTTGAGTGGTCCAATGGGATCGGGAAAAATTTAAGAGAAGTCTAGAGAACTTCTCATTTGGCTGGTCGCCAGCCATAGTTAATCACAAAACCAATCAAAAGAGGATAAAAAAGAAGAGGGAGATGGCAAAGGAACCCATATTTTTCTTTATGATTTTATCTAGAGCTGTATGTTTAGAATTTGGAGTTGTTGTCTTGATGAAAGTTGTTTCTCTCTTGCATGTATACAACATATATTAATTTGAGAATTTTTTGAAGTGTTTTGATCATCAACTTGGTGGAATTCCAAACTATTGTTCAAATTGTTTTTTAGAAACTAGGATTGACCCCATTCAAAGAAGTGTCATTTTGAGCTTGTTTTGTTGCGGATTTTGATTGATGATCTTCATACGAATTGTAGCTCACGTTTAGGGATACAACATGTCAAAATTTCAGATTCATAAGATGACAATTGATACTCTTTTGAAATGCATTTATGTTCGAATTATCTCTGTAACAGGCCATGTTTTTCCAGTAAAATGGATGCATATTTTTAACACTCTTACTCAATGAATTTGATGACTATTTATTCTTGAAAGTTGTGTAACTATGTCTTAACTAATTTTTAGTGAAATACAAGAATTTTTGGATGGATAAATCTCTCCTATGATTTAACAAAGAGAATGACTTCCCATTGCATTACTGTGGTTGGTTACTGCCTAAGGGGGAGAAAGATGATGGGACCAATCGGTTTTCTCTCTCTTGGCCTAAAAGAGAAAGGTATGGTCCAATGGTCCGATCCGGGGTCGGTCCAAGTGGTCCGGTCCGGTCCCGCCGCACTAACAACCGGGAAACGGACCGCCCAAGAATCGGTTCCATTTTTTGGAACCATGGACCGGACCAACCCGGCTGGTCCGGTCCAATCCGAGCGGTTCCCGGATTGGACGGTTTTTTGTGCTCACCCCTAGATAAAAACAGCGCTGACAAATTTAACTGAAGTGACTCTTTTGCTTTCTCGCAAAAAAGATGAACCGGAACCTTCTTCAGTTACTGGACAGAGCCAACAAGTTTGACTTGATTAGAGGATGAGGTCCACAAGAAGCAAAGGCAAGGACTACAAGCAATTGCAGAAATCCATCCTAAAAGCTTCTTCTTTTTTGCATTAATCCTATTGATATATATATCTTGAGCTTAAGCCCCTTGAGCTCGTGACAAAATCCAATCTGAGATGAATTATAGTAGAAGTTTACGAGCAAATGCATAATTGCAATTTCAGTAATTTGTGGACATGAAATATTTCCCTTAAGAACCACCCGCTATGGTGGCGTAGTTGGTTCGGGCCTTGTGGTTCTCGCAAAAGATGCAAGTTCGAATCCCAGAGACGTCACTAGGTGATTTAACTGTTGATGTGAGTGTGGTGGCTAGCTTGCATTGGCCCGAGGTATAGGTACCCGGTTCCTTAGCGCTTGCCGAGCGCGAAGGGGCCTAGGTGGAGTCTTCGGTCACCAAAAGAAAAATTCCCTTAAGAAGTGGGAATCGGCTAAGGGAAATTAAATAAAAAGAAGAAAAATAACTTCCAGTTTAGATTCTTGTTTCCAATTGGACTTCTCCTGGATTCTAATCTTGCGCTTCTTCCATAAGCTGCAGTATATACATTCAGATCGTGGGATATTTTGTCATGCCTTTGTTTCTGTCTTGAATTAGCACTGCTTTTGCCTGAGTGCTGGGTGTGACTTGGAGCCCTCGCCGAGTGGGTTCCGCGGGGTGTACCACGCTCAAGCATGAGGCCAACTACGAAGGAACCATGTGAAAACAAATGGAAAAATCATTACTAGTTTCTCTTTTTGGATTAAGATGAATTGCATATGGACACGGTTTAGACTCATTAAATTGTACACTGAATTAAATTTTGTTAATTTAAATTAATAACGCCCTATTCTTTTAATCTTAAATAATTTATGTACTATTTGAATCACTAAATACGAGTTAAAAAAAGTAGATTTTCAACAATTTCAACGTCTTTAATTTCATCTCAATGGGAAGGGAAAGCAAAATTGTTGTTCATCTTCATTTTGACAAGCGTGGCTATGTGTTACAAAGAGAATTAACAAAAGGTAAGTGTCGGTCAGTTAAAGAAGTAAATTTCCTCTTCACAGACGTAAATCCATGATAGAATTGTGTGCTTCCCAAGCACATCTAACTTGTGTATGAACGCCATGTAAAAGTTACTTGAGTAAAGGAGATAATTGTTAGGGCTCTTTTGAAATAGCATCATATGAAAATCAGTTTCAATTTTGAACACCTTGCAAAAGTTGTCAAGTGAAAGGAGATGATTATAGGCTCTTATGGAGCGGCATCTTACGAAAACCAATTTTCCATCCTGAAGACCATGACTCATTAAATTGTACACTGAATTAAAGTTTGTTAATTTAAATTAATAACGCCCTATTCTTTTAATCTTAAATAATTTATGTACTATTTGAATCACTAAATACGAGTTAAAAAAGTAGATTTTCAACTATTTCAACGTCTTTAATTTCATCTCAATGGGAAGGGAAAGCAAAATTGTTGTTCATCTTCATTTTGACAAGTGTGGCTATGTGTTACAAAGAGAATTAACAAAAGGTAAGTGTCGGTCGATTAAAGAAGTAAATTTCCTCTTCACAGATGTAAATCCATGATAGAATTGTGTGCGTCCCAAGCACATCTAACTTGTGTATGAACACCATGTAAAAGTTACCTGATTAAAGGAGATAATTGTTAGGGCTCTTTTGAAATAGCATCATATGAAAATCAGTTTCAATTGTGAACACCGTACCTTGCAAAAGTTGTCAAGTGAAAGAAGATGATTATAGGCTCTTATGGAGCGGCATCTTACGAAAACCAATTTTCCATCCTGAAGACCATGACTTCAACACAGAGTTATGTCCTCCCTCTTTCCTTCAATGGGGCGATAAAAGCCAAAGATTGATCTCACAGTCCAATTACAAAGAGAAGTAATGATAACATTTCCCGTGCATGTTAGAGACTTGGGGTCACCGCAATCATGTGACTAGTTGTATATTCTTTGAAGGAATCTTTTTATCATATGAAAAATATCATAACTACTTTAAAATTTTTTTATCCAATGGTTATCAATCCTTTAGGTTTCTATAGAAGTGTTTGAGGGCCATGATTATCTATTACTCATTTTACGCACATTTAGATTTATATCGTTCGGGTTTGACACCCTAATTATTAAGCAAGAATGAGTGGCGTATCACTTGGTAATCAACCAACGAATAGGCAAGGGGAAAAAATGCTCACTAAATGTCATATAATATAAGCTAGGCTCCACGTGGTGGTGGTGCACCACGCTCGAGCAAGAGACCCACTAAGAAGAAGCCACGGAAAAGCAAATAGAAAAATCATTACCACCCTCTATTTCTTTTTTTCTAATTAACATGAATTGCACATAAACATAGTTCAAACTCATCAAAATTTATATTGAATAAAAGTTTGTTACTTTAAGTTTGAAACAACCTACTCCTAAAATTTTATCTAATTCATTACGATCCATTCCTTTGTATATGGGTTAGAAAATAAATTTGCGGTCATTTGAATGCCATACTTTAAATTCGGTGGATAGAAAAAGCGAAAGGTTGCCCATCTTTCCTTACATTTGGGCGGGCCACGCGATCGCATTACAAAAAGAATCGATCAAAGGTAAATTTCCGCCATCCAATACGTGCAATCCTCGGCAAGCTCGATTGTATCCCCCGTGCACTCGGCCCATCTTTTGAGGCAAGAGGACAAAATGCAATTTCCAATGCGAGCATCTCGCAGAAGTTTGTCAACTAAAGGAGATGATGGCGCGGATTGAGGAGTAGCATCATGTGAAAACACGTTCCCAGCGAGAACCCCTTGACTCCAAGCTTAACACCGACAGAAAGTATGGAATCTTTCGATCCATGGGGCAGGAAAAACTAGGGGCAGGAAAAAACCAGTGGGCGCCCATCGTCAGGTGGTCTTGTCAATTTCGAGGAAGGAGACTGGTGAAGGGCTAAAGAGAAGTGCGTATCGGCATCCACCACATGACTGCGAAGCGTCTCCTTCGGGACAAGAGCAGAAGTAAAGCCTTATTTAAAATTCTAAAAGTCACTAAGACACTCGTTTTTGTTCTAAGATATATGGTCTTCACGGCTCTAGGTTGAGATGCGAAGGTGATCCTCGGTTTGTACTAGCCTTTCGGGACTCGGATACCACCTGATCTGTTTCAAGGTAACTTGTTTTTCGCGAAGGCTAATTTCATCTCCCCATTGCTCCTCCAGGTAAGCCCAATCTTCATTCTCCAGTCTATTACAATTGATTGGATAAAAATACATTTGGTCTTTGCTCACCGCATGACACCTAGGATCGTTCGAGGCATACAAAACATTTTATGTTTTTAGGTGGATTTTATCTTTGCAAATTGAATTAGAGGAAGTCGTCATAAATTGTTGTTTTTCCATGTGATTGTTTACCTCAAAGACGTGACTTTTATGCATAGATAGAGTAGAAAGTCATAGATTTGACAATACGATCAATGCATGTTTAGGGTGAGAAGAGAATATAGCTTTCACAAGAATAAATAAGTCTTGAAATAATATCACTATCGTTTATCTTTTTAAGAAAATTTACATATGCAGAAATGAACAGAATTAATCATTCTATAGTCCAAATGTTGGGGCATGATTTGGCTTGCCATCTATAAAGAGATCAAATAATAATAAAAAACAATCTAATTGGTATGCGAATCAGAGATGGAGGTGCCAGTCGATCCATAATATGAGACTCTGGTCTACTACTGATTGCTCCTCACCCTCTCCCTCTCCCTCTCCCTCTCTATTGCAGAAAAATTCGAAACCAACGTCCTTGCTTGATTTCTTTGATCTTCGCCCTCTTGAAAGTTCTCGCCCCTGCCTTATTTAGGGTCTTCTCTCTCCGACCTTGTGCATCTCTTTGCATCTCGACTCGTGGGAGGTAACCACTTTTTCATGTCTCATTCATGGGTCGTTTCTATTAATTCGTTGCTTTATTAGCGTAATAATCGACCGAACTAGGTGTGTTCTGGGCTTTTTTACTGGTGATGTTGGGTGGCTGCCAAATAGCAGAGGAGGGTCTTTTATTTTCTCTTTGATATCGCTGTTACCTATAAATCTATGCTTCGCCATCTCAAATTTGACTTCGACAAAAAAGAAAAAGAAAAAGAAAAGCTTTTGTTTTTGTACCTCCTTAATAACTTAATACTAACACATTGTGCTCATTTGGTGTCATTTAACAAAATATAGCTCTATGTTGTGGTCAATATATCAATCGATAACTTAAGTTTGAAATTTTAAGGTGGATAGAGATAGATAGGCAACATCACATGGTAGATTAGTGTTATATCAAACTATTGGCTTGTAGGGCCAGCATGAAATAGATAAGAGAGAAATGACAACGATCACTCTACCTCATATTTCCAATTTTATTAAGAATACGATAAGGGAATAAAAATAAACAATAAATCATGAAAGAAGGGAGGGACAGTTAAAATTCCACGAATTATGCTTGGATACATGTTGGCTGGAAATGATGTAAATGTAACTTAATTTTATGGATAGACTTATTCCGTCACTGTATTCACCCTTAAGAAGAAAGTAAGGCCAATTTTTGCATTGCCTCTCATTTCTGTGCACCTTCAAAAAGAAATAAAATGTGGGCCCAAAATAGAGTATTTCCCTAACATTTAGAATCATTCTCATCAGCTTCCTTCATGATTTAAACAGTCGAGCAATTGAAGAATTTTCCTCAATTAATATTTTAGCTTTAAATAATTTTATAGACGAATGATGCCTAAAAATTGAAATCCGCCAAACTAAAAACCTCAGTCATGGAAGTTTCCTCCAATTAAGAAAGTGAACGCAATAGAGGATGAGGTTTATCGGGCAACAATTACATGACACTCCATTAGGTCAGCCATTGGAAATAGGATTAGACATAAGGGGCAGTGAAAATGAGGTGGTGGACACATTTAGGGTTGTTTATATATGAGGATAAAAATAATGAGAGTAAGGTCAACAATTATGTTAAGGATTAGGCATCATGTGAGCATATATTCAAAGGAAGATGCTTCCATAGAGTTTCCTACATAATTTCAAATCTTGTGTGAACTAAAATGAAATAATCTATCTTTAGATACGATAGAAGTGCGTGAAATTATATAATTGTTCAAATGCGTTTTGAGGAAGTTGATTTAATTACACCTCAATCTGTTTAGATATTTATATGTATTTCTGAACAAGTGAATGATGTGGGCTTTCCGTGGGCCTATTTAGGGCCACCTAATCTTCCGTAATGAAAGCTTACTTGATTGAAGGCCGTGCCTTCATTATCCGTTCCTTTCTCAACATAACGTACCTTTTTCAGCATTGCCTTGGGGAGAAATTAAGTTCGCGTCGTTCGGAGGGGACCATATTGGCGAGCATTTACAGAAAAGCTTCCTAAAAGCATCTTTTGTTGTTCATCAATCCTTTTAAGAAGCAGAAAAAGCATCTTTGCTTTCGGTTTCCCCCATCAGATCGTCATGGACATAGGGCAGAGTCAGGGAAAGAGAGAGAGAACAGAGGAAGAGGGCACTAAGGGAGCCTCCCCTTCTTCATCCATATCTTCGGCAGCCACGGGTGTGGGTAGTGATGTATATGATGTGTTCTTGAGTTTAAGAGGCCCAGATACACGCAAGGGATTCACCGATCACCTCTATCATAGTCTGGTCAAGGCAGGTATTGTACTATTCAAGGATGATGAAAGCATTGAAACTGGTGAAGAATTCGGTCCAAAGATTATCGATGCCATCACACGGTCTAAGATTTCGATCCCGATCATCTCTGAAAATTACGCTTCGAGCAAATGGTGTCTCCATGAGCTCATTCAAATCATGGAACGCAAGAAGAGCTCGTCACACCTAGTCTTGCCCATCTTTTACAAAGTTGCCCCATCGGATGTGCGGCATCGAAAAGAAAATTTTGGAAAGGCCTTCCGTGACAGTGAGAAGCGTCTTGATGATAAGGATATCGAGAAAGCGAAACAAGCACTTAGAGAAGTGAGTGACTTAAATGGATGGGAATCCAGCAAATTTGCCAACGGGTACTTCTTTGAACTTTTCCATTTTTTTATTTTTTATTTTATAAATAAGTTTTCTTCCTCACGATTATATGTCGGATGAATTGCTTTCACTGCTAGCTCAGATAAGATCCTCGAAATGTCTCAATAAACAACCACAATGCCTCGAAGACAAGAAACACTCTTACTCCCTAAGAAGTCCCCGAAAACTAAACCGACAACGACTAAAACCAAAGCATCCCAAGTGCCCAAGAATTTTACATTTGTCTCCCGTGCAGAGCAACGGATTTAGAGACGACAGCCCTTCAAACCAGTACTATCAATCACTAAACGATATGCCTACAATAGACTCCGATGCTTGGTTTTATGCAGCTTGATCAAAACCAGATAAAATCGACCTACTATTGGCAACATGCGTTGGATCAATTGATAAGGATGTAACACTTGGCATTGATTGTGTCTTGTTCATGATCTCTCATTGCTTTCATTGTTCAAAAGGCATGAGGGAGAATTGATACGACACGTGGTCGAAACTGTTCAAAGCAAGTTACAGAAAGATTTTCAGCTAGACATTCGTGGGAAGCTAGTCGGACTTGATGATCGTTTGATGGAAAGCATGAGTTGGATTCGCATTCCTTCTATCAATGCTCGAAAGATTGGAATTTACGGCATGGGCGGGATAGGCAAGACAACACTTGCCAAGTGCATCTACAATCAACTCTTGAATGAATTTGAGCATGCCAGCTTCCTTCCCAATATTAGAGAAAAAGCTGCACATCACGACGGTATGAAGGATCTACTACGTCAACTGATATCTGATATATTACGGAGCGAAAATAAAATTTCTACAATTGATGATGGAATTAATATAATCAAATCTAGATTCAAAGGAAAAAAGGTCATCATTCTTCTGGACGATATAGATGACAAGAATCAATTAGATGTGTTGGCTAGGGAGCGTGATTGGTTTAGCGCAGGAAGTATGATCATTGTGACAACTAGAAATCAAGCCGTGCTTGTTCAATCTAAATTCGAGGTGGACTACGAGTGTGGAATGGAGGGTTTGGATAAGGTGCAATCTTTGCTTTTGTTTAATAGACATGCATTTTGTATCGATCATTCTCCACAAGACTTTGAGAGCATATCTCGTGATATCGTATCTACCATGGGTGGGCTTCCCTTGGCACTTGAGGTTGTAGGTTCATACTTGTACAAAAAAACGAATAAAAAAGTATGGGAAGATGTGCGGAAGCAATTACAAAGCCAGCCGCACAGAGATGTGGAAAAGATATTGCGTATAAGTTATGATGCATTAGAAGACGGACATAAGCAGATTTTTCTCGATATTGCTTGTTTCTTTATTGGCAGAAGTTTGAACTGGGTGGGAGAATACATGATGTGCATGTGGGAGGGCTGTGGGTTTTACCCAAGTCAAGGAATTGAAGAGTTGAAGTTGAGGTGCTTAATTAAAATTAGAGATGATAATGTGTTTGAGATGCATGATCAACTAAGAGATCTTGGGAGGAGCATTTTTTGCGAAGGACAACCGCTTGAGAAACGCAGCGGACCATGGGACAATGATTACGAGGGAGTGCCGAGAGTACTTAGATTAGATGAGGTAACATAGGAAACTTCTTCCTTTTTAATTTAATATTCTTAATCCGATCCATTCCAATATTTCATTTAGTATAGCTAGATGCTCTTACTTTCTAGGAAAATAATTATTATTGCACATCAATCTATGTCCATCATTGATTAATTGTGATAGCTAATTGGATTATAAGTATCTCAAAGATTAAAATGTTATATCGTTTGATTTGATTGCATTATATAAGTTACATCTATGAAAATTTAATTGAATATCAATTTAAGATCCTTTAGCTACAATCTTACACTATAAATTTCATTTACTACAAGCATGTAATGCTCATCTCTAATTGAAAATATTGATAATATGAAGGTCTAAAGTAATGAATGAAGATGTAGATCAAATAAACGAAGATTTTTTGGCTAAAAAAAAGATAGTATGTGCCAATTGTAATAACTAATAGTTAATTCAAAAACCATAAAATTGGAAAAATATTTCGCACTTATCGCATGTGCTACTTTCTAGTACAATCGACTATATTGTAATGCTCCTATGATTTAGGAACTGAATATTTGATTTTGGTTTCTCCATTTTGATTTTGAAAATCCCGTCCCTCTACTAGTTATTTCTATCTCTTCTCATGATTATTTCCTCTTAATTGATAAGACTGCAAAAATCCCCTTAAAAATATTTTAAAGAAAATCCTACTGTTTTTGTACATATAAAAAAGTGATATTTCTCGAAAAACTTTCATATGGCAAGCTTTACTAAATCATAATAATGTGAAATGAAGTTAAAACAGCTTCATTTTTAATAATTTCGGGAGTGATTTTTTCAATCCCCGTCAAAATATGAAATGTGTATATCTAGCCAATATTACCATGTCACTCTCAAGTCATTTGTTCAAATTTCGAAAGGTCATAAAAAAAATTAAATGTGAGTATGCGTGTCCATATTTGTATTCAGCATGGATAGAAAGATAACAAATTCTGCTCGTTCGAGATTTAAGAAAGCAGAAAACAAAAAGATTTTAATTTTTTTCGACAATAGATGAGCCATTTAAATTGCTTGTAGTGGTGGCCCCGTGACCTGGTGCCGGCAGCTCTCAGCAGAGACAAAGACCTTTCTGAAGTAAGATGGCTTGAGTGGCGTGACTATGGAAGCGATTCGTCTTATTCGACGGCCAATATGCGTCTGCCGAATTTAGCAGTGCTAAATTTAACACTGAACAAAATCACAGAGGATTGGGAAGGATGGAGTTCATTGAGGGTAAGAGGATTTTCGGTTTGTTTTGTTTGGTCGATCCGCTCATTCTTTTGACAGCTTTTTCTCCTTTTTGTATTAGGCGTCAACACGGCTTAGAGCTCTCGACCTTGCAGAGTGCTCGAATTTAAGGAGTACTCCTGATCTCTCGGCTTTCACCCAGTTGAAGATTCTCATCTTGAACGATTGTCCCCAACTGGAGCATCTCCACCCTTCTATTCGTGAACTCAAGAGCCTCGTTTCCTTGGAGTTGAGGACATGTAAAAGTCTCAAGAAGCTACCAGAGGAATTGGGCAAATTAAAAGATTTAGAAGAACTTGACTTAAGTTGGAGTGGTATTACACAGATCCCTGCGTCTATTCGTTCTCTGGGAAAGCTAAAGAAACTGAATGCCTCATCTTGTGAGTCACTGAGAGGAATCCCTAGCTCAATCGGGGCTTTACAGGATTTGCAACATCTGGACATTAGTCATACTGGGATTGAAGAGTTGCCCAGTGCTATTGGAAGGTTGAAAAATCTGCAGACTCTCGATATCTCTAGGGCACCGATATCTCACGTGCCAGAAAGCATCCGGAATCTTTCTTCTCTCCAAAGCCTTGACCTATCTTGGTGTAACAAGCTCCGATCGGTGCCAGAGCTTCCCTCGAGCTTAGCACATCTGAAAGTCTTTGGTCAGAGTCTCAGGCTGCCAGAGCTTTGTAGCCTAATCCACCTAAAAGAACTCCGTCTTGAAGGATGCCATCTACATGAAGACATCCCCGACCTTCCCTCAAGCCTCTGGAAACTCGATGGACTCAGGTACTTGGAAGCACTTTCGATATCCGCCTGCAGTTCCATTGAAATATTGGACCTTTCAGAATCAGTTCTTCTGAAAAGATTGAACGCTTGGGATTGCGATAACCTACTTGAAATTCGGGGCCTTGATAATTTGGAGTTCTTGAAAGACATATCTATATGGGATTGCGATTCCATTAAAAACCTTATGTGTCTAAAATCACGGTGTTTGAAGACGATAGAAATTAAAAGATGCAACAATCTAGTTGAAATTCAAGGTCCTGTTGATGGTGTGAAGTTCTTAAAATCGTTGCATATTGAAAAATGCAAATCATTGGAGACTTTGCCAGATTTGACGGGATGCGAGAAGTTAAAATATCTGGTCATTCGAGCCTGCAACAAACTTACTCAGCTTCAAGGCCGTCTTGATGGTACGAAGTTCTTGGTAGCGTTGTCTATTGTAGAATGCAATTCATTGGAGACTTTGCCAGATTTGATGGGATGTGAGAAATTACAACGTCTATTCATTCAAGACTGCAAGAAACTTACTCAGATTCGAGGACCTGAGAAGTTTCATTTAGACAATGGTTGTATTTCTGGTTGTGACTCATTGGAAGCAGTCCCGGAGATCAGTTATACAAGCGATATAGATTGATCTATTTGTTGAAATATTACGTTGCAGTGATAATGGTGATGATTCTTATACACATATTACCATAGTGACATGAGTCATGTTTCCTCAAAAGAGGTAAATAAGCAGTGAAGAATCATTTTTCTTATGAGATTCATGACCTAGGTTTCATCTCTTCTTCTGACAAGAAGGTTTTCCATGACAGGGTTATGTTACTTTCCTAAATTGCTAGTCGTACATTATTGAAGGAGTGGGGAAGTTGATCACAGAAGCTGACATGATGCTGCAGCCAAGATCAAAATATAGACCTAAATGTCTGTGGAAGGCATTTGCCATCTCGTAAGATTCTTTATCCTCTAATGACCAGTGTGAGCAAATAGAGTATATATTTTTTAGGAATGATTTACTCCACACTGGCTATCTATCTTATCAATTTTGGAAACTCTGGATTTGCCTGCATATGGTGCTATTGGTTACGTTATAGCAATATTTTTTTTATTTATCCTTCCATTGGCAGCTTTTGTAGACTGCAAACATATTAGCGGCTGGTTAGTGGCTTGTGAGGCAAGGATGAAAATATCAAACATAGGTAAACAAGAATTCCCTAGTGATGGTGAATCTAGGATTTGAAACTTTTACCTGGAGGCCGATGATCTTCTGCTACTCAATATTGTAAACTTTGCCCAGAATTTCCCTATCCAAAATTCAAATTTTCTTTGAAAAAAATTCTTGGCCATTTTGAGTTCCTTTGTCAGTTATCTTGTGTCAAATTTGACTTAGGGCAGATGTCATGTTTAAAACAAATGCCTTTCAGTTTTTCATGATGAATGAAAACCTTGTCAAGTTTCTTGATGATCCCTTGATGTTTCTCTTGAACCTTCTAAGAAGAGCATTAATTCCCAGTAAGTATGATGAACTGAGCTAAAATAAATTATAAGGTTCAAGTTTTTCTGATTGATGATTAAAAAGATGTTCAAACAATTTTAGCTAGTTTGTCGTATCTGAATGTACACCCGCTCAACATTACCAGTAGTCACACTGTTGTTTTGAAATATTACCAAGGAAGGTGAACGGGTGTTGCTTCCATGACTGGTTTGGTGGCCTATGTAATGTTCAAGGCTTACTTTGGGACTTCAATCCAATCAGCTGTATTGATGGACCTTTAGCATTATTGGACAATTATTTGCCTGTCTGTGAAACAAGCTGGGGCGAGGAGCTCAATTACTTGCTAATCATCCAATTTGATCAAATTGTTGTCATGGAATTGTTTTATCACGACTGATTGGTTGCTCCCTTGGCTAAGGATCTTTAATTTCCAGACCTGAGAGTGATCAAAACAAAGAAAAGGGATTTGCAGAGGAAGTACCAGCAATAGC
Source organism: Melaleuca alternifolia (assembly GCA_019926035.1). Lineage (NCBI taxonomy): Eukaryota > Viridiplantae > Streptophyta > Magnoliopsida > Myrtales > Myrtaceae > Melaleuca > Melaleuca alternifolia. The sequence continues at coordinate 129,642 of JAGKPW010000745.1, read as the reverse complement.
TGAGGACCGTCTTGTGTGCCAAACTTGAAGAGGCTCATGGGCCAAATGGAGTGTCCTCAGGAAGTTTTGATGCTTGTGAAGATCCAAAACACTTGATATGTTCTTAAAAGCACATACCTGAACAATAATACATGTAGTTTTTTTTTTACATTGAATATGTTTTCTGTATGCTTGTTAGGTTCTATCTCTTTGTTAACCAAATGAGTGGCTGTTGACTTTTTGTTTTGTATGTTACCTTACCTGATGCAAAGTTGTTTGATGTGGTTGCATTCTAATGATGTCACTCCTGAACTCAACGAGGCTCTGCAAGGGATGTATACTAGTACTCTTCCATTTCTATCATTTTATCTGTGTGATAATAATATCCTTTGAATGTTGTCATATAGTTTGCTGATTGGATAAGCTCAGTTCTCATGTGTGCAGTATTGGATTCCTAAAGTTAAAAGTGAAATCCTCACAAATTATCCTGAATGGCTGATTTTGAGGATTGGTTATTGCCAATGATTAAGTAATAAATACATCTTTCTATTTTTTTATTAGGCTCTTCACCTTTTCAGCATAATCTAATTAACATCAATTCTGTTCCTGAACACAAACGAGGAAATTGCTCATTGCTTACTTCTTTTAAGGCTATTGTTTTCTCTTTCAATGGCCGGCTAATGAAGTCTCTTTTCATTGTGGTCCAACATCGATTGGTGTAAATTATGTTAACACATTTGTACCTTATCTTTCATGGAATAAATTGTTGTCCTGGGATCTTGCCTATCTTCAATTATTGATGATGAGTCAATCATATCCTCTTTGTGTAGATTCAATCTGCAATTAATGGGACTTGGAGAAAGTCCTCGAACACCACAGTATGGAGATGCGGGCAGGACTGAGCTTTCATTATGAAAAAGCATTCTGAAGTTCTTTGCTAAATGATGTTTATCATCTGTGTTGGTAAGACTCTTCAAATGATTCTGATATGAAGCGACCTCTTCTTATGTGGTGTGTTCGTCCTTTGCAAGCTTTGGATCAAGCCATTCTTTAGTGGCCGAATCACAAATGGCTTGCAGGAAGACCCCATGTGCAGGTGGTTCTATATGCGTGAGCTAAGCATAAAATGAGATTTGCTAACAATATTACCGGTTAGATATCCACTTCATCTGCGGTTTATTTTACTGGGACAGACTTTTCGTGGAAAAAGCGAATGCCATGGAATCCAATTAACGTGTTCCCCCTGTTTTGTCTTTTCTTTTCTTTCCTTGCCTCTTTTACCCGCTGGGCGATGCTTCATTGGTCTTAGGTTTAGGATCAAACACTGCCACATGACATGCACAAGACGTTTACCCCTTTCGTTGCCCTGAAATAAAGCCCATTTGAGTCTGGCATCTTTAGGTTACCTGCCTTACCCAAAATGGAGTCATCCTATAAACTTTCCTAGGCGACTAGTGACTCGTACTCCAATTGCATGGATTGATTCGTGCAAAGGCTATATTAATCTTTTTGGGCATCTCGATTTTGAAAGTTCTTAGAAATTTCCATACATGCAATGCCAATAAATAGCTAGCAATATGACTATATGAGTTCGACCACCACAACATGTTTTTCCCCCCTTCTGGGGGACCAAAGGTCACCTTATCCAATTTGATATCTCTTATAATATGCAACCGGGCGCATGTGCCACATAAAAGCATGGGGAATGGTCCAGGACTAAAAAAACAGTGGGTTTATAGCATTTAGAGTCCTCTTGGGAAGGATAAGAGGACCATCTCAGATGAAATATTAAATTGTTGAGAATGTTAAGCATTTACTACAGAATTTCCCCATTTGTTAGGGAATATTTGAATTGAGTTATGACCAAGTATTGGATATAATTTAAGTTTCGACGATGGTGAACCCGTCACCACAACTTAACGGGATGTTAGTAATCCAATACTCTTTCTACAGGAGACAGGAGCATCATTCAGTCAAGACATGACTCAAACTTGTAATTGCGATGCTTTCATGATAAGAGAGTCAACCCAGCTAGATGACAATTAACTGGTTGGCACTTCTGTAATCCTGGTAATCTACAGGATTACTAGATTTTTTTCATTTATCAGCTAACAACGGTTCTTTCTCTAATATCGTCCGCAATCTAAGCTGCAGTTACTGCTGTGTCACAAGCTTCCAAAATTCATCTGCCTTCTTCGCTTGAAGATTTTCCACAGCACGGTCGGTCTCTCCTGTGAGGCCTTCGGAGGATAATGAGTATGTCCCACATTTACTTCTTTCTCTTAGGCTGGAGAGAATGCTCCAATCCAATATCTGTCCAAAACAAGATTGTTCGATCGAGTCATGCACAGAAACAATTTTGTTCTCACTTCAAAAGGTAATAAATGACTTACCCTCTTCTGGGCCAATACTTTACAATGCTGTGCCATCATCAATGCCATGCTGATTCCAACCACCCTTTTGAGTACGATCCCGTTGGCTGCAATAGTCATGAATATATTTATGCAATCATTACCATCAGTTGTTGTAATGCATTTAGAACAAGAAAGCAACCGTTATTGGGCAGTTGACACGTTTAATTCAACATGAATCTAACGTTGTGCATGACCCAGGAATAAATAAAACCACGTTAAATCCCTCGGTATCAAATCATAGATGCATTGCCATGTGCTCTCTGTGAAAAACTACTGCATAATGGGGATCTAAGATCGCAGTCCACTAAGGACTTGTATAATTCAGTCCACCAATGCAATGCTTGCAGACCAGAAAGCCGGCAGTGTTCAATAGTTGGGTAACTGGTGATTATTCCCCAATAAAAGTTCTTAACCAATAGATTGTATCTTAAGATATACTAATTGAATAATTGAATCTGCAAGAAAACTAGTATCAGATGCAGTCATGATATGGCTTCATCACTACTTCAAAACGGGAAAGGAGAAGGAAGGCAGAATGCGCCTGTATAATAGGAGTTCATAGTCAATCTTTGTCCGACTGAAACAAGCAACTTTTCTTCCTCAGTCAAGACTAAATGGCGTGTTCCCATAGGCCTCTCTGGCTTATTTGTCGAGCCACATTTTTTTTACCCTCATGAAAATAATTAATTCCAGACAAGGAACATGACAGCAGATGAAAGGAAAAGAAAAACATGAGATGACAAGACCATCACAACTGAAGAATTCTGCGTCCAATTCGACTTACAAAATCGGGTTTGTCTATTCCCATCCCAAAGGTAATGGTAGCACATGCAATCTGCATCTCTCCAGTATGCCATTTCTTTTGAACAACTACGCTCTGACAGGCTGCTAATCCAGCAAATAGTTACCGTCTTTATATAGCATTTCTCATTCAAGTATTCTGCTACATCAACACATTCACTCTTCTATAGGCAACATACTTTGCCACGAAGATTAGCAAAACAATTCTTTAGCAGTTCTCCAAGCTGCTTCAGTGGTTCCTTGAACTTAGCTATGACTTGATATCTTCAATTTGGTCTGGCAAAGCTTGTCTCAAGAACAAGACCATGATGAATCATAGGAGCACTGAGGATATCCTGCAAAGGATGATTCAATCAGAATGAACAGATTATTTCAACATAATCAGGAGGTTAATCTGTAAGTTTGGTACTCCATGAACAGACTGAATGGCAGTTGCACTTAAGGCCATCACTGGGACGTACTGAAACTTCTGCTTGAGACATCCAGTCCACTATGATTTGGGTAGAAATCATGTCCCCATTGGCTACAATAATGACAGCCACGGAAGTGACAATCAATGAGCTTTACCTGTCAATCGCTCAAATCTACAAGAAAAGCTCAAGCCAGCAGTATGTACCTTTCGAGATCATACTGGCAGAGCAATCCAGTTAAGACCATGTAAGAAACACAATCAATGACCACATGGGTGACCTTTGCCTTTCACGGGTTTGAGACAGGAGATGGGATCATTATCCAAGTTTATGCTGGCTCCACTTACTTTAGGTAGTAATTTCCATTGGAGCTTCTTTTAGTTGTGTGCTCTTACTCAATATAATGAATGATGTGCCACTAAGTTTTCCCAAACAACAGGGTCCAGATTTTTTCCAAAATTCAAACAAGGAACACTGCATTCTGTTATATTAGAACTTCATAGGAGCTTCAGAAGGTCTACTGTAGCAATGACGATTTACACAGAAAATGCAAAAGAATTTGGAAAAAGAGTTTAACAAGGACGATAGTTTTGCAGGGGCCTACATCACAAACATTTATTCCTTTTGAAGTAATTCTAGCATGATCTTTCTTCATCTACAAGGCATGTCAAAGATCATGCATTCCTCACACAATGGGCCACATCAACACAAAACCAGCTAGTTGTGCCTGCAATGCAAGATGGTCGAATATAACAAATTTATAAAGAACCTTTTGGAAAAAATTACCGTGCCTAAAAAATAACTCTTTCCATGCAAGCATTTCAACATCTCAAGAAATGATGGGTTTCCACAAGCCTTTCAGGAGTTACATAAGTAGCTAGCACAATGGTTTACCTTTTCTGAAGAGGCAGGCAAAGCAGAAGTGGAGATTAAACATTTAGAATAAAGTTTTTAGGAGTCCAATAGAGCTAAACCTTGCCTTAGTTCTTGGAGCCCCCTGCTTGGACAGCAGTTTGTTGAGAGCTAAAAAAAGGTAGATGGTATTCCATACTTGAGGGTTAGAGTAATTATTTGATCCAGGATGAGAGCTAGCAAGGGAGATATAATGACTGTGACACCTGCTTTAAGAGTTGCTGGCAGCTGAAACGGAGGGCAAAAACATCAGAAGAGCATAAGAAGAAAGGAAGGAACAATGGAATCATTACTTCTTTCACCTTTAGCTAATGAGGAAGGACCAGTAGTCACTACTTGTCTTATAGTTACTTTTGGTTAGAAACATATATCAGCTACTTCAAGACTGGACAGAAAACACTTCCAAAAAATTCAACTTAATAAATCCAGATTTATATCTTCCTCCTTAATTCAGTTAACAAATATTTTGCATCCTACCAAGATCCATCATATATTAAAGGACATTGATTGCAAACCAATTATGGGAAAAAGAAGTCATAGAACATCACCCTTTGTTGAGATAATCGTATAGCTCATCTCGTCGACTTAATAAGCCTTTTAAATTGGACCTGAATTATGACTGACAGCAACATTTACATGCATAAACAAGATCAATTTTCCTGTAAGTGGTTAGAAGGTCCCAGAAGCATAGCACAAACACTAAATCCAAAGAATTACAGACCAGATAGAGATGTGCAAAGATAGAATGGGAATGTTATGTATTTCCTTCTTTTCTACTTTTGACTGATGCCATACACTAGAACCCATGGTTATGAACCCGAATCTCTTCCCATCGCTTAATTTTCGTTTGAAAACATTTCTTTCCTCAAGTTCCCAACCTTTTCAACAGTGCTAAACAAAGTGGATCAGAAGATCATGTTAAAGCTTAAATTTTGACATACAGGTCTACCCTTTTTACATTTAATTGGTGGAGATACTGAGCAAAGTGCACAGGGCTTGGGCTCTCAACATTGTCTCTGCCCACTTCTACATACAACCACTACACAGTTGAAACTGAAGATGTTGAACCTTGAGTGACAGTGCTCTTATAGTCCTTCAACAGAAATAAGCCTCTTCAGCATTGTAATAGTTTCTGACATGGATTGTTGTGGAAAACGAAAAACACACCCAAAGCCTTAATTGATGCGAGAAATTGCTATTAAAGACGCTAGATTGCTAAGTTCCACACTTTGATGTTCTGCTATTCTCTCAAAGTACTTGAGAAATGTAGGTAATACATCTTCCAAAACTAAAATCAACTTCTTTATCAACGAAAGAGTTCTAATATGTCATTTTGGATCTCGAAGATTGTGGAAATAATTGCCAAGAGTTAGGAGTGTTTATTGGTCATTTGATTGGATGAGAGGCCTCGTAAGCAATTTACAAGATGCTTTTGTACATGTACAGTGGTAGGCCCTTTTTTGCGGGCAGAATCACAAGCAAATTGGAAGTGACCAAGGAGAGAATAAATTATAGGAGAAAAGAACAGCGACAAACTAATTTAGGTGGGTTGGCAGTATCGTCTATGTCCATAGAAGAAGCATACCATGAATTGTATCATCTGGCCAGTAGTTGAGTGGATGAATTGCTTGGTGTACTGGGAACATGTGGATTTCATACCCATCCTACTGCCAAATATATTGTCTTCATCTTCACTATCAGTAGAGAAATCCACCTCAAGAAAGTTTGGCTTTTTACGGGGTGTGGAGAATCTTCTATAATATTGACATCATGTATGACATTGCATTCACCGTCATTATAGATATCTTGGCCAAACATACCAGTCAAAACTCCACATGCTTCTGATACTGTAGTTTGCAAATCATCCCAATCCTCAAAATCTTGAATGGTTTCAGCAAGTTCTGCCAGGAGTCATCGCCGCAGTGCTCCACAGTGAAATCTTTTTTTTTTTGATAACCGAGATGTTCCACAGTGAAATCTTTCAATCTTCATCACCTTAAGAAAACCAAAAGAAGAAATAAATGATTTTGCTAGTCTAATGACAAACAAGAGATTGGATAAATACAATCTACCTATGTAATTTGCAGTTAGTTCAGCGAGACATGATATTAATACTAATGCAAGACACCACAAGTAATTTGCAGTGAGCTCAGAAACAAGCCAGACGGCTCACATGTCAATAAGACTACTCCACCAAACCCACAGAGAAACAGGGATACGATTAACGCTCGACGAACTAAACTAAACCAGCTCCGGTCCATTCCAATCCGAAGTAGACTACATCAGAGTACCGACTAACTGCAGTAAATTTCCTCATTAGAAATGCACAATCAATCAATTTACAAATTATACACGCCACACGAGCAATCACTTCATTCCCTAATGACCAGATATCGTGCAATTTGGCCAATAATCAATAAAAGTCACCACTCAAAATATGCCAAACACATCAAACCGGAACAGTTAATCAGCATAAACAAATGGGCGACAAAGTCACTATTCAAGTACCGAAGAGCGAAACGAGACGGTCCAAGCACTTGCTGGCAGACCGCTCGTTGAAGCCGAACTCAAGAACCGATCTCATTAACGAAGCTTTCCCTACTTCCAAGCCACAATCCTCCACGGAATTTCAACCCGTTCAACGTGATTCAATCAATTGACGATGGACGAGTCGGAATGGAATTGAGCCGTAGCCTCTCCTGACGAGCGCGCGCTTGAGGTTGTGGTGAATGCGTTTGCGTTTGTGATTCTTCCATTGGAGTGAACCGCTGGTTTATCAAGTAACGGAGGGGCCTCCGTGTTTTGGGGAATCTTTTCTTGAGAAATCTGTTCCTCTTCAACTCGTTCTCTCCGCACGTGGTGTGGTTCTCCTCAAGTTGAAACGCTAGGGCGTTCTTTTTTGTGGTGCTTGTTGCACCAGTTCTTCTTCCGGTGTTGACCTATTATCTTGAGAAAGAGCGGAAGCAATCCACATGCAGAAAATGAGAGCAATGGCAGAGCATCAACGTCTACATTCATCTCTCCAGCACCAACACGAGCGGGGAAGTGATCTTTGTGATGTTCGTGATCTTCAGAGGCCACAGCAATCTCATAAATAATGGAACTGTACCAAGGCTTGTCTTCATGGAAGATAGCAGCTTCCTTGTTGGCGAAGGTCTTAATGTCTGGATGCTTATTATCATCTCTGAAACTTATGTTTCAATTGAGGCGGGCAGTTTTAAGCGGAGACTTTAAGGAAATGTTTTCTAAATTAAGATAGCTTTTGTGGTCTGACAGTGAACTTAATTCGTCTTTTTCAGCAACCAATTTGCATCTTTTAAAATTAGTTGTGCTGCAGTTGTCATGCACGAGATAAGTTATTTTATTTGCAGTAGAAGTTCTGCATTTCTTAAATGGCGCTAGACTAACAAAAAGCATGGTTTCCTATACCAAGCCTCCGCTCGTTTCCTTAAAAATATAGTAATTTTAAAAAATGATATTATTTTTGAATATTCGTTTGAAACTAAAAACAAATTATAAAAAAATAAATTTCAAACTTTCTTCCTTTTTTGTTTATAAATTGACATGTCAACGGTCACAAATCTCGCCAGACTTTCACGAGCTTCCTACTTGCTACCAAAGGCCATGAACTTGCCAATTCAAGGCAAGCCTCGAGCTCGCCTCTAGAGGCTACTAGCGTCAGCTTTGGATGTCTGTCTCCTATTTTTAAAATTTTGAGATGGTTGAAATAGATCACAACCTGATTTCAAATTCTAAAAAGTTGAAAATAATAGAAAAATTGACGTTAAAGGTGAAAATCGCACTAGACATCCATTTATATGACAAGATTGCGAGCTGAAAGTCCACTCGTCAAATTATCAGCCAAAACCTGTTAAATGTCCTCTGACTGTGACCTTCTAATTTTAACATGGGATAAGAAACCCATTAAAATCGCAAAAACAATGTCACAACATGTCGGTTATATATTTGCGGTGCATATCACCTGTAAATTACCGAATATATGACATGTATATGGTCAGGTTATGTCAGATTCATGATATCGAGTGTCTTCTCCATATTAGTCACTCTCCTTTCATATTAAGCTGACGTGGTTGTCGCCACAAAAATGAGAGACATGTAGTATTACAGAAAAACAGTATTAAACTTGTTACAATTGTGCCAGTTTAATCATAAATATTTTGTATTTGTATCAATTTAATCTATCTGGTTAATTTTAACTAAAAATCACTAATACGGATGTTGGTCATCTTACGTGGCCAAACCAATGTTGACGTGGCTAATTTTTACTGATATTTTAATATATATTTCAATTATTTTTTTTCTTTTTTTCCCATCCCTCTTGCACTAGGTCTCAAGCAAGGCTCTGGCTAATTATTTCTCTCTCTTTCAAAGCTTTACCTTGCTAGCCCTTGGTGGCCTCTAGCGAAGCTCGCCCTCACTAGCTGTTGGCGATGCCATAGCAAGGCAAGGCTCATCTCATCGAATTGGCAGGCTTGAGGAACCGCCATGGTTGGGCATGGCTGGCCTCTTCCAATCAAGCAAAGTTGAGCTCACCCAACCAATGGCGAGGGCTCAAGCTCGTTGAATTTGGCAAGGTTGATCCCTTGTTGTCACCACATGAGGCTAGCCACACCATTGGCTAGGTGAGCTCTTGATCTTGCCTGATCTAGTTAATGAGATGAAGCGTGCCATCTTATGGCGAGGCTTACCCTCAACAATGAATGAGGAGAATGAGGAGGAAGGGAAGGAAAAACAAGATTAAAAAAGGAATAAATAAATAAATAAATAAATAACCAAGCAAAAGTATCAAAATATTATCTAAAAAAATTTCATATTGGTGTCATTTGAACACATAAGACAAAGATATACTATCCGTGAAACCCGACTAAAATTGGCTAGATCGACTAAAATAATTACATACAAAATATTTATAACTCAAGTGGCAAAAAAAGAAATCTAGGACTGAATTGACACCCTTGCAATATATTTAGCAAAATTTTTGTAATTTCCTCAAGAACTGCACTTCAAATAGATTAATAATAATGAGAGAAATCAGAATCGAGCGTCATGCAAATAAACATTTTATCTCATTATCTAGGTGGTCGAAATTTTCCCTCACGAAATGAATTATTCCACCTCCAAAACAAGTATTCATTTATGACCGAACGAGGGGAAGCTACATATGCATCTTTCCTTCTTCTCCATGCCTCGGAATTCAAATTGCTTTTTCGGGTTGCGAACATGAGAATCAACATTGCTTTTGTCTCCACTTACTGGTCCTCATCTTTCCTCATCCTTCAATTTGGAGGGACTGAAAACTTTTCTTTTTGCATGTTACAAATATTTAGGACCGGGCGAGGAGTTCCAAGTAAATACATTTTGGCTATAATAAGCGGGTTCCTGAATATGCCTAGGGCATATGTGGGTTGATTCAAGACGATAAATTCCACCCCACAAACAGAGGGATCTCATTGAGCAGTAATTTCCACAAACCTATATGATCTTTGTTTCATAAGAAGAAGAAAATCCCACTCCTCTATGTCTTCATTTTCATCATCTACCAATGAGTTGGACACGTACTTAGAAACAGACTATTCGAAGTAAATTGATAGAGTTGCCACTAACAATGTTGATGTTTTGAAATCATTGCAAAAGTTGAGCCACCACTATTCCAATTCTTTCCTACATGGCTTGTGACTTAGTCACCCCGTTGGCATACCTGGTATCGTCAAAGTCTATGTTCATTATAAGCCAATGAATCTTGGAAAATAATATATCCAACTTTTATGTGTAAAATTTAGAAATAGTTCTCGTAGGGCATAATTGGTTTCGCAAGAATTGACTCTGGAAGAATGCGCCCTACATCACACAAGAACAAAGAGATGACTGTATTATTTGAATCTTGGTGAGGGACATCACTACAAAAAAACTGTAATTTAGCTACGGATTTAGTGACAACCAGATAAATTTTGTCGCCAATTAGTGACGAAACAATTACACGTAGCAATTTCTATTGATACTAGCAATGAATTTACAAATCCATCACTAATAAGCGACGGATTCAGCTACGAACAACTTGCTGTCTCTCATTTAGAAACAACCTCATATACGTTGTCACTAAAAAAAGATGACTATAAGAATCTCCATCGCTATTTTGTGATGGACACTAATGTTCGTCGCCAATTTCGTGACTAATTTGTGACCAAATAAAACATGTGGTCGCTATATCCGTAGCTATTAGCTGCGGATGACATGTTTGTCGCTAATTTTTGCTACAAAAAGACTATTGTCGCAAAATCCTTTGCTAAGTAGCGATGGAGTACATTGTCCATCGCTAATTCCCGACTATAAAGTTGTATCTGCATATTCCTCGCTCTTAGCTGTATTGCGACCGAAAGCCCCATTTCACGTTTTCCTCTTCAGTATACCCAAACACTTAACTAAGGTATGTGCATCTCCTCTCTTGTTCTTTCTATATATACTAGATATTTTACGTATTATTAGCAAAATGGTCAAGGACATCTTTAGTGCATCTCCTCAATCTTGCGTATGGTTTGGTCGTCGGAATCATGTGCTCAACCGCGATGTCAATCAGCGTCAGACGAGGTCGCTGCTGGACCTCCCTTAGATCTGGGCAAGTTCCATCCATGGCAACACAATACGCAAGAGAGAGGAGAACGTAGATGTTCGGCATCTACTGTTCGGCATATATATAGACCAATGTGGAAAAAATTAAAGAAATATAGACCATAGAAGTCACTCTGCAGATGGGAGAGCTAGGAAAGTAGTCTGGAGAAGGGAAAAAAAGTAAAGTGCAAAGATGAGAGCGATATTGGACTTATTTTATAAAAAAATGGTCAATATATGTCAATAAAGTACGTAAATGGAAATGGCGAGAGTTGTAGCAAGGGTTAAAAAACTGAACAAAAAATTAAATAGCATTCGAGGGAGAAAGATATGAAAAAAATTAATTCGTGGGACACGAGATAAGTAATAACAATGGTTGTCCTTGAGATAGATGAAAAGACCGGAATGATGAATTGTTAGAATTTGATGACGCTTTGTTGAAAAGAAGAAGAAACACTTTTTGCTAGTTTCTATTCAGCTGGCTGTTTACGATAAAGAGAATTAACAAAAAGTAAGTGTTAGTCGATTAAAAAAGTAAACTTCCTCATCAAAGATGCAAATCCATGGTGGGAGTTTGTGCATCCCAAGCATATCTAACTTGTCTTTCGAGGCAATAGAAAAAGTGATTTCTAATATGAATGTCATGGAAAAGTTGCCTGAGTAAAAAGGAGATGATTGTGGGGCTCTTTTGAAATAGCATCATATGAAAATCGGTTTCGATTGTGAACATCTTGGAAAAGTTGTCAAGTGAAAGGAGATGTTTGTGTGGCTCTTAAGGAGTGGCATCTTGCGAAAAGCAATTTCCATTTTGAAGACCGTGACTCCAACATAGAGTTATATCCTATTTCCTTCTATTAGGGGGGGAGGAAAAGCTTGATCTCGTAGTCCAATTACAAAGAAGAACTAATGACATTTTGAACATTTCCCATGCACCGTTAGAGACTTAGGGTCACCGCATTCATGTGACTAGTTGTATATTCTTCCAAGAAATCGATTTACCGTCTGAAAAATATTATATATTAGTGCACTTTTTATGTCTCATATACAACTTACCATACATCTTAACTATTTAAAAAGTTTTCTATCCAGTGATTATCAATCCTTAGGGTTTTATAGAAGTGTTTGAAAGCCATGATTATCTATTACTCCTTTTACACACATTCAGATTTATATTGTTCGGGATTGACACCCTAACTGTTGAGCAAAAATGAGTGATGTATCACTTGGTAATCAACCAAACAAATAGGCAAGGGGAACCTCACCAGTTGTCATATGGCATAAGCTAGCCTCCACGTGGTGGCGGCGTACCAAACTCGAGCAAGAGACCCACTAAGAAGGAGCCACGGAAAAGCAAATAGAAACATCATTACCACCCTCTATTTATTCTAATCAAGATGAATTGCACATAATAAACATAGTTCAAACTCATCAAAATTTATATTGAATAAAAGTTTGTTAATTTAAGTTTGTAACAATCACTCTTTAAATTTTACCTAATTCATTTATTAACCATTCGTTGTATACAAGTTAGAAGATAAATTTGCGATCATTTCAACGCCATACTTTGATTTGGGTGGGTAGAAATAGCAAAAGGTTCCCCATCTTTCCTTTCATTTAGGCGGGTCGTGTGATCGCATTTACAAAAAGAATTGATGAATGTTACCAGTCAAAACGGGGTAAATCTCCCCCATCAAAGACGTGCAATACTTGGCAAGCTCGATTGTCACCCAAGTGCGCTTGGCCCATCTTTTGAGGCAAGAGGAAAAATGTAATTTCCAACGTGAGCATCTTGCAAAAGTTGCCAACTAAAGGAGACGATGGCGCGGCTGTTTTTTTTTTTTTTTGTCTAAGAACATCAAACTGCATTATATGAAAACTTGAGGAAGAGCGTACAGAGAATTGGCATCTAAGCAAAGTAAATTAAGCAGATTAGAAGGGGGGAACTCGTCCAAGAGGGGGGAGTGAGAGCGTCCGTTGGGCTTTGGCGGCCCAATCGGCCACTTTGTTGGCTTCTCTTGGGCTGAACGACAACTGGGTATGCTGGAGAGAATTGAGCATGGTCTAGGCCTCGACGATAAGACCGTGTGCATCCCAAGGGAGCTGATCTGGAGGAGAGCTTATCAGCTCAACGAGGGTAAGGCAATCTGTTTCGATGAAAACCGGTGCGTTTGTGAAGTCCTTTTTTGCCAAATTTAGGGCTTCGATGACAGCTAGGGTTTCCGTCTGCAGGGCTGAGGAGGCGATCGTCGAGTGTGCTTGTCCTTCAAGCAGAATCCCTCGATGATTTCTGCAGATGCAGGCGATGGCGCTCTTGCTTGATTCTGCGTCGAAGGAGCCGTCCACGTCGATCTTGATCGTGTTCGGCGGAGGCGCGACCCATCTGGCAGGTAAGGGGTTTTGATTTCTTGCTCTGTTCGTGTGCTTTTCCGACCAGTTTGTTGCACTTTCAAGTTCTGTTTTGGCTTCAAGGATGACTTGTTGAGGGACGACTGGAGAGTTTTTGAAAATCGCTCAGTTCCTTGCTTTCCAAATCTGCCATAAGAGTTCAACAACAAATTCAAAGGAGATCGAGGTATGAGTGAAGTTTACTAACCATCGGTCCAGTTTGAGCGGCTGTTGAGGAGTAGCATCCCGTGAAAACTCATTTCCAATGTGAATTGCCTTGACTCCAACAAAAAGTTTCGAATCTTTCGATCAATGGGGCAGGAAAAATCAATGGGCGCCCATCTTCATGTTGATTCGAGTGGCCACTGAGGTAGTCTTGCCAATTTCGAGGAAAGGGACTGTTTCGGTGGTGTTGGTAAAAAAGGTGAAGAGCTAGAGAGAAGTGCGTGCATTTGCCCCATCCACCCACCACATGACTGCGCGTCTCCTTCAAGGCAACAGCAAAAGTAAAGCTTCATTTAAGCTCCGTTCGTTTCACGAAAATTATTCTTTCGAAAAATATTTTTCGAAAATTGTGGTGTTTTAGGGGTGAAAAATAACTTATCAAGGAAAATATTTTACAATCAAGGAAAACTATCCTTCTAAAAACAAAGAAAATATTTTCATCTCTAAAAAAAAAGAAAACAGTTTCAAACCCTTAAGATATGCTCCTAACAACCTAATTCTTTCTCTTTTCTCTCTCCTCTCTTCCTTTTCTCTCTCCTCTCTCCTCTCTTTCCCCTCCCCCAACCGAACTCCTCCATATCCCTCTCCCTTTTCCTCACATTTCTCTCTTCTCCTTTCTTTTCCCTCTTCAATATTTTATCTACCAAACAGCAAAAAATATTTTCCGGCTCATTTTTTAGTTTCAAGCGAATAACGGAAAATATTATCATTTTTCGAGAAATTGACTTTCGAGAAAATATTTTTTGAAAATGTTGTATTTTTTGCTAAACGGACAGAGCCTTAAAATCGTAAACACTTTTGCTCGATGAGGAGCAACGCCAATCACCTTCGCCCCCTTAAAAGTTCTCGCCCTGCCTTATTTAGGGTCTTCTCTGTCCAACCTTGTGCCTCTCTTTGTATCTTGACTCGTGGGAGGTAACCGCCTTTTCATTTTTTATTCACTAGTCGTTTCTATTGATTCATTGCTTTGTTATCGTAATAATCAGCTGAACTAGGTGTTTTCTGGGCACTTTTTGTTTATTGGGGATGTGGAGTGGCTGACAAATAGCAGAGAAGGGTCTTTTATTCTCTCTCGAAATCGTTGTTGCTTATAAACCAGGTGTGTCATCAACTTGAATTGGACTTCGGTAAAAAAAAAAGCTTTTGTTTTTATATCTCATTAGTAACTTAATACTAATGCATTGTGCTCAATTAGTGTCATTTAACAAATTATATCTCTATGTTGCGGTCAATATATCAATCGATAATTTAAATCTGAAATTTTAAAGTGAATAGATAGGTAACATCATATCGTAGATTTGTATTATATAAAACTATTGGCTTGTAGGGCCATCATGAAATAAATAAGAGAGAAATGACAACGATCATCTGTTTATCTCTACCTCACATTTCCAATTTCATTTAGAATATGATAACAGAATAAAAAACAACAACAAAATCATGGAAGAAGAGAGGGAAAGTTAAAATCTCTCAAAATATGATTAAGATACATGTTGGGTGGAAATGATGTAAATGGAACTTAATTTCATACAATAAACTTATGTAGCCGTCACTCTATTCATCCTTAACAAGGTAGTACGGCCAACTTTTGCATTGCCTCTCATTTCTGTGCACCTTTAGAAAAAAATAAAATGCGAGCCCAAAAGGAAGTATTCCCCTTACATTTAGAATCAATTCCCTTAAATAACCGAGCAATTGAAAATTTTTCGTCAATTAATATATTAGCTCTAAATAATTATACAGATGAACGATGCCTAAATATAAAAGCCCGCCAAACTAAAGACGTCATTGATGGAAATTTCCTCCAATTAGGAAAGCGCATGCATCTAGAGGATGGAGTTTATTGGGCAACAATCACATGACACTCCATTGGATCGGCCAATGAAAATGGGATTACATGGTAGGAGTAGTGAAAATGAGGTGGTGGACATAGTTATTTGTTTATATATGAGGTTGAAAATAATAATAGCCAAGTTCTAAATTATGATAAGGATTAGGCACCATGTGGGCATATATCTAAAGGAAGATGCTTCTATGGAGTTTCTTACATAATTTCAACATATTAAATGTGAAGGGATAATCGTCGAAAAAGTTCCTAAACCTTTGTAATTTTGCCGATTCAGTCTTAAACATTTTTTTTTACAATTTAGTTCGAAACATTTTGAAACTATTATGTCTTTAAATATGATAGATGTGGGTGAAATTATGTAATTTTTTTGTCTAAAAAAATTATGTAATTGTTCAAATGCATTACAAGGAAGTTGATTAATTATACCTCGATCTCTTTAAATATGTATTTGAATATTTAAATGTGCTTCAAATATGTGTTCCTGAACAAGTAAATGATGTGGGCTTTTTGGGGGCCACCTAATCATCTGCAGTGAATCGACATTAGCTTACTTAATTGAAGGCCATGTTCCATCTCGTCTCTCTTTCTTAAGATCATTGAACCTTCTTCAGCTTTTGCCTTGGGGAGAAATTAACATACGTTTTTTTTTGTCGAAAGTGCGATTTTATAAAATCACGTAATTAAAGTATTACATGATAAATCAGTAGTTTCAGCACATAATAACTCTAGTAAACCAGATGGAGGGTATAAATCCCAATTGTTTGGAAGTTTTTTCATCTGTTGGGCCTTTGCGACCCAATCTGCAACTCTATTCTTTTATCTCGCGATGTGGGCTATCTGTAAAAACAGGAAGAGATGGGCTCGAGCCCGGGCCTCTTTGATAAGCGACATAGCTTCCCACGCCACTTGATCTGTGCATTGATCGATCAGCTTCCCTAGATTGAAGCTATCTGACTCCCCGATAGGTTTCCATTGGTGTCTCTATTCAAAGAAGATTAGGGTTGCCACAAAGGCTGTGGCTTCCGCCTGGAACACCGAGGAGACTCGCACATTCTTGGCCATACCATCACATACCAGACCTCTGCTGTCTCTGCAGATGCAGGCGATCATTTGGAGTGGACCAAGCAAACAATCATCTCAAAGCGTCTTTCGTTGTTCATCAATCATTTTAAGCAGCAGAAAAACATCTTTTCGTTTCAATCCTTATCCCTCAGATCGCCATGGGAAATCGGTTAAGTCACAATTGGCCGAGTCAGAGAAAGAGAGAGAGAGCAGAGGAAGAGAGCACTGAGGGAGCATCCACTCCTACCAAGAGAGCAAAGAAAGAGAGCACTGAGGGAGCATCCACTTCTTCATCCATCTCTCCAGAAGCCACAAGTGCAGGTAGCAGTCAATACGACGTGTTCTTGAGCTTTAATGGCTTAGATACACGCAAGGAATTCACAGATCACCTCTATCACAGTCTGAAAAAAGCAGGAATTGTACCATTTTGGGTGTTTAAGGACAATAAAAGCATCCCAATTGGAGAGGAATTCCCTCCACAGATTTTTGATGCCATCCCACAGTCTAAGATTTCGATTCCCATCATCTCCAAAAATTATGCTTCGAGCAAATGGTGCCTCCGCGAGCTCATTCATATCATGGACTGCAAGAAGAGATCATCCCAAATAGTCTTGCCTATTTTTTATAAAGTTACCCCATCGGATGTGCGGCGTCTAACAGGAAATTTTGGAGATGCCTTCCGTTTCCGTTTGAGTCAGGGACGTTTTGATGAAAAAGATATCCATGAAGGGCCGAAAGCACTTAGAGAAGTGAGCGACTTACATGGATGGGAATCCACCAAAGTTGCCAATGGGTACTTCTTTGAACTTTCCCTTTTTTATGTTTATAAATAAGTTTTCTTCTTCACGATGAAGTGCAGATGAATTGCTTTCACTGCTAGCTCAGAAAAGATCCCCAAAATGTCCCAATAAACAACCATAATGCCCCGAAGACAAGAAACACTATTGCTCTCTAAGATGTCCCCGAAAACTAAACCAACACTACCACGTCTAAAACCAAAGCATCCCATAAAGCCCAAGAATTTTACATTTATCTCCTGTGTAGACCAACAAAAATAGAGATGACAGCCCCTTCAACCGATAGTATCAATCACTAAAACGATATGCCTACAATAGACTCCATTGCTTAGTCTTGCCCAGCTTGATCAAAACCAGATAAAATCGACTTCATATTGCCAACGTGGGATCAATTGATAGGGATGAAACACTTGGCATCGACTATGTCTTGTTAACGATCATTCATTGTTTTCTTTGTTTGACAGGCATGAGGGAGAATTGATACAACTCGTGGTCAAAACTGTTCTAAGCAAGTTACAGAAAGATTTTCAGCTAAACATTCCTAGGCAGCTAGTTGGACTTGATGATCGTTTGATGGAAATCATGAATTGGATTCACATTCCTTCCGTCAATGCTCGAATGATTGGAATTTATGGCATGGGCAGGATAGGCAAGACAACTCTTGCCAAGTGCATCTACAATAAACTCTTGGATGAATTTGAGCATGTCAGCTTCCTTCCAAGTATTAGAGAAAAAGCTATACATCACGATGGTATTAAGGATCTACAAAGTCAATTGATATATGATATATTATGGAGCAAAAATAAAGTTTCTAGAATTGATGATGGAATTAATATAATCAAATCTAGATTCAAAGGGAAAAAGGTCCTCATTCTTCTGGATGATATAGATAACAAGAATCAAGTAGATGTGTTGGCTAGGGAACGTGACTGGTTTATGGTAGGAAGTGTAATCATTTTGACAACTAGAAATGAAGCTGTGCTTGATCAATCTGAATTCGAGGTAGACTACAAGCATGAACTGAAGGGTTTGGATAAGGTGCAATCTTTGCTTTTGTTTAATAGACATGCGTTTCGTAAAGATCATTCTCCACGAGACTTTGAGAGCATATCTCATGATATCATATCCACCATGGATGGGCTTCCCTTGGCACTTGAGGTCGTAGGTTCATATTTGTACAAAAAAACGAATAAAAAAGTATGGGAAGACGTGCGAAGGCAATTAAAAAGCCAACTACATAGAGATGTCGAAAAGACATTGCGTATAAGTTATGATGCATTAGAAGATGGACACAAGCAGATTTTTCTCGATATTGCTTGTCTCTTTATTGGAGCAAGTTTGGACTCTCATGGCAAATATATGATGTGCATGTGGGAGGGCTTTGGGTTGTATCCAAGTCTAGAAATTGAAGAGTTGAAGTTGAGGTGCTTAATTAAAATTGGACATCAAGGTAAGTTGGATATGCATGATCAATTAAGAGATCTTGGAAGGAGCATTTTTTGTCAAGGACAATCGCTTGAGAAACGTAGTAGACCATGGGACGATGATTACGAGGGAGTCCCAAGAATACTAATTTCTTATGAGGTAAGATAGGACACTCTTTTCTTTTTCTCTCCCACTTAATTTAATATACTTAATCGATCCATTCCAATATTTCATTCAGGATAGCTAGATGCTCTTACTTTTTAGGAAAATAATTTCATGTAAACATCCATCTGTGTCCATCATAAATTAATTGTGACCGCTAAATAATTATAAGTATCTCAAGGATTAAAAAGTCATATTGTTTGATTTGATTTCATTGATATAAATTAAAACTATAAAAATTTAATTGAAAATCAATTCAAGATCTTTTAACTATAATTTTACGCCATAAATATACTAAAAGCATGCAATTCTCATATCCAATTGAAAATATTGATAATCTAAAGGTCTACAATAATTAATGAAGATATCGATCAAGTAAATGAAGATTTCTTGGTTAAAAAAGAAAAAGATAGTATATGCCAATTATAATAACTGATAATTAATTCAAAATCATAAGATTGGAAACATATTTCACGCTTATCTCATGTGCTTGCTTTCTAGTACATAATGTATTGTGGTGCTCCCGTGATTTAGGAACTGAATATCTGATTTTTTTTCTCCATTTTGATTTTGAAGATACCCATCCTTCTACTAGTTATTTATGTCTCTTCTCAATATTATTTCCTCTTAATAGATAAGGCAACAAAAATCCGCTTAAAAATATTATTAGGAAAATCCTACTATTTTCGGTATATCAAAATAAGGGAAATTTATAAATAAAAAAACTTTCACATGGCAAGTTTTACTCAACCATAATACGATGAAAAAGTTATAATCGCTTCAATTTTAGTTATCTTGGGAGTGATTTTTTCCAATCCTCGTCAAAATCTTAAAAGTGTATCTCTAACCAATATTACCTAAGATTGGAAACATATTTCACGCTTTTCTCATGTGCTTGCTTTCTAGTACATTCAAACGTATTGTGGTGCTCCTGTGATTTAGGAACTGAATATCTGATTTTTTTTTCTCCATTTTGATTTTGAAGATACCCATCCCTCTACTAGTTATTTATGTCTCTTCTCAATATTATTTCCTCTTAATAGATAAGGCAACAAAAATCCGCTTAAAAATATTATTAGGAAAATCCTACTATTTTCGGTATATCAAAATAAGGGAAATTTATAAATAAAAAAACTTTCACATGGCAAGTTTTACTCAACCATAATACGATGAAAAAGTTATAATCGCTTCAATTTTAGTTATCTTGGGAGTGATTTTTTTCAATCCTCGTCAAAATCTTAAAAGTGTATCTCTAACCAATATTACCATGTTGCGCTCAAGTCATTTGTTCAAATTCCAAAAGGTCACAAAAAGGTAAATGCAAGTATAAGTGTCCATATTTATGTCCACCAAGGACTAGGAAGATAACAAGTTGTGTAAGTGCGAGATTTAAAAAAGCTGGAAAAGAAGATTAAAAAAAAAATTCGACCAAAAAGATAAAAGAGTTAAAAGACATTTTACCCTCCACGTATTGATTGTCTTGTCCAGACGCACACTGATGAACCATTTGAAATACTTGCAGTGCCCATGGAGGTTCGATGACTTGATCCGAGCAGCTTCAAGCGGAAATGAAGACCTTTCTGAAGTAAGATGGCTTCAGTGGGTTATCAAGGAAAGCCATTTGTCTCTTTCGAAGGCCAATTTGCGTCTGCCGAAATTAGCGGTGTTGGATCTAGAAGAGAGCAATATAACAGAGGATTGGGAAGGATGGAGTTCATTTAGTGTAAGAGTATTTTCGATTTGTTTTGTTTGGTCAATCTGCTCATTCTTTGATAGCTTTTTCTCCTTTTGTATTAGGCATCAACACGGTTAAGAGCTCTCAAGCTTACAGTGTGCCTGAATTTAAGAAGTTCTCCTGATCTCTCGGCTTTCACCCAGTTGAAGATTCTCAGCTTGTCCGGTTCCTTCGAACTGGAGCATCTCCACCCATCTATCGCCGAACTCAACAGCCTCGTTTCCTTGGACTTGACTTATTGTGCAAGTCTCAAGGAGCTACCAGAGGAAATGGGTAAATTAAAAGATTTAGAAGAACTTGACGTATGTGGGAGTGGTATTACACAGATTCCTATGTCTATTCTTTTTTTGGGAAAGCTAAAGAGACTGCATGCCTCATACTGTAAGTCACTGAAAGAAATCCGTACCTCAATTGGGGATTTACAGAACTTGCAACATCTGGACATTCGTTTTTCTGGGATTGAAGAGTTGCTGAGTGCTATTGGAAGGTTGAAAAATCTGCAGACTCTCGAAATCTCTAGGGCACCCATATCTGACCTTTCAGAAAGCATCCGGAATCTTTCTTCTCTCCAACTCCTTCGCCTAGATAGTTGTTTCAAGCTCCGATCGCTGCCAGAGCTTCCCTCGAGCTTAGAACATCTGGAGGTCTTTGGTCAGAGTCTCAGGCTGCCACAGCTTTGTAGCCTAATCCATCTAGAAGGACTTCGTCTTGAAGGATGCCATCTACTTGAAGACATTCCCGACCTTCCCTCAAGACTCTAGAAACTTGATGGATTTAGGTACTTGGAAGCGTTTTCAATAAGCCATTGTAGTTCCATTGAAATATTGGACCTTTCAGAATTAGTTCATCTGAAAAGATTGGATGCTCAGATTTGCAATAACCTAGTCGAAATTCAAGGCCTTGATAAGTTGGAGTTCTTGGAGTACATATCTATACGGAATTGCAATTCCATTAAAAACCTTCTCCATCTAAAATCACGGTGTTTGAAGGATTTATATGTTCAAAGCTGCAACAATCTAGTCGAAATTCAAGGTCCTCTTGATGGTGTGAAGTTCTTGGAAGGGTTGTCTATTGAAGAATGCAAATCATTGGAGACTTTGCCAGATTTGACGGGATGTGAGAAGTTACGAAATCTATTAATTCGAGACTGCAAGAAACTAACTCAGATTCAGGGACTTGAAAAGTTGGATTCAATCAATAGGTGGCGTATTTCTGGTTGCAACTCATTGGAATCAATCCCGAAACAATCTGGAGAACGGTTTTTTTAGAAATAATAAAAGAAATATGTATTGATCTATTTGTTGAAATATAATGTGCCAATGATGATGGTGTGATAAATCTTGTACTCATATTACAACAGTGAGACGAGTCATGTTTCTTCATAAAAGGTAAATAAGCAGTGAGCAATCATTTTTCTTCTGAGATTCATGACCTACGTTTCATTGCTATTTTCTTTTGACAAGAAGGTTTTCCATGACAGGGTTATGTACTTCCCTAAATTGCTAGTCTTACATAATTGAAGGAATGGGGGAGTTGGTCATAAAGCTGACATGATGCTGCAACCAAGATCAAAATGTAGACCCAAATGTCTATAGAAGGCATCAGTCATCTAGTAAGATTCTTTATCCCATAACGGCCAGTGAGTGAATAGAGTAATATACTTTTCTCGAAGCTATTTTTTTAGGAATGGTTTACCCCACGTTCGGTTTGCCTGCATATGGTGCTGTTGGTTATGTTATAGCAATTTTTTTTCATTTATTCTTCCATTGGTAGCTTTTTAGAGTGCAAACATATTAGCAGCTTGTTAGCAGCTCGTGAGCAAGGATGAAAATACCAAACATAGGTAAACAAGAATTCCCTAGTGATGGTAAACCAGGATTTGTAATTTTCACCTGGAGGCCAATGGTCTTTTGCTACTCATATGGTAAACTTAGCTTAGAAGTTCCTTGTCCAAAATTCATATTTTCTTTGAAAAAAATCCTTGGCCATTTTAAGATCCTTTGTGAGTTATCGTGTCAAATTTGACTTATGGCGGATGTCCTTTTTGGGACAAAGGCCTTTCGATTTTTTGTGATGAATCAAAACCCTGTCAAGTTCCTTAATGATCCCCTGATGTTCCTCCTGAACCTTCTAACAAGAGCATTGATTCCCAGTAAGTACGATGAACAGAGCTAAAATAAGTTAGAAGGTTCAAGTGTTTCTGATTGGTGATAAAAAAAAATGTTAAAATAGTTTTGGCTAGTCTGTCATAAATGAATTCGCACTCCTTAACATTACCAGTAGTCGAACTATTGTTTTGAAATGTTATTAAGGAAGGTAAATTGGTGCTGCTTCCATGACAGGTTTGTTAGCCTATGTAATGATCAAGTCTTACTTTGGGACCTGAATTGAATTAGCTATATTGATGACCGTTAGCATTGTTGGACAATTATTTGCCCGTCTATGAAATAAGCTGGGGCAAGGAGCTCAATAACTTGCTAATCGTCCCAGTTGATCAAATTGTTGTCATGGAATTTTATTATCACCACTGATTTGGGTGTGGCTCACTTGGCTGGGGATCTTAAATTTCCAGACATGAGAGTGATCAAAATGAATAAAAGGATTTTGCAGAGGAAGTATCAGTGACAGCTGAGTGTCTTGTGTGCCAAAGTTGAAGAGGCTCGTGGGCCAACTAGAGTGTCCTAAGGAAGTTTTGATGCTTGTGAAGATCCAAAACACACCTGTTCTTAACAGCACATACCTAAACGATAATAAATGTTACTTTTTTTTTAGATTGAATCTGTTTTCTGTATGCTTGGTAGGTTCTATCTCTTTGTTAACCAAATGAGTGGCTGCTGATTTTTTCATTTTTTTTTGTATGTTACCCGATGCATTTTTTTTTTTATGACCGAGGACTCCACCTGGGCCCCTTCGCGCTCGGCAAGGCTAAGGAACCGGGTGCCTATATCTCGGGCCAATGCAAGCTAGCCACCACACTCACATCAGCAGTTAAGTCATCTAGCAACGTCGTTGGGATTCGAACCTGCACCTTTTGCGAGAAGCACAAGGCCCGAACCAACTACGCCACCACAGCGGGTGGTCCTGATGCAGAGTTGTTGATGCGGCTGCATTCCAATGATGTCACTCTTGAACTCGACGAGGCTCTACAGAGGGAGGTATGCACTGCTAAGCTCCTTCATTTCCATCATTTTATTTGTGTGATGATATCCTTTGAATGTTGTCATATAGGTTTCTGATTTGATAAGCTCAGTTCTCATGTGTGTAGTATTGGATTCGTAAAGTTAAAATTAACATTCTCACAATTTATCCCGAATTGCAGATTTTGCTGATTGCATATTTCCAATGATTAAGTAACAAATACATCCTTCTGTTTTGTATATTAGGCACTTCACCTTTTCCGTATAATTTTATTAACATCAATTCTGCACCTAAACACAAACGAGGAAAGTGCTATTGCTAAATGCTTACTTCCTTTAAGCCTGTTGTTTTCTTTTTCATTGGCCGGCTAATGAAGTCTCTGTTCTTTGTGGTCCAACAGCAATTGGTGTAAATGAAGTCAACGCATTCGTACCTTATCTTTCATGGGTTAAATTGTGATGATGCGATCTCACATATCTTCAGTAATTGATAATGAGTTAGTCCTATCCTCATAGTGTAGAGTCAAGCTGCATTTCATGGAACTCGGAGAAAGTTCTTAGACACCCCAAGATGGAGATGCGGGGGAGATTGAGCTATGTCATTATGGAAAAGCATTCTGAAGTCCTTCAAAAGAGCCATTCCCGAAAGTTTACTCATTTGATTTGAACAAAAAACTCGAAAGGGTCAACTAATTGGTTGATAATTGGACTCCACAACGCCAAATTGTGCACTTGAACTTTGGCTTAATTTTTCCTGGAGCTCAAGACAAGGCCAAGAAGCTTGTTGAGCCAAGTTCGAATTCACTAGTACTAACACATGTATAATGTAGGTTGTGTTGAAATATTTGTTAAATGTACTTAATATGAAATGACTAAATTTTCAGGATAATATATGAATATTACATGAGAAATGTCGCAATTAAAGTTGATGTATTGACTCCACACTTCATTTGCTTAGTTGCTTAACTGGTGCCTGGGGAATTAAGCCAAAGGGCAGTAGCTTTGTGTTTGACTACTTACATGACACAAGTCACAACCTTATCGGCTAAATTGAATTGAAGTTGGAAAATTTTGAACCGACCGTATAACTGGATAAACGTGATAAATCAATAGAACCGGTTTGGTTCTGTTCATGGGTTTTAAAACTTTTGTTTCTTTTGCTTCGATTTCATGCAAGCGATTTGCTTTGAAATTGTTTGGTGGGGGTTCTATCACATTTTTACATCAAGATGCTATACTTTACAACCATTTTGAACAATAACTACATAAGTTTTTAAAGAAGGTTCATTTCAGACTTTTTAGTTTTCCTCATTTTTTTAACTCCAGGCTCGATAGTGTGGTACTACAAGTATGAAAAATGTCCTCAAATCAAAATTAAACTATGGAAGGCCTTTCAGTTTATGTAACACCTGTGCATTTTAGATTATATAGCTAGGTAGTATTCATTACCATATGATGAATCGTGCAACGAAGGGAAATCGAGATAGATATTTGGAGGGTGGGGTTGTTAAAGAACCCCAGAAACAAGGCGTAAACAAAATTTGGCCAAAACAAAAAATGATGACCAGCAAAATTGACATGAAATGGATTGAAATGTCAATCGTATAAATACAAGCATTCTTATGGTTTTGCAGTCAGCATAAAAGAGCTTACTGAAAAGAGGAGAGATGAACATATCTAACAATTTTTGTTACAAAAAAAGAAACATATCTAACAATTTTAGGTGTTTATATGCGTGGGTGAAGTTATGTAGTTGTTTATATGTGTTCTAAGGAAGTCCATGAATATCACTTCAATCTGTTTATGTGTTTCTTACATATGTGATCGTCCTTTCTGTTAATTTTTTTTTCCGTTTTGATTGATTATGGATATTGGGCTCGCTAGAGGCAAAGA
The DNA here is from genome assembly GCA_019926035.1 of Melaleuca alternifolia. Lineage (NCBI taxonomy): Eukaryota > Viridiplantae > Streptophyta > Magnoliopsida > Myrtales > Myrtaceae > Melaleuca > Melaleuca alternifolia. The sequence goes on along the minus strand of JAGKPW010000745.1, from coordinate 103,829 downwards.
CAAAAAATGTATGCAAGTTCTTTGGAATAGAAGGTTGCATTAAACCACCAATCAAAGGCATGATCGAAGCAAATACTACTATTATTAGATGATCTGACTCCATGTGAGCCCAATGCATTTGAGCTCTTGATATTGGTGGATCCTGCAGAAAATCATATGGGCATCATCCCTAAGGTTGGGGATGCACTCATCTTATATACACTCAATGCGTCCAAGGATGTCTCACACGGTTTGAATATCATCCATTCTTACTTTTATTAATTTTGCATGCGACCATTGTCTATCACCCATAGATGAAAAAACCCGAGGCACGGTTGATGGAAATATCCTTCAGTTAAGAAAAGTCCACGCCTCTAGAGATTAAGACCAAGAATTTTCTTCTCGTCCGTGTGCGGACGCAACCTAATAATATGGCGTTGACTAGAGGGCGAGGTGCATTGGAAAGAGAAGACGTGCGTTGCATCCGGCCTTTTCATTTGTTTATGAATTTTCCTTTTGGGCAGCAGGAAGGCTTCTTGTCTTCAGTAAACATTTTGATATTCCTTATCGCTCAGAAAGCGCGTCTTCTACATCGCAGAAAACAATTTAACTTCTGCCAGTCTGTGCCAGCAATAGGAGTGCCAGTCGATCAACAATATAATTGCCTCCTCTCTCTTCTTATTTCTCCCTCGCTGTGTCTCTTGCATTCGGCCTCTCCCAGAGCACTTTTTCAAGAGCATGGTCTATTGATTAGTCCTCCCTCGTTTCTTTGATCTTTTCCCTCTCGAAAGTTCTCCCTTAGGATTGTTTACGTCCTTCTCTCTACGATCTTGCGACTCTCTTCACATCTCCGCTGGCACAAGGTAATTGCTTTCTCATCTCTCACCAGCGTGTTGTTTCTGTCGATTCTGAAAGAGCTAGTGCAACACCTAGAATGGGGTTGAATAGGTGTTTTTGCAAAAAGATGCGGAATTAAAATATTTTGCAAAAACGATAATCAAATCTATTGAAGAATAAGGCGCAGCTAAGAAGAGTTGAACACAAGTGATTATAGTGGTTCGGCTTTATGCAAAGCCTATGTCCACTCTCGGTCTAACAGCCAACAAGCTGGAATTCACTATGTGTTTGACAATGAGTACAAGTTGAAGAACAAATTCAAAGAATGGACTCTTGTGTAACACAAAGTGACAGAAGTGTAAAAGCTCTAATCAGGAATTTTTCTCGTTCGACTCTCTTCAGAAACATCAGAGGATCACTCCTTAAATACTACATCAGGCCAAGCCGACCGTTGTCTCTCGCTGTAGTTTATCCTCCCAAACTCCCCGTTTGGGTACTACTCAGGCCAAGCAGACCGTTGTCTCTTGCCGTAGTCTATCCTTCCAACTTCCCGTTGGACAGGATCATTCTTGGAGATCTCCTGCTGACCTCGGAGGTAGAGAAGAGAGGGCGTTGATGGTGACTGCCCATACAGTCACTGTCGTACCTCCCCCAAATAGAGCTTTCTTGGAAGGTCAATGACTTCTGACAATCAGAACTTTCCATTCTTGTTTCGTGAAAGGACGGACCGAGTTTCGATAAAGTAGATTTTCGCTTTTTGTATTTTGTCGTTTTGTGAGCTAGTGAAATCTCTAAGTGTTGAGACTTAGTAATGTTTCAGACACATCGTCTATCGAAACTTACACAGTCTATCGATGAAGGTAGTACTCCTATCGTCTATCGAATCATGCACTGTTATCGATATAGGCAGTACTCCTATCGTCTACTGAGACGGAATGCACATCGTCTATTAGACGAAACCCATCTAAGCTTAGACGAAACTCGTCTTAGACGAATCATATCGTCTTCCCAGACGAAACGTCTAACCTCAGACGAAACACGTCTTAGACGAATCACATCGTCTTCCCAAACGAAACACGTCTAACCTTAGACGGAACACGTCTGTTGTTCTGCCTGCCCATACAATCCATACATCGTCTCTCTAGACGGAACCTGTATCGCCTGGCATCAGAACAATCTTCAAGTCCTAGGCAATACATACATCGTCTCTCACTAGACGGAACCTGTATTGTCTGCCAACTGAATTTTGTGCGATACATACATCGTCTCTCACTAGACGGAACTTGTATCGACTTGCATCAGAACTTCAGGCAATACATACATCGTCTCTCACTAGACGGAACCTGTATTGTCTGCCGACTGAATATTTTATGCGATACATACATCGTCTCTCACTAGACGGAACCTGTATCGACTAGCGATAATATATTCTAAGTGTTTTATGATACATACATCGTCTCACTAGACGGAACCTGTATCGACTGGCGACAGAATATATTCTAAGTGTTCTGCGATATATCCAATTCTATCAGCTCAGGTTTTCATCACCGTCTATTGTAGATTATTTGATAGACTGAACAAGGTTGAGTTCAAACTAAACACATTGTCTATCAAATAGTCAACTCTTATCGACAAAGACGGATCAGTCATGTTTAACCTAATCCCATCGTCTATCAAATATTCATTTCATTTATAGACCTAGACGGAATAGGTTCTGTTCAAACTACACTCTTTGTCTATCAGATATATATCTTTTATTAGCATAGACTAAAAAGTGTTGTCGTGTTTTGTCATTTTCAAAACTAACGATAAGTGCTTCAACAGATTCCTTTGCTTTCCTATCGGAAAAGTGGGCTGAATTAGTCTGCTTTGGGCTCTCTTTTGTCTGTTGGGGATGTGGTGGCTGCTAACATGGGATGTTACCAGCTCTTAAATTACTTCCATGAAAAAGAGAAGCGTTTGCTTTCGACTTGAGGTGTGACTAATCATATGGCCTCTCTGTCTGATTGTTCGTTCGCGTCATAGTTCAGTGTTGATCCTTTGTTAAGCTAGAATATTGAGTTGGAATATGAGCACTCTACTTGCATGCAAAATTGCTGGTATTCGCCTCGAACTAAAGACCGTCTTTTCATGGATCATGAGGTTTCTCTGTCCGTGAAGGTCTAAGATCATTTAAATGGAATAATGAAATAGAAAAGAAAAAGTTGTCCATGGATCCGTTTTTCAATTCCGAAAATTGAGAATCGGCTTTGATAGAATAGGTTTCAAGATCTTGATTTGGAATCTGCACATTTTGAAACCAATCACCCATAAAAGCAAGTACTCTCTTAATCTGATTTTATTGGAAAATTCCACCTCCCTGCAGAACATTCCAAACGAATAAAATGCTGTCTTCCTCGAGTTATTGGATGAGATAAACCTAAACAGTATAATCCCTTTCACCTCCTAACTCATTTTCTCCCTTCAAACCTTTCAAAATTTAACTGAGTATTTAAAAAGCAGAGTCCACGTACGAACACCGCAATAGCAAATATGCGAAGGTCTGAGTATTTGATAACTCTATTGCTACTTTTTCGAACACAAAAATATATTGCTACTTTTTACCTACATAATTGGTGTCATTTGAAAAATTACAACTCTATTATGTAGACAACGTATCCAATTAACATTTTAAATCTGAAATTTAAATGAACAGCTCAATGATATCGTATCATATATTGATTTTATATAAAATTGTTTACTTGTAGGGCTTACTTGAAATAAATAAGAGAGAAATGACAATTGCCAAATAAATCCTAATCCTTTTACTATTTTGCCGATTTAGTCCTAAACCTTTTTTTATGCCAAATAAGTCTTAAACTTTTTGCAACTTTGCTGGTTAAATCTTTCCGACGAATTTTGAGAGGAAAATACCTACTTGGGAATGATGTGGCGCGTCGGACCTCGTCGGTGATGACGTAGCGATGACCGGACACCAATTTTTTTTAATCTTTTTTTTCCTTGTTATTCTAAAAAAACCTACTTGGCCGGCGAGTTCCGGCGGCCGACGAAGCTCACCGGCCACTCCGAAGGGTGGCTCCGCCTCACTCGTGGCCAGCGAGGGTGGCCCGCCCAGATCTGGGTGAGGGCAGTGGTGGAAGCCCTCACTCGTGGCCGGCCCCCACCCTCATTGGCGAGGGGGGCGAGGGTGGGGCAAGTAGGGCCGCCCTTTGGAGTGGCTGGCGAGCTCCGCAGACTGACGGTGCTCGCTGGCCAAGTATGTTTTTTTAAGAAAAACAAGGAAGAAGAAAGAAAAAACTTTGGGGTCTGGTCATCACCACATCATCACCAGCGAGGTCCGGCAAGCCATATCATCACCACGTAGGCAATTTCTAGCCAAAATCCACCGAAATGACTTAACTGGTAAAGTTGCAAAAGATTTAGGACTTATTTGGCATGAAAAAAGGTTTAGGACTGAATCGGCAAAATAGTAAAAGGTTTAGGACTTATTTGGAAATTGTACCTCATCTCTTCCTCTCATCTTTGATTTCATTAAGAATTTGCTAGATATTGCCAGCTAAGCGAGTACGCAGTCAAGGCAAGCCCGAGTTGAGACAAAGCTAATCGAGTGAAAAAATGAAATGGAGAGAAAAGAAGAGAGGGAAAGTCAACATTCCTCAAATTGTGTTTGGATACAGGTCGATTGGAAAATGACATGAATGATTGACTTGATTATCCTTCATTTTCATAAAGAAAGTAAATATAGCTTTGGAAGAACAGTGCAATATTTGCCGTTCCTTTTATTATTTTCACTTTTAGAGAGAGAAAAAAATGTGGCCCAAAAGGAGATATTTCCCCGTTATTAAATCATTTTCATGAACTTTCTTTGTCACTTGAACAGCCGAATAATTGAAATATTTTTTCGATTAATATTTTAACTGTACTTAATTTTACTTATAAGTGATGTCTAGAATGTATAAACCCATCAACTAAAGGCATGATTAAGGGAAATTTTCTCTAATTAGGACAACGCATGCATCTACAGGGTGAAGTCCATTGGGCAACATTTACATGACACTGCAATAGTTTGGCCAGTGCAAAAGGGGTTAGACAGAAAGGGTCGGGAAATGAAGTTATAGAGATAAAGGCGTGTTTTTATTAGGCCAAAAATAATAAGAGTAATGTTGAAAATTATGATTTGATTCCATGTGAGCTTATATTTAAAGGAAGATGCTTCCATGGAATTTTTTACATAATTTTAAGATTTTAGGCGTGAATTAAATGAATCTATCTTGAAATATAATAGATGTGCGGGAGACTATGTAGTGGTAAATACGTGTTTGAAGGAAGTCGATTAGGCATGGGATAGGAGCACCGGCATTCGGCCTTTTCGTTTAATTATTTTATCACTCCTTTGTGGCTGTTCGAGCAAGTTAATGACGCGGGCTTTTTGGGGACCTCTCTGTATGACCGCCCAATCTTCCGCAGTCAGACGACGTCAGCTTACCAAACTGAAGAACAATAACGTTCTTCGGCATTACCGTGAGGAGAAATTAACTCCTCGTTATACAGAGTGGACCAAGCGAGTGACCATTTGCGGAAAAGCATCGTAAAGCGTAATTCATTGTTCATCAATCCTTTTAAGTAGCAGAAAAAGTATCCTTCATTTCAGCTTCCCCTCTCAGATCGCCATGGGCAGTAGGTGGAGTCAGAGAAAGAGAGCAGAGGCGGAGAGCGCTGAGGGAGCATCCACTTCTTCGTTCAACTCTCCGGAAGCCAAAGGCGTGGATATTTGTCAATACGACGTGTTCTTAAGCTTTAGAGGGTCGGATACCCGCAAGGAATTCACCGATCACCTCTACCACAGTCTAGTCAAGGCAGGGACTGTACCAAGCGTGTTCAGGGATGATAACAGCATACCAATTGGTGAGGAATTCGGTTCAGAGATTCTCGATGCCATCACGCGATCTAAGATTTCAATCCCCGTCATCTCTGAAAACTATGCTTCAAGCAAATGGTGCCTCCGTGAGCTCATTCATATCATGGATCGCAAGAAGATGGTGTCACACATAGTCTTGCCCATTTTTTACAAAGTTTCCCCATCAGATGTGCGGCATCTAGAAGGGAATTTTGGAGGCGCCTTCTATTTGAGCCAGAAGCGTTTCGAGGAGGAGGATATCCAAAAAGCAAAACAAGCACTTAATGAAGTCAGTTACTTAAACGGATGGGAATCTGAGAAATTTGCCAACGGGTACTTCACTGAACTCTCCTTTTTCTGATAATTAAGTTTTATTCGTTAGACAAAACTGACGAAATGCAGATGAACTACTTTCATGCCAAGATAGAAAAGATACCTAAGATATCCCAATAATCAACCATAGCACCAGTACTCCCCAAGATATCCCTGAAAACTAAAAAAACAACAACTAAAACAAAAGCATCCCGTAGAACCCAAGAATTTCACATTTTCCTCTTGTATTGAGGGAAAAAAGAAGAAGCAAATGACAATATCTCCACGCAGTAGGATCAATCACTAAAACATAGGCCTACAAATGACTGCAATGCTTGGTCTCCCGAAGCTTGATCACCACCGGATAAAATCGACCTTTTATAGCCAACAATGGTTAGCTCAATTGATAAAAGATTAAATACTTTGCATAGACTATGTCCAGGTTCATAATCACTCATTGTTTTTGTTATTTGACAGGCACGAGGGAGAATTAATAGAATGTGTGGTCCAGACTGTTATAAGCAAGTTACAAGAAGATTTTCAGCTAGATGTGCCTAAGCAACTAGTTGGACTTGATGGTCATATAAAGAAAATTATGGATTGGATAGGCAGTCCTTCCACCAAAGCTCGAATGATTGGAATTTATGGCATGGGTGGAATAGGCAAGACAACTCTTGCTAAGCGCATCTATAATCAACTCTTGAATAAATTTGCTTTTGTCAGCTTCCTTCCAGATGTTCGAGAAACCGTTAGGCGCCGGGGTATTATGAATTTACAGAGTTAGCTAATATCGGATATACTACAGAGAGAAAGTCGAGTGACTAGAATTGATGATGGAATTAACATAATCAGATCTAGATTCAAAAGGAAAAAAGTTCTCATTATCTGGATGATATAGATGACAAGGCTAAACTTGATGCACTGGTTAGGGAACATAGTTGGTTTATGGCAAGAAGCATAATCATTGTTACAACTAGGAATAAAGCCATGCTTGATCAATCTGAATTCGAGGTAGATTACAAGTATGAATTGAATGGATTGGATGAGGTGCAATCTTTGCTTTTGTTTAATAGACATGCATTTCGTATGGACCATTCTCCACCGGAATTTGAGAGAATATCTCGTGATATCACATCCACTATGGGCGGGCTTCCCTTGGCACTCGAAGTTGTAGGTTCCTACTTGTACAGAAAGACGAATCGAAAATTGTGGGAAGATGTGCGGAAGCAATTGAAAAGTCAACCGCATAAAGATGTCCAAAAGATATTACAAATAAGTTATGATGCATTAGAAGGACATAAGCAGATTTTTCTAGATATTGTTTGTTTCTTTATTGGTGAAGGGAGTGAATTCGCCATGTACATGTGGACGATTGTGGGTTTTACCCAAGTCAAGGAATTGAAGAGTTGAAGTTGAGGTGCTTAATTAAAATTGGAGATAATGGTAAGTTCGAGATGCATGATCAATTAAGGGATATGGGAAGGAGCATTTATTGTCAAGGACAACCGCTTGAGAAACGCGGCGGACCATGGGACAAGGACTATGAGGGAGTCCTGCGAGTATTGAGACATGATGAGGTAAGATATACCACTCCTTTTTTTTTCACTCTCTTAATTTAATAGATTTAAAATAATCTATTCCAATATTTCATCTAGGATGAGAAAATGCTCTTACTTTAGATAAAATAGTTCTATGCAAACATTCATTTAAGCCCATTGTAGATCATTGTGACAACTAAATGGATCATAAGTATCTCAAGGATGAAAAAGTTACATCATTTGATTCGATTTCATTGATATAAATTACATTTGTAAAAGAATTTATTTACAATCAATTTAAGATTCTTTCAATACAATTTTACACAATAAATCTCATTTACTAAAAGCATGTAATTGTCACATCTAATTGACAATATTGATAATCTAAAGGACCGCAATAATGCATGAAGATGAAGTATAAACATCACAGACCAAACAAATGGAGATCTCGTTGTTTAAAAAAAAAGATAGTATGTGCCAATCATAATAACCGATAACTTATTCGAACAAAATAGGAATGGAAAAAATTTCACACTTATCACATGTGCTTGATTTTTAGTACGGCCAAATGTATTCTGGCATTCCTGTAGTTTAGGAATTAATTGTTTTATACTTTTTCTCCAATTTGATTTTAAAGATACTCGTCTCTCTAATAGTAATTTCTTTCTCCTCTCATTATATTTCCTCTTAATAGATGAGATAGGAAAAATCCCCTTAAAGTATTTTTTAAGAAATTCTCACTATTTTTAAACTTTTTTTCACGTTGACCTTGCTCATGACCGATCAATGGTGAGGAATTGATCTTAGCAATTAACCAAGAGATGTTGGGCAAAGGAAACAGCTTTATATTCTTGATATAATTTGAAATAATTTGTTCCTATAATTCAATTTCACACCATTTTGTTGATCCAATAACTTACTTAATATTAGCAAAAAAGCTCACATCATACAGGTGTCTGAAAAATGAAAAAGAAAATCAAAACTATCTTGAGCAGACAAAATTGTTGAAAGATGATAATTAGTTTAGGAAAAAAATTAAATGATTGCACGATGCAAGAGATTTGATTAAATTTGAAAAAAGAAATACTTAGGGGACTAATTTCCCGTTGTCTTGATTATTTAACATATAATTTTTCATATTCTGTTATATAGTATTTCTTTGGTTCATTTTGGTGAAATATTTACAAATTGTGTCTAAACTTTTGACCAAAGTATGAGGCTTTGAGACCCCCTTTTCATAAACTGGATCTTTTAATTTAATATATAGTATAATTTTTGTACAAGCAAGATAAATGTTAGCTGGCATGACGATTATAACAATTTAGTGACGTTTCCTACGAAGAAACTCAAGAGAAATTATACTCATTGTAGATTTTTCGCTAGTTAATATATAAAGTAGAGATAATAACAAACAAGTCAAACTATAAAAGTGAATCAAAATTAAGAGCGTTAAGTGAGTGGGTCGGGTAAAAAATGATCCGGCCCTTATTGACCCATTTAACCTGTTTTGACCCATTTTCATACAATACAATTTTAGCAACCCATACCGACCCGTATTGTTAAAAACACTTTCATATTTAACTAAGTTCAGGGAAATTTGCTTCATGATTTTTTAAATGATATATTGTCAAATTACGATTTATCTAGTAATTTATTTATTTTAAAAATAGTTTACTTTTTTTTTGCCTTTTCTTATTCTAGTTGTCGGAGTCTAGTGAGCTCATCCTTCACCTTTTAGCTGGCAGCCAACTTAGAACGAGAGAAAAAGGAGAGAAAAAAGCAAGGAAAAAAAGAAAAAGAAAAATAATCAAATTTTTTATTTTTAAAAAAATAAAAAAACTAGAATATTAGAATTTCATAGTCTAAAAATGATTTATTAATAAGATTTAAAATTAATTAGGTAACCCATTTATGACTCATTTAGGACTTTAAGTTATTAAGTGACCAATTTAATACCCATTTACTCCTTTAAGATAACTCATTCATGACCCACATTGTCTAGTACGAGTTAAAATATGGGTTTTTGACCCATTTTGACACATGTAATCAAAATGAACCAAAAAAAAAAAACCAAGCAATTGAACTTTTGAGAGAAAACACAGCTATTTTTACTAAAGTCAATCAAAGCCATGTGGAATTTCAAAAGGTCACTCAAAAAAAAAAACGCGAGGACATGCGTCCATGTTTATATACGGCAAGGATAGGAAGATAAAAGTTTGTGCTCTGCTGGTCCAAGATATGAAAAGCTAGAGAAGAAGAAGAAGAAGAAGAGGGAGACTTGAAACTTTTTTCAATCGAGAAAAAGGAAATTTGAAAGAAGCAAAAACTAAAATGTTAAAAGACAATTTAGACCCTCAGATGAACCGCATCTGGAAGGCACACAAATAAACTGTTTCCAAAACTTGCAGTGCCGTCACTTGATGCGGGCAGGCTCAAGCGGAGACTTTTCTGAAGTAAGATGGTTTCAGTGGCATTTCCATGGAAGAGATTTCTCTCTTTCGGCGACCAATTTGCATCTACCGAAGTTATCGGTGCTGGATTTGTCATGTAGCAACATCGCGGAGGATTGGGAAGGATGGAGTTCATTCATGGTGAGAGGAGTTTTCGGTTTGTTTCGTTCTGTCGATCGATTCGTTCCTTGACAGCTTGTTCTCCTTTTTTGTACAGGCGTCAAAGCGGCTAAAAGTTCTCAACCTTGCGTCTTGCCGTTATTTAAAATGCACTCCTGATCTCTCGGCTTTTGCACGGTTGAAGGTTCTCATCTTAAGATCTTGTCACACTTTGAAGCATCTCCACCCTTCTATTGGCAAACTCACGAGCCTCGTTTCCCTGGACCTGAGCGACTGTGAAAGTCTCAAGGAGCTACCGGAGGAAGTTGGCGAGTTAAGAGAATTGGAAGAACTTAATTTAGTTCGTGCTGGTATTACAGAGATTCCCATGTCTATAGGTTCCCTAACGAAGCTGGAGACGCTGAGAGCCTTCGCTTGTGAGTCGCTGAGAGCCTTCGCTTGTGAGTCGCTGAGAGAAATCCCCAGCTCAGTTTGGGATTTGCAGAATCTGCAACATCTGGACATTGGTTATTCTGGGATTGAAAAGCTTCCCGGTGCCATTGGAAGGTTGAAAAATCTACGGACTCTACGTCTCATATCTTGCCGTAATCTCAAAGGGGCAATTCCAAGTGAAATCGGCGACTTGTCTTCACTCGAGGATCTCTATGTCACCTGGGCATCGATATCTGACCTGCCAGGAAGCATCCAGAATCTTTCTTCTCTCCAAAGCCTCAACCTATGGGGCTGTGACAAGCTCCAGTCGCTGCCAGAGCTTCCGTCGTGCTTAACATACTTGTCGATCTCTTGCCAGAGTCCCAAGTTGCCACAACTTTCTAGCCTAATCCACCTAGGAGAACTCCGTCTTGAGGCATGCCATCTACTTGAAGACATCGAGCTTCCCTCAAGTCTCTTGAAACTTTGTGTCGTAGAGTGTGATAAGTTGACATTGCTTAAGCTCGATGGATGCAAGCACTTGGAAGAGCTTTCAATAAGCCAGTGTGGTTCCATTGAAAGGTTGGACCTTTCACGATTAATTTGTTTGAAAAGATTACGCACTGAGGATTGCAATAAACTAGTTGAAATTCAGGGCCATGAAAATTTGGAGTTCTTGGAGGGCATAGTTATATATGACTGCAATTCCATTAAAAGGCTTATCTGTCCAGAATCAAGGTGTTTGAAGCAATTAGTGGCTGTCTGGTGCCTCAATCTAGTCAAAATTCAAGGTCTTGACGGTGCGAAGTTCTTAGAAGAATTGGATTTTACAGGATGCAGATCAATGGAGACTTTGCCAGATTTGGCAGGATGTCAGAAGTTACGATATCTAGTAGTTAGAGAGTGCTGGCAACTTACTCATATCCGGGGACTTGAAAGGTTGGATTTAATTGAACTCGATATTTCTGGTTGCAACTCATTGGAAGCAATCCCGGAATTATCTGGAACTTGCATCTTTGGAAGATATGAGAGATATCCATATCGAGCTGGCTGTGGAAGTTTTAGGTTGAAGTGATAATGATGTGATGAATCTTATACCCATATTATAACGGTGAGACTAGCCATGTTTCCTCGAAAGAGGTAAATAAGCTGTGAAAAATCATTTCTTCTTCTGAGATTCATGACCTACTTTTCATCACTGTCTTCTTTTGACAAAAAAGTTTTCCATGACAGGGTTCTGTACTTTCCTGAATTGTGAGTCTTACATAATTGAAGGACTGGGGGAGTTGGTCATAGAAGCTGACATGATGCTTGAGCCTAGATCAAAGTGTAAATCCAAATGTCAATTGAAGGCATTGATCATTTAGTGAGATTTTTCAACTTGGATGACCAGCGGGAGCGAACAGAGTTATACTTATCTTGAAGCTGTATTTTCTTTAGAAGGATTTACTCTAGATCGGGTTATCTTGAAGCTCTGTTTGCTTTAGAATGATTTACTCCGCACTGGGTATCTAATTGATCGATTTTGTAAACGTCAGATTTGCCTACATATATTGCTGATGGTTAGGTCATAGCAATGTTTTGCATTTATCCTTCCATTGGCAGCTTTTGCAGACTGCAAACAGATCAGCGGCTTGTGATAAAAGGATGAAAATATCAAACATAGGTAAACAAGAATTCCCTAGTGATTTACAGTTTCCGCTCGATAAACTCTGGGATTTGAAATATTCACCCAGAGGCTGATGATCTTCTTCTAGTCAATATTGTAAACTGCGCCTGGAATCTCCTTCTCCAAAATTCATATATTCTATAAAAGTCCTTGCCCATTTTGGGTTCCTTAGTGAGTTCTCGTGTCAAATTTGACTTATGGCAGATGTCCTGTTTAGGATGAAAACCTCTCTATTTTTCATGATGAATGAAAACCCTGTGAAGTTTCTTAATGTTCCCTTGATGTTCCTATCGAACTATTAAGAAGGGCATCAATTCCCAGTAAGTATGACGAACTGAGCTAAAATAAAATTCAAGGTTCAACTGTTTCATGATTGGTAATGAAATTTTAAATAAAAGTTAAAGGAGGAGTCTGTTATATATGAATGTGCACCCCCTTAACATTATCGGAAGTCAAACTGTTGTTCTGAAATATTGTAAAGCAAGGTAAATTAGTCTTGCTTCTATGACAGGTTTGGTTGATCTATGTAATGATCAATGCTTACTTTGGGACTTCTTCAATCAGCTGTATTGATTACCTTTTTTTGCATAATTGGACAATTTTTTGGCCGTCTGTGAATCAAGCTGGGGTGGGGAGCTCAAAAATTTGCTAATGATTTTATATCCACCATCCCATTTGATCCTATTGTTGTCATGGAGTTCTTCTATCACATGACTGATTTGGGTGTGGCTTGCTTGGTTGAGGATCTTCTATTTCCAGACCTGAGACCAATCAACATGAAGATTAGGGATTTTCCAGAGGAAGCATTAGCAACGGCTGAGGACCATCTTGCGCGCCAAAGTTGAGGCTGCTTGTGGGCCAACAGGAGTATTTTGAGGAAGTTTGATGCTCGTGAAAATCCAAAAAACTTGATCTGGTCTTAACAGCACATTCCTAAATAATAGCAAATGTGGTTTTTATAATGGAATCTGCATTCTGCTTGCTCGTTCGGTCTTATCTCGTTGTTAATCAAATGAATAGCTGCTGAACTTTTTGTCTGTTACCCTGATGTTTGTTTGATGTGGATGCATTCTCATGATATCACTCCTGAACTTGAGGGGCTCTGCAGAGAGAGGTATGCACTGTGAACTCCTTGATTGCTGTCCATTTATTTGTGTGATATATTATCCTTCGAATGTTGTCAAACAGGTTCTGAATTCTTAAGCTCCGTTCTCATGTATTTGCGATTTAATTCATAAAGTTGAATTGACCTCCTCACAAATTATCCTGAATTGCTGATTTTTGCTGATTGGATGTTGCCAATGAACAACTAACAAATAAATCTTTCTTTTATGTAGTTTTGGCACCTCACCTTTTCAAGATAATTTTATTGAAATTAATTCTGCTCCTTAACACAAACTAGGAAAGTTTTCTTTCTAATTGCTTACTTCTTTGAAGCATATTGTTTTCTTTTTCATCAGCCAGCTAATGAAGTCTCTGTTCGTTGTGGTCCAACTGCGATTGGAGTAAATGATGTTTACACATTTCTACCTTATCTTTCATAGAGTAAATTGTGATGCTCCCATCTTGCATATCTTCATTTATTGATAATGAGTCAGTCCTATCCTCCTTGTATAGATTCAAGCTGCATTTCATAAAACTCGGAGAAAGTCCCCAAACACCACATGTTATGCAACCAGATAAGAAAGGATTGGAGAGGATGGATTTCAATCATGGTAAGATGAAAAAAAAGTTTTTCCGTTTCTTAGGTGGCGCAAGATAGGTATGGGCTTATGATACTAAGAGGCCACATAAAGCTAAAGGAGGGTTATCAACCCAATTACGGGGGAAAGGCTTAGATCTATCAAATTCACAATTTGATTAACCTCTCTTGACAGCTTTTCCTCTTTGTATAGGTGGCAAAGCAGCTGAAAATTCTCGACCTTCCATTTTGGAATCATGTAAAATGTAATCGGGATCTCTCGACTGTCATAGAGTTGGAGATTTGCATCTTGAAAAAATGTCAGGGGCGAGCGCAAGTCTACCCTTTCGTTGGCAATGTCAAGAGCCTCGTTTCCTTGGGCTTGAGTTCTTGTGACGGTCTCAAGGAGTTACCATGAGAAGTGGGTGAACTAGAAGAACTAAAAGAACTTGTTTTATATTTTGCCACTATTATGAAGATACCACATCAATCGATTCTCTAAAGAAGCTGGAGAAACTAAGTGCTAGGGGTTGTTGGCCATAGAGAGAAATCCATTGTTCAATTGGGGATTTACAGAACTTGCAACATCTGGACATTAGGCAATTTTGAGATTGAAAAGTTACTAGTGTTATTGACAGGTTGAAAGAACTGAGGACACCAAGTCCCGGTTTCTACCACAGACGGAAAAAGGGAAATTCCAAGTGAAATAGATGACCTCTCTCCTCTTGAGATTCTCCAATTCACTAGTGCAACGATATTTTTTTTTTGGTCGAAAATACCTCATTAATATTAATAAGATGGCGGATAACATGTAGGACTATAGTCTAAACATAATAGTAAATAAAGTTCAGGTGGAGTCCTTAAAAGCCAATTACTCGGGAGGGTTCCGGAGCTGTGGGCCTTGGCTAGCCAGTCGGCGGCCCGGTTTGCTTCACGAGGTTCAAAGATCAAGCTGACGTTCTTCAATTGATCCAGTAAGCATCGACAGTCCAGAACATGAGAGGAGCAAGCCCATGGAATTTCACTGCGGCCCATTATAAACTCCACAGCTGATAAGCAGTCCGTGGATAGGTAGAAGTGCAGATCACTTTGAGGAACTGAAGCCCTTCGTGCGTATACCTCCATCCCTCTCTGCAACTCATCTTGTTTCTCTTTCAACCAGAGTAAGCCATTTAGGATTGCAAGGGTTTCACCCCCACATGCCGATGAGGCGTGAATTTGCTTGACAAACCCATCACGATAGACGCCATCCTCTCCCCTGCAGATTCCGGCCACCGCGTTTGCAGCTCTACCTTCCATCCATGAGCAATCAACATTTAACTTTAGGGCATTCTTCTCAGGTGGTCTCCAGCCCGACGATTCCGAGGTAAGATCCGCAGCTCTTGTTTTTCTTGAGACATACCACTTGTCATACAAATTCTGTGAGAGAGAGGCTTCGCACATAATCTGATTGAGCATAAATTTTCGACCTTGAAAGATGAGGGCGTTGCGGGCTCTCCAGATAAGCCACAGTAGATTCGCAACCTTTGCCTTCTGACTTGCAGAAATACCCGAAGTTAAGTAGTCGCAGACCCATTTGTCCATCCTTGTTATAGAATTAGTCGAAACATCAATATTTATGCAAGGATCTGACCACACTTTACTTGTAAATTCACACAGCAAGAATAAGTGCTCGGTAAACTCTGGAGATTGATGACAAAGGGGACAGCTTGAATCAGGTAAGATCTCCCTTCTATACAGATTAGTTCTCGTGGGAAGACTATCCGTGCACAAGTTCCACATAAATTGTTTAATCTTGGGATAGGTCTGTAGCTGCCATATTTCCTTCCATAAACTTCTAGGAGCCTGGTAGGAAGATGAGGCTTGGCATGTTGTTGATCTGTCTCTTTCCTCACATATTCGATGGTAACCACTTTTGACTGAGTATTTCCCTGATTTATTCCCTATCCATACCAATCTATCAGGTCTCGGGAATAGACTTAAAGGGGTATCTCGAATTTCCTTCTGGATATCCAAATCAAATAACTCATTAAGCAGATGAGGGTTCCACATACGGGTGTCTGAATCAATAATGTCCGCCACAAGGATGGGATCATTTCTATTAGCCGGTCCCTGGATTCTTCCTGATTGCAGCCATCTATCCTCTCTGATTCTAATTGATTTTCCATCTCCTATCTCCCATTTCATGTCAGACTCTAATGCATCTCGACCAGTCAATAGGCTTTGCCAACCCCAAGATGGTCTGTACCCTTTAGTCGCAGCCCAAAGGTTCCCATTTGGGAAATAGATTCCTTTAAACAACCTACTCCATAGAGCATCTGGACTCTGAGTCAATCTCCAGGCTTGTTTTCCTAGCATAGCCTTGTTAAACTCTACTAAATCTTTAAAACCCATTCCTCCCTCAGTCTTTCTCTTTTTCAGGAAGTCCCAGCTCTTCCAATGAATGCCTCTGTGTCTTGTATTCTGTCTCCACCAGAAGGCTGAAGTTCTCCTTTCAATTGCTCTACATATGGATATAGGAATTTTGAAAACATTCATGGCGTATTGTGGTAAAGCCTGGATAACTGTTTTAATCAACACCTCTTTTCCCGCCTTAGAAATTAGCTGTTCCTTCCATCCCTCCAGTTTTCTGTCCACTCTAGCTAGAATCCAAGCAAACATTTGCTTTTTTGTTTGGCCCCAATCAGAAGGGATCCCCAAATATTTTCCAGTTTTATCAATAATGGGAACCCTCAGTTCTGCTGCTATATTATCACGAAGATTCTGTGGACAGCCACTCCCAAAATAGATTCCCGATTTATTTAGGTTAATTGCCTGGCCCGAAGCATAGCAGTAACAGTTCAACAGATTTGCTAGGTGTTGGGCCTCTCTAACTGATCCATCCATGAAGAAAATAGCATCATCCGCAAAAAATAAATGAGAGAGGATAGGACAGTGAGGGTTAAGTTGGATTCCTCGTAGATTTCCATCTCTAATCCCATTATTCACCATATGTGAAAGAACATTAGCCAAGATTATAAACAGATATGGTGAAAGGGGATCCCCTTGTCTAATTCCCCTTGTAGGATTAATAGTTTCACTAGTTTCACCATTGATTAAAATCTGGAAAGACACTGAGGAGATGCAGAATTTCACCAGACTCACCCATTTCTCACAAAAGCCCATTTGCATCATACAGTCACATAAAAAGTCCCACTCCACTCTGTCATAGGCTTTTTGCATATCTAACTTCAATAATGCTTGGAACTTCCTCCTTCTCTTCCTGATTCTTAGCTGATGTAGGACTTCTTGGACGATAAAAACATTATCTTGTATCTGACGTCCTCCAACAAAAGCACTTTGTTCCGGGGAGATGATTGAAGGGAGCAAAGGTTTAAGTCTGTTGGCTAACACCTTGGTTATGATTTTGTAATTAAAATTGCACAAACTAATGGGTCTGAATTCTGTAATGCTCTCTGGATTGGCCACCTTAGGGATCAGCGTTATATTAGTTGCATTCAACTCAGAATCAAACCAGCCTTGCTGAAAAAAGGATTCCACCATTTGAAATACATCTTCCTTAATAGTTTGCCATTGGCTGCGATAGAATAATCCATTCAATCCATCTGGACCGGGGGCTTTAGTTGCCCCCATTTGAAAAACAGCCTGCTGAATCTCTTCTCTAGTCACTTGTCTCATAAGCATTTCATTCATTTCCTCAGAAACTAGCACCGGGCATTGTTCTAATATAGGCTGATAGTATCGAGGTCCCACAGATGTATACAACTCCTTATAGTAACCATTTATGTGTTGCTGGATTGTTTGGGGGTTCCGACTCCATACATTCTCCTCTACCCGCAACATAGAAATCTTTTTTCTTTGTCTTCTTTGGATAGTAGTGGCGTGGAAAAATTTTGTATTTCTATCTCCCTCCTTGAGCCAATTAACTCTGGAACGGATACTCCAATATTGCTCTTCTTGCCTCCATAGTCTTTCAATTCTCCCAACAAGGTCTATGTATTCTTCCTTCACATCAGCTATATCTGTCCTGTTCATCAAACTAATAAGCTGATTACTAAGCTTCCCAATCTGTCTAGAGGCATTTCTGAAATTCTCCTTACTCCATTTTTGCAGAAATTGGGCAACTCTCTTTGTCTTCCAAACTATTCTCCCCTGCTGCCCGTGTTCAGTCTTCCATGCCTCATCAATTACCTGTTCACAATCAGGGTGGTCCAGCCAAAACGCCTCAAACCGAAAAGGTTTTTCTTTTTTTAATACAACCGAGTCTAAACATAATAGGAGAGGACCATGGTCAGATCCAATAGCTGGATAAACAAAGGCTTCTGCATTTGGAAATTGTACCCTCCATTCCAGGTTACATAGTGCTCGATCGAGTCTTTTCTTCACTAAATTCTCCCCTTCTCTATTATTAGACCACGTGAAAGCACAGCCCTTACTCTCAATATCAATAAGGGAGCAAGTGTCAACAAATTCCCTGAAGGCCGCCATTCTATACCTCTCCACTTCTCTTCTTCCCACTTTCTCCCACACATAAAGTACTTCATTAAAATCACCCATACACAGCCACGGGCTAGTGGTAGAACCATTTCTAAGTTTAAGAGTATTCCAGAATGCAACTCTCTCCTGAAAATTTGTGGAGGCATGTAGGAATGAAATTCTCATTTGCTGCCCACTCTCCACTACTGTACATACAACTTCAATCACTTCCTGGCTACTGAATTCAGTATTTATGCTCACTGCTTCGTCCCACAGCAATACTAAACCCCCTGCTATTCCCATCGGATCGACAACTAACATCGATTGGAACTTCAATTGTTTTTTAAGAGTCTCCACCACCTTATGTTGATTCTTTGTCTCCATGAGAAAAACCAAATTAGGTCTCTCACGAGCCACTAGGGCTCGAAGGTGCTGAACTGTCAAGGGAGAGCCTATACCTTGACAGTTCCAGCTTAGTATTTTCATGGCTGTTTTGGTGGCTTATTCGGGCTAGCCACCACAGCCCTTTTAGAGACACCTTCCCACACCTGAATTGGTGTATCCATAAGTTGCTCCATGTCTATAAGGTTCATCATAGCACTCCTTTTTTCATTAGGAGTAAACTTCTTCAGTTTTTTTGATGCTTGTTTTTTCGAAATAGACTTTACAATCCCCTTACTACCCAGTCCTCTCTCATGCTGAGATATAGTACCTTGATGCTCCTGTGGCTGTAAGACTCTTTTCCCCTTATTCTGTTCAATATTGTCAAATGAAGATTCTGCATTTAGAACAGGCTGAATTGTCGGGGTATAGAGTATTAAAGCTTGACTTCCTTCTGAATTAACTTTAGTGCTTAAAACATCTCCAGTCTGTACCAAAGGTGTTTCTGGTACCATTGCATCCTCCCCCAAGGTAGCATCAATCTCACCATAGAAGACACTCCAACACGGACTTGGGTCCTTCACCTCAGCTCTCAACCAAGAACCATATCTGCCCGGTTTGTCCTGAGCAATTCCAGTATCCTCGTATGGGAAGGTTGAACAGAAATTTGCGTAATGCCCTATTTGACCACAGGAATAGCAGTAATGAGGAAGTCTCTCATATTTGAAGTCAATCCACCAATTCCGACCTCCCACATGGATCATAGTGCCAGTCTTTAGGGGTTTAAATAAGTCCAACTTCACTCTAGCTTTTCCTATTTTACGGAGGCTATTATATTTGGCTTCTATCTTGATATCTTCTAACTCCCCCAACTTTGAAGCAATTAACCTAATACTATCTTCCGACAAGGCCACCCTTGGGAGACCCAGGAAGTGTACCCAAAAGGAACAATAATGGAATTCATAGCAATGTTCAGGGACGGTGGGATCGCATTCCTGTAATACTAATAAATTACTGGCAAAAGACCAAGGGCCAGATTGCAATACTCTCTTCTGCTCTTCAATTGATTTAAAAATGAACACATAGAATCCCTGATCAATCATCTCACATTTAGTGTCTTCTGTTTTCCAAGCTTTCTTCATAGTATTCCAGAATGCTTGAAAATTCACATTTGGTTTTGAAAACATTTTCCCATACAGAATGAACTCATCATTTTGTTTATGTATCTCAGGGGTGTTCACATCCAACTCCGTGATTTCCTCAGCCGACCACAAGTCACCCATTCGCTTGCACAATGTCAGTAACCGGAGCTGATTTTCATGGCTTCCCTCCATTGCCGAAAGAGGCTCGTCGGAATAAGGGTCTCAGAAGGTTCGTGAAAGTGGTTAGGGTTAAGATGGGACAAACGAAGTAGTAGTGGAGAGGGCTCGAGAGTGTAGATGGAGTAGAGTATGGTCAGGATATTTAAATGTATTGATGAAAGTGGTATTATGGTATCGGATTGAAGGGAGGTCTAAGCGTTGTAAAGGGTCTGTGTTTAGGGCAAAATGGAATCTAGGTTTTTCACTCGCCTACTGTAACTTTTGGGCGAATCTGGGAATATGGGGAATTTAGGTTACTTTCAGCCAGGTGAGAAAGTAGAGAAAACAACCATTGCTCCCAAAAGAAGAAGCAGACTCAAGGGAAGACGATCAGTAATCTATCACAGAAGGAATAGAGGGGACTCACCCATGGTGAGAGAGAAGCTCCGATGAACGGAGAGAGCAGTTCCTCCTTCGACCACCAAAAGAATGGAACTTTTTGGCCCATCATCTGTGGTGGTGAGGTCTGTGCAACGATATTTCACTTGCTAGAAAGCATTCAAATTCTTTCTTGTCTCCAACGCCATAGCCTATTGGGCTGTTACAAATTCCCATCACTGTGAAAGCTTCCTTCAGGCTTGACACACCTGATGCTCTCTTGTTAGAGTATAAATTGACACAGCTTTCTTACCTAATCTATCAAGAAGAACTTGAACTTTGTGGATGTTGTCTTCTTGAAAACATTCTAAAGCTTCCCTCAAGACCCTTGAAGCTTAGTATTGCCTAGCTGATATTGCCTAACCTTGATTGATTGAAGTACTAGGAAGAGTTTTCAATAGAACACTATGTTCTATTAAAAGAAAGGGCCTTTCCTCACCGGAAACGATTATACTATCTATTACTATAATCTAGTTGAAATTAAGGGTCATGATAATTTTCAGATCTTGGAGGATGTTAAGATGCACATGTAGTTGTATTAGGAAAGTTTCATCAATTAGTATGGTCTAAAGTAGTTAATACATCATAGTCAGTCCATAACCTATTAACTTAACTTTTTGCGTGAATGTGAGTCTAATTGAATGTGTTAACATGCTCAGACTTAGACTCTCTTTTGGGAATCTCCTGAGGTGAAGGTATTGGATTTTTGCCTTGTCTCTCTAATAGAGAAATTAGTTATGTTTTGCTGCAAGTCCATCGAAAGGCTAACTATTGTAATAATTTAGTTGAAATTCAAGGTCTTGATAGGGCTGAGTTCTTAGAAGCGTTGGATATCTTTGGTAGTCCATTGAGTGATTACTGACCTATCATGCTTTGCGACACTAGAAGGGTGATTCCCACGAAATAATAATGGCCATAAAGGCAAAATGCCCAATACAAAGAGATCCCTTGGTTTTTTGGTAGCCGCTTTTTTGGATCCAAAGTCTTAGTTGGAGAGGCCTGAAGCTCTTTTTATTGCACGTTACAAATATTTGAGAAGGGGTGTGGAGTTTCAAGTGAAACACATATTAGCTATAATAATGAGTTGGTTATAGAATATCTATGTAGCATACATTGGTCGATTCAGTACAAAAATTTCCACCTCACAATCAAGAGAGGCCTTATTGAGCAATGCCCATGAATCTATATGGTCTTAGCTTCATAGCAATAAAATTTCACACCATTCCGCAAAGTATTTGTTTTAATCATCTACCAATGAGTTGGAGGTGTAATTGAGAATAGACTATTCCAAATACCTTGATAGAGTTGTCAATGACACTGTCGATGTTTTGAAATGGTGGAAGAGGTAAGCCATGACTTTTCCGAATCTTTCCGGCATGGCTGGTGACTCACTCCATCAGTTTATGGAGTACCGTCAAAGTCTATGTTCATCACTAGCCAATGGAACTTGGACGAGGATGCTTGTCTGTATAAAATTTAATTTAGAAATGATTGACATAGGGCATAATTGGTTTTCACAACAATTGACTCTAGAAGAAGGTGCCCGGTTTGGACATGATAACAAAAACGACAATATCTTATCTGAATCATGTGAGGGATATAATTATAACAATGTTGAAGCAACATTAAGTGTACATTTTTTTTCAAAATATTTGATGATATACTTATACTTCGATCTGTTTAACTAAATGAGTGTTCTTAATTAATTTTTTAAATTAATTTCATAGACATGAGTGAAGCTATGTAGTTGTGTAAATGTGTTCTAGGGAAGTTGATTAATATCACTTTAATCTGTTTAAATATGTGTCTTTTGGTTAATGATGACTTAAACATGTAATCGTCCTTTCTATTGATATTTTCCCTTTTTGATTTATTACAGATATTAAGCTTGCTGGAGGCAAAGACAAAATGTATGCTCGCGCTTTTGAATAAATGGTCATATTCACCAATCAAAAGCTTAATTGAAGCAAATATCATCTACATATTATTAGATGATTTTATTATATTTAAGCCCAATGCATCTGAGTTCTTGATATTGGTGGGTCCCGTAGAAAATCATATGGGCATCATCGTAAGGTTGGGGGTGCACTCGGTTTATATGCACCCGATGCATCCAAAGATGTCTCACAAGGATGGGCATCATCCATTCTTATTTTGGTTAATTTTGCATACAAACAATGTCTACAACTCACAATGGAAAAACCCGAGGCACAGTTGATGGAAAAATCCTTCAGTTAACAAAGTGCACGCATCTAGAGATAAAGACTAAGAATTTTCTTCTTGTCCGCGTGTGGAGCCTGGAGGGAACCCAGTTAAATTACGTTGACTAGAGGGCGAGGTCCATTTGAAGGAGAGGAAGTTATTGCACCGCTCCAAATCAATAACCTTT
The DNA here is from genome assembly GCA_019926035.1 of Melaleuca alternifolia. NCBI lineage: Eukaryota > Viridiplantae > Streptophyta > Magnoliopsida > Myrtales > Myrtaceae > Melaleuca > Melaleuca alternifolia. Next base: position 80,950 of record JAGKPW010000745.1, on the reverse strand, counting down.
AACATTGGGTTAATCAATAGACGCCATGTGCTCGCTTATTGGAAAGAGAAGATGTGCATTGCATTGGGAATCATTCAGAGAGCATGTGCATTGCGTCCGGCCTTTTCATTTGTTTATGTATAGGCTTTTGGGCAGCAGGAAGGCTTCCTGTCTTCATTAAACATTTTGATATTCCTCATCGTTCATGAAGCACGTGCTTTACATTGAAGAAAACAATTTAATTTCTGTCAGTCTATGCCAGCAATAGGCGTGCCATTGGATCAACAATATAATTCTACCGCTCTTTTCTCATTTCTCTCTCGCTCTGTCTCTCGCATTCGGCCTCTGTCAGAAGCAATTTTGGAGAGTATCATCTGCTGATTGGTCCTCCCTCGCTTTCTTTGATCTGTTCCCTCTTGAAAGTTCTCACCTAGGCTTGTTTACGTCCTTCTCTCTACGATCCAACGACTCTCTTCGCTTCGCATCTCAGCTCGCACAAGGTAACAGCTTTCTCATGTCTCATCTGTGTGTTGTCTCTGTTGATTTCTTTGCTTTGCTATCGGAATAATGGGCTGGATTTTGTTTTTTTGGGCTCTTTTTTGTCTGCTGGGGATGTGGGTGGCTGCTAAGGTGGAGTTCACCAGCTCATAATTTACTTCCGCGAAAAAGGAAACCCTTTGCTTTCGGCTTTAGATATGACTAATCATATGGCCTCTCTGTCTGATTGTTCGTTCGCGTTGGAGTGTAGTGTTGGTCCTTTGTTAAGCTAGAATGAGTTGGAATGTGAGCACGAGAGATTCTACTGCGTGCAAAATTGCCTGTATTCGCCTCAATTCAGCTACCAACAGAAAAGAACAAGTAGTAGGCCGGTTTGATTTTCAATTCTAAAAATTGGGAACTGGCTATGATAGGGTATGTTTCAGGATCTTGATCTGGAATACACACATTCTGAAACTAATCACCCATAAAAGCAAGCACTCTCGTAATCAGATTTTATTTGACAATTTTGCCTCCCTATAGAACTTTCTAAATGAATAATATGCTGTCTTCCTTGAATTATTGGACGAGATAATCCTAAAAAGTATGCTCCCTTTCACCTTCGAATCATTTTCTCCCTTCAAAGCTTTCAATATTAAATGGGCAGTTAAAAAGTACAGTCCACCTACAAACACGACAATAGCAAATATGCGAAGGTTCCTATTGCTACTTTGTACCTGCTCAATTGTTGTCATTTGACAAATTATAGCTCTGTTTTGCAGGAAATATATCAATCAATATTTTAAATCTGAAAATTTGAAGAGAATTAGCTTGGTGATATCATATCATATAGTCGATTTATAATGCCAACATGTAGGGCCAAAATGAAATAAAAAAGAGAGAAATGACAATGACCACTTTGTCATCTCTACTTTTCATTTTCGACTTCATTAAGAATTTGCTAGACATTGCTAGCTGAGGAGAGTGCACTCAAGGCAACCATGAGTTGAGACGAAGCTGAGTCAAGTGAAAAAACAAATGGAGAGAAAAGAAGAGAGGAAAAGTCAAAATTTCTTAAAATAAATTGGGATTCACGTCGATTGAGAAATGATATTAACGAAACTTAATTTCATTAATAGACTTGATTATTTTTCATTCTGCAAAGTAATTAAATACAGCTTTGGAAGAAAAGTGCAATATTTGCATGTTTTCTCATTTCTATGCACTTTTAGAGAAGAAAAAAAATGTGGCCGAAAGGAGCAGGAAGACCTTGACTCCTACGTGAAGTTATGTCCTCTTCCGGTCAATGGGCTCGCGGTCCAATTACAAAGAAAGTACCGAAACTTTTGAACAGTTCCCGTGCATGTTAAAGAATTGAGGTCATCACATTCATATGATGGGTTGTATATTCTTTCAAGGGATCTATTTACAGTTTAAAAAAATATCATATATTAGTGCATTTTTCATGTCTCGTATGCAAGTTAACGTATCTCATAACTACTTTAAAGGTTTTTTTTATCTAATGATCACCAATCTTTTAAGGTTTGTAAAAGTGTCAGAGGGCCATCAATCCACACAAGATTGTGCGTCTCCGTTGGAGCAAAAGCAGAAGTAAAGCTTTATTTGAAGTCCTCAGCGCTTTTGCTTGACAAGGAGAAACGCCAATTACCATAAATCACTCAAACGCTTTTTTTTTATTCTGAGATATCTGGTTTTGATAGCTCCAGGCTGAGAAGGGAAGGTGATCCTCGGGCTGCACTGCCTTTCCGGACTGGGAGACCACCTGATCTGCTTTGAGGCAACTCTTTCTTCTCGGATTCTAATTTCATCTCCACATCGCTCCTCGAGGTAAGCCTGATCTTCATTTTCCAGTCTATTACAATTGATTAGACAAAATACATTTGATCGTTGTTCACTGCATAACAAATAACCTCCTTCAAGGCATACAAAATATTATATGTGACTACTTGTAGGTGGACTTTATCTTTGCATATTGAAATAAAGAAACTCTTCATAAAGTGTGGTTTTTTGTGCGATTTAACTGCTTATCGTAAAGATGTGACTTTTACATATAGACATAGTAGAAAATTACTGACCTACGATAGATTTGACAATACGATTAATTCATGTTTAGGGTGAGAGGAGAATATAGCCTTCACAGGAGTAAAGAACGTCTTGGGTAATATCACAATCGTTTATCTTTTTTAGATAACGGTATTTAAGTAGAAATACTTGTCCACGCATAACTACACTAGTGGAGATGTTCCTTTCCACAACGGGTTCAGGGTCCAAATCTCATGTATGGCTCCGTGATTTAAGTGGAAGATACTGGCCCAGTCTGACAGTAGGTTGTTGGGCCAGTCTCCCCCAAAATCTTGACTCACAAAAACGTAGGTATGAAGGACTAGCAAAAAGTGAGAATGATCGGTTATCAAAAATAAAATACATAAGTGAAAATGAACTTTATAGTCCAAACTATGGAGCTTGGTTTGGCTTGCCATCTATAAAGATATCAAATAATGAAAAACAATCTAATTGTTACATGAATCAGCGATGGGGGTGCCAGTCGATTAATGATGCGAGACTCTCGTCTTCTACTGATTGCTCCTCTCCCTCTCTCTTGCAGAACATTTTGAAACCACCGTCCTCGCTTGCTTTCTTTGATCTTTGCCCTCTTGAAAGTTCTAGCCCTGGTTCCGATTTCGGTACGTGGGAGGTAACCGCTTTTTCATGTATGAGGTAACCACTTTTTCATGTCTTATTCACGGGTCGTTTCTACTGATTCGTTGCATTTTTATCGTTATAATCGGCTGAGCTAGGTGTTTTCTGGGCTCTTTTTGTTTACCGGGGATGTTGGGTGGCTTCCAAATAGCAGAGGACGATCTTCTATTCTCTCGAAGCAACTTAGATTTGACTTCGACGGAAAAAAAAAAGCTTCTTTTTTTATCTCCTTAGTAACTTAATACTAACACATTATGCTCAATTGGTGTCATTTAAGAAATTATAGCTCTGTGTTGCGGCCAATATATCGATTGATTGTTTAAATTTGAAAGCTTAAAGTGAACGTATAGATAACATCATATCGTAAAATCTATCTTATATAAAATTATTTGCTTGTAGGGTCAGCATGAAATAAATAAGAGAGACATGACAACGATCATATGTTCATCTTTGACCTAGAGTTTGGCACCATGTGGGCATATATATAGAGGAAGATGTTTCGATGGAGTTTCCTACATAATTTCAATATCTTAAATGTGAATCGAAAGAATCTGTCTTTAAATATGATAGAAGTGGGTGAAATTATGTAATTGTTCAAATGCATTTTTAGGAAGTCGATTAGTTATACCTCAATCCGTTTAAATATGTATGTAAATATTCAAATGTGTGTTTCTGAACAAGTAAATGATTTGGGCTTTTTGGGGGCCACCTAATCTAATGCAGTGAATCGACGTCAGCTTACTTAACTGAAGGTCAAGTCTTCATCCCCTCTCTCCTTCACAAGATCATCGAACCTTCTTCAGCATTTGCCTCGAGGAGAAATTGACATACGTCATTCGGAGTAGACTAAGCCAACAAGCATTTGCAGAAAATCATAGAGCGTCTTTCCTTGTTAATCAATCCTCTGGAGCAGCAGAAAAGCATCTTTTCGTTTCAATCGCCATGGGCAATTGTCTGAGTCAAATAATAAGAATCATCGCCATGGGCAATTGGTTGAGTCAAAGAGAGAGAGAAGAGAGCACTGAGGGAGCAGCCACTTCTTCATCCATCTCTTCGGAAGCCACTGGTGTAGGTAGCGGTCAATACGACGTGTTCTTGAGCTTTAATGGCTCCGATACACGCAAGAAATTCACCGATCACCTCTATCACAGTCTGGAAATTGCAGGGATTCGGGTGTTCAAGGATGATAGAAGCATCCCTTTTGGCGAGAGATTCGATAAGTGCATTATTAATGCCATCAAACAATCTAAGATTTGGATTCCCATAATCTCCAAGAATTACGCTTCGCGCAAATGGTGCCTTCGCGAGCTTGCTTGTATGATGAACAGCAAGGAGAACCCGTCAGACAGAGTCTTGCCCATTTTTTACGAAGTTTCCCCATCGGATGTGAAGGATCTAAAAGGAAAGTTTGGACAGGCCTTCCGTCGGAGTCGGAAGGATTTTGATGAGAACGAAAGCCAGAAAGTGCGAAAGGCACTTGAGGAAGTTGGTAGATTCCAGGGATTGGAATCTGAGAAATTTGCCAACGGGTACTTCTCTTAACTTTTCTTCTTTTCATTAGTAGTTTTTCTTCCTGAGGCAGAATCGATGAAATGTAGATGAATTACTTTCCCTGCCAGCTCAGAAAAGATGCCCATGTCCTAATAAACAACCATAATGCCTCGTAGACAAGAAACACTATTACTGCCAAAGTTGTCCCCGAAACTAAACCAACGCAACGACGACAAAAAATCAAAACGCCCTATAGTGTCCAAGAATTTTACATTTGTCTCCCGTACAGAGCAACAAACTTAGAGACAACAGCCCTTTCAACCAGTTGTATTAATCACTAAACGATATGCCTAAAATAGATTCCGATGCTTGGTTTTATGTTGCTTGATCAAAACCAGATAAAATCGACCTACTATTGGCAACGTGCGTTGGATCAATTGATAAGGATGTAACACTTGGCATTGATTGTGTCTTGTTCATGATCTCTCATTGCTTTCGTTGTTCAACAGGCATGAGGGAGAATTGATACGACGCGTGGTCGAAACTGTTCAAAGCAAGTTACAGAAAGATTTTCAGCTAGACATTCGTGGGAAGCTAGTCGGACTTGATGATCGTTTGATGGAAATCATGAGTTGGATTCGCATTCCTTCCATCAATGCTCGAAAGATTGGTATTTACGGCATGGGCGGGATAGGCAAGACAACACTTGCCAAGTGCATCTACAATCAACTCTTGAATGAATTTGAGCATGCCAGCTTCCTTCCCAATATTAGAGAAAAAGCTGCACATCACGACGGTATGAAGGATCTACTACGTCAACTGATATCTGATATATTACGGAGCGAAAATAAAATTTCTACAATTGATGATGGAATTAATATAATCAAATCTAGATTCAAAGGAAAAAAGGTCATCATTCTTCTGGACGATATAGATGACAAGAATCAATTAGATGTGTTGGCTAGGGAATGTGACTGGTTTAGCGCAGGAAGTATGATCATTGTGACAACTAGAAATGAAGTTGTGCTTGTTCAATCTGAATTCGAGGTGGACTACAAGTGTGAAATGAAGGGTTTGGATGAGGTGCAATCTTTGCTTTTGTTTAATAGGCATGCATTTTCTATCGATCATTCTCCACGAGACTTTGAGAGCATATCTCGTGATATCGTATCTACCATGGGTGGGCTTCCCTTGGCACTTGAGGTTGTAGGTTCGTACTTGTACAAAAAAATGAATAAAAAAGTATGGGAAGATGTGCGGAAGCAATTACAAAGCCAGCCGCACAGAGATGTGGAAAAGATATTGCGTATAAGTTATGATGTATTAGAAGACGGACATAAGCAGATTTTTCTCGATATTGCTTGTTTCTTTATTGGCAAAAGTTTGAACTGGGTGGGCGAATACATGATGTGCATGTGGGAGGGCTGTGGGTTTTACCCAAGTCAAGGAATTGAAGAGTTAAAGTTGAGGTGCTTAATTAAAATTAGAGATGATAATGTGTTTGAGATGCATGATCAACTGAGAGATCTTGGGAGGAGCATTTTTTGCGAAGGACAACCGCTTGAGAAACGCAGCGGACCATGGGACGATGATTACGAGGGAGTCCCGAGAGTACTTAGATTAAATGAGGTAAGATAGGAAACTTCTTCCTTTTTAATTTAATATTCTTAATCCGATCCATTCCAATATTTCATTTAGTAAAGCTAGATGCTCTTACTTTCTAGGAAAATAATTATTATTGCACATCAATCTATGTCCATCATTGATTAATTGTGATAGCTAATTGGATTATAAGTTTCTCAAAGATTAAAATGTTATATCGTTTGATTTGATTGCATTATATAAGTTACATCTATGAAAATTTAATTGAATATCAATTTAAGATCCTTTAACTACAATTTTACACTATAAATTTCATTTACTACAAGCATGTAATGCTCATCTCTAATTGAAAATATTGATAATATGAAGGTCTAAAGTAATGAATGAAGATGTAGATCAAATAAACGAAGATTTCTTGGCTAAAAAAAAAGATAGTATGTGCCAATTGTAATAACTAATAATTAATTCAAAAACCATAAAATTGGAAAAATATTTTGCACTTATTGCATGTGCTACTTTCTAGTACAATCGACTATATTGTAATGCTCCTATGATTTAGGAACTGAATATTTGATTTTGGTTTCTCCATTTTGATTTTGAAAATCCCGTCCCTCTACTAGTTATTTCTATCTCTTCTCATGATTATTTCCTCTTAATTGATAAGATTGCAAAAATCCCCTTAAAAATATTTTAAAGAAAATCCTATTGTTTTTGTACATATAAAAAAGTGATATTTCTCGAAAAACTTTCATATGGTAAGCTTTACTAAACCATAATAATGTGAAATGAAGTTAAAACAGCTTCATTTTTAATAATTTCGGGAGTGATTTTTTCAATCCCCGTCAAAATATGAAATGTGTATCTCTAGCCAATATTACCATGTCACTCTCAAGTCATTTGTTCAAATTTCGAAAGGTCATAAAAAAAATTAAATGTGAGTATGCGTGTCCATATTTGTATTCAGCAAGGATAGAAAGATAATAAATTCTGCTCGTTCGAGATTTAAGAAAGCAGAAAACAAAAAGATTTGAATTTTTTCGACAATAGATGAGCCATTTAAATTGCTTGTAGTTCCCCTGGCGGCGCCGTGACCCGGTGCGGGCAGCTCTCAGCGGAGACAAAGATCTTTCTGAAGTAAGATGGCTTCAGTGGTGTGACTATGGACGCGATTCGTCTTATTCGACGGCCAATATGCGTCTGCCGAATTTAGCAGTGCTAAATTTAACACTGAACAAAATCACAGAGGATTGGGAAGGATGGAGTTCATTGAGGGTAAGAGGATTTTCGGTTTGTTTTGTTTGGTCGATCCGCTCATTCTTTTGACAGCTTTTTCTCCTTTTTGTATTAGGCGTCAACACGGCTTAGAGCTCTCGACCTTGCAGAGTGCTCGAATTTAAGGAGTACTCCTGATCTCTCGGCTTTCACCCAGTTGAAGATTCTCATCTTGAACGATTGTCCCCAACTGGAGCATCTCCACCCTTCTATTGGCGAACTCAAGAGCCTCGTTTCCTTGGAGTTGAGCACATGTAAAAGTCTCAAGAAGCTACCAGAGGAATTGGGCAAATTAAAAGATTTAGAAGAACTTGACTTAAGTTGGAGTGGTATTTCACAAATCCCTGTGTCTATTCGTTCTCTGGGAAAGCTAAAGAAACTGAATGCCTCATCTTGTGAGTCACTGAGAGGAATCCCTAGCTCAATCGGGGCTTTACAGGATTTGCAACATCTGGACATTAGTTCTTCTCAGATTGAAGAGTTGCCCAGTGCTATTGGAAGGTTGAAAAATCTGCAGACTCTCGATATCTCTAGGGCACCGATATCTCACGTGCCAGAAAGCATCCGGAATCTTTCTTCTCTCCAACGCCTTGACCTATCTTGGTGTAACAAGCTCCGATCGGTGCCAGAGCTTCCCTCGAGCTTAGCACATCTGGAAGTCTTTGGTCAGAGTCTCAGGCTGCCAGAGCTTTGTAGCCTAATCCACCTAAAAGAACTCCGTCTTGAAGGATGCCATCTACATGAAGACATCCCCGACCTTCCCTCAAGCCTCTGGAAACTCGATGGACTCAGGTACTTGGAAGCGCTTTCGATATCCGCCTGCAGTTCCATTGAAATATTGGACCTTTCAGCATCAGTTCTTCTGAAAAGATTGAACGCTTGGGATTGCGATAACCTACTTGAAATTCGGGGCCTTGATAATTTGGAGTTCTTGAAAGACATATATATATGGGATTGCGATTCCATTAAAAACCTTATGTGTCTAAAATCACGGTGTTTGAAGACGATAGAAATTAAAAGATGCAACAATCTAGTTGAAATTCAAGGTCCTGTTGATGGTGTGAAGTTCTTAAAATCGTTGCATATTGAAAAATGCAAATCATTGGAGACTTTGCCAGATTTGACGGGATGCGAGAAGTTAAGATATCTAGACATTCAAGCCTGCAACAAACTTACTCAGCTTCAAGGTCGTCTTGATGGTACGAAGTTCTTGGTAGAGTTGTATATCATAGAATGCAATTCATTGGAGACTTTGCCAGATTTGATGGGATGTGAGAAATTACAACGTCTATTCATTCAAGACTGCAAGAAACTTACTCAGATTCGAGGACCTGAGAAGTTTCATTTAGACAATGGTTGTATTTCTGGTTGTGACTCATTGGAAGCAGTCCCGGAGATCAGTTATACAAGCGATATAGATTGATCTATTTGTTGAAATATTGCGTTGCAGTGATAATGGTGATGAATCTTATACACATATTACCATAGTGACATGAGTCATGTTTCCTCAAAAGAGGTAAATAAGCAGTGAAGAATCATTTTTCTTATGAGATTCATGACCTAGGTTTCATCTCTTCTTCTGACAAGAAGGTTTTCCATGACAGGGTTATGTTACTTTCCTAAATTGCTAGTCGTACATTATTGAAGGAGTGGGGAAGTTGATCACAGAAGCTGACATGATGCTGCAGCCAAGATCAAAATATAGACCTAAATGTCTGTGGAAGGCATTTGCCATCTAGTAAGATTCTTTATCCTCTAACGACCAGTGTGAGCAAATAGAGTATATATTTTTTAGGAATGATTTACTCCACACTGGCTATCTATCTTATCAATTTTGGAAACTCCGGATTTGCCTGCATATGGTGCTATTGGTTACGTTATAGCAATATTTTTTTATTTATCCTTCCATTGGCAGCTTTTGTAGACTGCAAACATATTAGCGGCTGGTTAGTGGCTTGTGAGGCAAGGATGAAAATATCAAACATAGGTAAACAAGAATTCCCTAGTGATGGTGAATCCAGAATTTGAAACTTTTACCTGGAGGCCGATGATCTTCTGCTACTCAATATTGTAAACTTTGCCCAGAATTTCCCTGTCCAAAATTCAAATTTTCTTTGAAAAAAATTCTTGGCCATTTTGAGTTCCTTTGTCAGTTATCGTGTCAAATTTGACTTAGGGCAGATGTCATGTTTAAAACAAATGCCTTTCAGTTTTTCATGATGAATGAAAACCTTGTCAAGTTTCTTGATGATCCCTTGATGTTTCTCTTGAACCTTCTAAGAAGAGCATTAATTCCTAGTAAGTATGATGAACTGAGTTAAAATAAATTATAAGGTTCAAGTTTTTCTGATTGATGATTAAAAAGATGTTCAAATAGTTTTAGCTAGTTTGTCGTATCTGAATGTACACCCGCTCAACATTACCAGTAGTCACACTGTTGTTTTGAAATATTACCAAGGAAGGTGAACGGGTGTTGCTTCCATGACTGGTTTGGTGGCCTATGTAATGTTCAAGGCTTACTTTGGGACTTCAATCCAATCAGCTGTATTGATGGACCTTTAGCATTATTGGACAATTATTTGCCTGTCTGTGAAACAAGCTGGGGCAAGGAGCTCAATTACTTGCTAATCATCCAATTTGATCAAATTGTTGTCATGGAATTGTTTTATCACGACTGATTGGTTGCTCCCTTGGCTAAGGATCTTTAATTTCCAGGCCTGAGAGTGATCAAAACAAAGAAAAGGGATTTGTAGAGGAAGTACCAGCAATAGCTGAGGACCGTCTTGTGTGCCAAACTTGAAGAGGCTCATGGGCCAAATGGAGTGTCCTCAGAAAGTTTTGATGCTTGTGAAGATCCAAAACACTTGATATGTTCTTAAAAGCATATACCTGAACAATAATACATGTAGTTTTTTTTTTTTTACATTGAATATGTTTTCTGTATGCTTGTTAGGTTCTATCTCTTTGTTAACCAAATGAGTGGCTGTTGACTTTTTGTTTTGTATGTTACCTTACCTGATGCAAAGTTGTTTGATGTGGTTGCATTCTAATGATGTCACTCCTGAACTCAACGAGGCTCTGCAAGGGACGTATGCTAGTACTCCTCCATTTCTATCATTTTATTTGTGTGATAATAATATCCTTTGAATGTTGTCATATAGTTTGCTGATTGGATAAGCTCAGTTCTCATGTGTGCGGTATTGGATTCCTAAAGTTAAAAGTGACATCCTCACAAATTATCCCGAATGGCTGATTTTGCCGATTGGTTATTGCCAATGATTAAGTAATAGATACATCTTTCTGTTTTTTATTAGGCTCTTCACCTTTTCAGCATAATCTAATTAACATCAATTCTGTTCCTGAACACAAACGAGGAAATTGCTCATTGCTTACTTCTTTTAAGCCTATTGTTTTCTCTTTCAATGGCCAGCTAATGAAGTCTCTTTTCATTGTGGTCCAACATCGATTGGTGTAAATGATGTTAACACATTTGTACCTTATCTTTCATGGAATAAATTGTTGTCCTGGGATCTTGCCTATCTTCAATTATTGATGATGAGTCAATCCTATCCTCATTGTGTAGATTCAATCTGCAATTAATGGGACTTGGAGAAAGTCCTCGAACACCACAGTATGGAGATGCGGGCAGGACTGAGCTTTCATTATGAAAAAGCATTCTGAAGTTCTTTGCTAAATGATGTTTATCATCTGTGTTGGTAAGACTCTTCAAATGATTCTGATATGAAGCGACCTCTTCTTATGTGGTGTGTTCGTCCTTTGCAAGCTTTGGATCAAGCCATTCTTTAGTGGCCGAATCACAAATGGCTTGCGGGAAGACCCCATGTGCAGGTGGTTCTATATGCGTGAGCTAAGCATAAAATGAGATTTGCTAACAATATTACCGGTTAGATATCCACTTCATCTGCAGTTTTTTTTACTGGGACAGACTTTTCGTGGAAAAAGCGAATGCCATGGAATCCAATTAACGTGTTCCCCCTTAATGGCTCATAGTCAACGACACAGACCTTAATGGTCTGGCCGTGAGGCCCATTTCATTTTAGTTAATTCGGCCCATTTTCCTTTATTAATTTCGCAGCCCATTTCAATTTAATATTCGCCGGACCATTTTCTTTTAATTTCGTGGCCCATGTTTTTCTTATTTCTTTGACTTGATTTTTTTTATTCGGCCCACTCTCTTTTTATTTGCACACGCACACGCATGGCCCCTTGTCATTCTTTTATTTTGCTGATCTAATCATTAAAGCATTTCACATAAACCCCATAATCTCTCCTTATCTTAGCCTAATACAGAACCAACATCCAGAACAACTGACATTTCCCTGCTCACTTTTGCTCATTCCGATTATACTGTTCATCATCTTCATCCATTATCGACAAGCCAAGAGTAAGATACAGTGACGTAAATACATTAATCGATTATGACATGGTTTCTACTAGGCTTAGTATTTTTAACAGAACTTCTAAAATCATCTAAATCTATACAAATAAGCTAAAGAATCAAAGAATAGTATTCAGATTTCATCTTGTTGTTTCATCAAAAATGTAAAAATTAGCAATGATCGATGGCATCAAAATCAACTTTGATCTAATTTTCGAATCGCCAAAGAACGAGCAAAAATATCAACTATGATAAGCATCACAGAAATTTGGAAATCAAACCAGATGACATTCAACACTCAACTAGCAAAAATACACCAACAAACAAAACGAGAAATAGATAGGAAATTCTAACAAACTCATAGATATATATTTTTTAAGGAAATAGGCTTACCTGTGAAGTCGATTGAACAAAGAAAATCGGCTCGCCAACCAAGGATTTGACGTGCTTAGCCACCACACTCACATCAGTAGTTAAGTCAACTAGTGACGTCGCTGGGATTCGAACTTGCACCTTTTGCGAGAAGCACAAGGCCCAAACCAACTACGCCACCAGAACGGGTGGTACTAGAAAATAAATAAATAGTAAAAAGTTAGAAAATATGAAATAGATATAGAAAATTCAAAAAAATAATAAAAAAATCATAAAATAGGAAATAGATAATAAAAAATTCAGAAAATAATAAAAAGTTAGAAAATATGAAATAGATAATAGAAAATTGAAAAATAATAGAAAATTAGAAAATCATTAAAAATAATATAAATTTAGAAAATCATTAAAAAATAATAGAAAATAAGGAAATCATTAGAAAATAATAAAAATTAGAAAGTCATTAGAAAATCATAAAAAATCAGAAAAAATCAGAAAATGATAAAAAAATTAATAAAAAAATATAAAATAGAAAATTTCTAAAAAAATCCTATTGAATAGACTCTTAGAGTTTGACATCAAAATACTAGTGAACTAGCCTTTTAGATTATGTAAGCATGCATACAAACATGTAGGTTAACCAACCAATCAATCAATTTTAGGTACCGAAAGGGCGTTAACTAAATAGTTGACGTAATCAAATCCTCGTACCTTAGGAATCTCTGGTTGCGTAAAATGTGAAGCATTCCTCTTAATGCTTTCACTTGATTTCTAGCCACCATTAATAGGCTAGTGGCGGCTCCTTTTAAATAAAAACATTTTCGACTATTAAAGAACTTTAAAAATGAAAACGTCAAATGTCACGCGAGATAAGAATTTGGGAGAATCCGAGCTCGAGATTGTGAAATCAAAGAGCAAGTACCTGCTGGACCACCAAAGTCATAGACCGGATCAGATCGGACCCGTTGATCCGGTCCGGTTCTTGAGTGGTCCAATGGGACCGGGAAAAATTTAAGAGAAGTCTAGAGAACTTCTCATTTGGCTGGTCGCCAGCCATAGTTAATCACAAAACCAATCAAAAGAGGATAAAAAAGAAGAGGGAGATGGCAAAGGAACCCATATTTTTCTTTATGATTTTATCTAGAGCTGTATGTTTAGAATTTGGAGTTGTTGTCTTGATGAAAGTTGTTTCTCTCTTGCATGTATACAACATATATTAATTTGAGAATTTTCTGAAGTGTTTTGATCATCAACTTGGTTGAATTCCAAACTATTGTTCAAATTGTTTTTTAGAAACTAGGATTGACCCCGTTCAAAGAAGTGTCAATTTGAGCTTGTTTTGCTGCGGATTTTGATTGATGATCTTCATACGAATTGTAGCTCACGTTTAGGGATACAACATGTCAAAATTTCAGATTCATACGACTACAATTGATACTCTTTTGAAATGCATTTATGTTCGAATTATCTATGTAATAGGCCATGTTTTTCCAGTAAAATGGATGCATATTTTTAACACTTTTACTCAATGAATTTGATGACTATTTATTCTTGAAAGTTGTGTAACTATGTCTTAACTAATTTTTAGTGAAATACAATAATTTTTGGATGGATAAATCTCTCCTATGATTTAACAAAGAGAATGACTTTCCGGTGCATTACTGTGGTTGGTTACTGCCTATGGGGAAGAAAGATGATGGGACCAATCGGTTTTCTCTCTCTTGGCCTAAAAGAGAAAGGTATAGTCCAATGGTCCGATCCGGGGTCGGTCCAAGTGGTCCGGTCTGGTCCCGCCGCACTAACAACCGGGAAACGGACCGCCCAAGAACCGGTTCCATTTTTTGGAACCATGGACCGGACCAAAACTTCCAAGAACCGGACCAACCCGGCCGGTCCGGTCCAATCCGAGCGGTTCCCGAATTGGGCGGTTTTTTGTGCTCACCCCTAGATAAAACAGCGCTGACAAATTTAACTGAAGTGACTCTTTTGCTTTCTCGCAAAAAAGATGAACCGGAACCTTCTTCAGTTACTGGACAGAGCCTACAAGTTTGACTTGATTAGAGGATGAGGTCCACAAGAAGCAAAGGCAAGGACTACAAGCAATTGCAGAAATCCATCCTAAAAGCTTCTTTTTTTTTTTGCATTAATCCTATTGATATATATATCTTGAGCTTAAGCCCCTTGAGCTCGTGACAAAATCCAATCTGAGATGAATTATAGTAGAAGTTTACGAGCAAATGCATAATTGCAATTTCAGTAATTTGTGGACATGAAATATTTCCCTTAAGAACCACCCGCTATGGTGGCGTAGTTGGTTCGGGCCTTGTGCTTCTCGCAAAAGATGCAAGTTCGAATCCCAGAGACGTCACTAGGTGATTTAACTGCTGATGTGAGTGTGGTGGCTAACTTGCATTGGCCCGAGATATAGGTACCCGGTTCCTTAGCGCTTGCCGAGCGTGAAGGGGCCTAGGTGGAGTCTTCGGTCACCAAAAAAAAAATCCCTTAAGAAGTGGGAATCGGCTAAGGGAAATTAAATAAAAAGAAGAAAAACAACTTCCAGTTTAGATTCTTGTTTCCTAATTTCAATTGGCATGGACTTCTCCTAGATTCTAATCTTGCGCTTCTTCCATAAGCGGCAGTATATACATTCAGATCGTGGGATATTTTGTCATGCCTTTGTTTCTGTCTTGAATTAGCACTGCTTTTGCCTGAGTGCTGGGTGCGACTTGGAGCCCTCGCCGAGTGGGTTCCGCGGGATGTACCACGCTCAAGCATGAGGCCAACTACGAAGGAACCATGTGAAAACAAATGGAAAAATCATTACTAGTTTCTCTTTTTGGATTAAGATGAATTGCATATGGACACGGTTTAGACTCATTAAATTGTACACTGAATTAAATTTTGTTAATTTAAATTAATAACGCCCTATTCTTTTAATCTTAAATAATTTATGTACTATTTGAATCACTAAATACGAGTTAAAAAAGTAGATTTTCAACTATTTCAACGTCTTTAATTTCATCTCAATGGGAAGGGAAAGCAAAATTGTTGTTCATCTTCATTTTGACAAGTGTGGCTATGTGTTACAAAGAGAATTAACAAAAGGTAAGTGTCGGTCGATTAAAGAAGTAAATTTCCTCTTCACAGACGTAAATCCATGATAGAATTGTGTGCATCCCAAGCACATCTAACTTGTGTATGAACGCCATGTAAAAGTTACTTGAGTAAAGGAGATAATTGTTAGGGCTCTTTTGAAATAGCATCATATGAAAATCAGTTTCAATTTCGAACACCTTGCAAAAGTTGTCAAGTGAAAGGAGATGATTATAGGCTCTTATGGAGCGGCATCTTACGAAAACCAATTTTCCATCCTGAAGACCATGACTCATTAAATTGTACACTGAATTAAAGTTTGTTAATTTAAATTAATAACGCCCTATTCTTTTAATCTTAAATAATTTATGTACTATTTGAATCACTAAATACGAGTTAAAAAAGTAGATTTTCAACTATTTCAACGTCTTTAATTTCATCTCAATGGGAAGGGAAAGGAAAATTGTTGTTCATCTTCATTTTGACAAGTGTGGCTATGTGTTACAAAGAGAATTAACAAAAGGTAAGTGTCGGTCGATTAAAGAAGTAAATTTCCTCTTCACAGACGTAAATCCATGTTAGAATTGTGTGCATCCCAAGCACATCTAACTTGTGTATGAACACCATGTAAAAGTTACCTGATTAAAGGAGATAATTGTTAGGGCTCTTTTGAAATAGCATCATATGAAAATCAGTTTCAATTGTGAACACCGTACCTTGCAAAAGTTGTCAAGTGAAAGAAGATGATTATAGGCTCTTATGGAGCGGCATCTTACGAAAACCAATTTTCCATCCTGAAGACCATGACTTCAACACAGAGTTATGTCCTCCCTCTTTCCTTCAATGGGGCGATAAAAGCAAAAGATTGATCTCACAGTCCAATTACAAAGAGAAGTAATGATAACATTTCCCATGCATGTTAGAGACTTGGGGTCACCGCAATCATATGACTAGTTGTATATTCTTTGAAGGAATCTTTTTATCATATAAAAATATCATAACTACTTTAAAAGTTTTTTATCCAATGGTTATCAATCCTTTAGGTTTCTATAGAAGTGTTTGAGGGCCATGATTATCTATTACTCCTTTTACGCACATTTTGATTTATATCGTTCGGGTTTGACACCCTAATTATTAAGCAAGAATGATTGGCGTATCACTTGGTAATCAACCAACGAATAGGCAAGGGGAAAAAATCACTACAAAAAAACAAAGATTTCGCTACGGAAAATTAGCGATGAAAATTAATCCGTCGCTAATTTCAACGAAATTTGTGACAAAAAAAATTGTCGATAATTAGTGACGGAAAATATTTCGTCACAAAATCCGTCACTAATTAGTGACGGAAATGAAATTCGTGGCCAATTAGCGACGGAAACAAAATCCGTCGCAAAATCCGTCGCTAATTTGCAACGGAAAGTATTTTCCGTAGCAAATGAGCGACAATTTTTTTTTCCGTCGCTAATTAGCTACGGAAAATATTTCATCGCACAATCCGTCGCTAAATTAGAGACAAAAAAAAATAGTAGTCGCTAATTCGCTACGAAAAATAAATTTGTCGCAAAACTTTGTGACGAAAATAATTTCGTGACAAAATCCGTTGTTAATTAGCCACGGAAGTTATAATTTCGTCGCTAATTTAGTGACAGAAAGGAAATCCGTGGCTAATTTAGTGACGGATAAAAATTACCGTCGCTAATTAGCCACGAAAAAACACATTTGTCACTAATTTAGTGGCAAAGACAAAATTTGTCGCAAAATTTGTTGCAAATTTAGCGATGGAGGAAAAAATTCGTTGCTAATTTAGTGATGGAAAATAGTTAGTCGCAAACTGCGTCGCTAATTAGCCACGAATAAAAAAGTTCGTCGCTAATTTAATGTCCGAGAAAAAAATTCATCTTAACTAGCCATGGAAAAGAATTCGTAGTAGCCACGGAATGAAAAATTTCGTCGCTAATTTAGTGACGTTAACGAAATCGTCGCAAAATCAGTAGCTAAGTAGCCACGGAAAAAATATTGTTGCTAATTTAGCGACGGTAAAGAAATTCGTAGCAAATTAGCCACGATATAGTTATTCGTCACTAATTTATTGACGGAAAAGGAATTCATTGCAATATTCGTCGCTAATTACTCAAGTAATAAAAAAAATTGTTGCTAGTTTAGTGACTGAGAAAAAAATTCATCTCTAATTAGCGAAGGAAAAAAAATTCTTAGTAGCCACGGAATAAGAAAATTCATCGCTAATTTAGTGACAGAAAATATTCCTCGCTAAATCCGTAGCTTATTAGCCACGTAATAAAAAATTCATTGCTAATTTAGTGGCGAAAAAGGAATTCGTCACAAAATCTGCTGCTAATTAGTCACGTATTAAAAAATGTCACTAATGTAGTGAAGGAAAAGTAATTTGTCGTGAATTAGCCATGAGAAAGAATGTTGTCGCTAACTTGGCGACGAAAAAAATAATTCGTCAGTAATTTGCAAACGAAAAAGAATTAATCGACGAGAAATAACTTTCGTGAAATATTCATTGTAAAATTCATAATTGTCCCGAAAGATTTCATTGAAATTTCATATAAATATTTAAGATTGCATTAATAAAGTTGACAATTAGAACTGAATTGACATCTGTTTCGTAAAGTCAATACTAGATTAGTAATTTTTTGAACTTTAGCAATTTAATCCGTTGTCCACTATGAGCTATGGATCAATGGCTCAGGCCCTTCAAGTGATATTGGAAAATCGGATCAAGTCTACTACATAAGTTTTTTATGATTATTTGGGAACATTTTAAAGATGGACATGCGAATAGTTATTTTGATAATAGCTGTATTGCTTATGTTGGATATTATTGATTATGCATATCATATAGAATCTAGGGATGTGATAGAGAACATTAAGGACGTTGATGGTGAAGTAAAAACAAAAGATATAGAAGTGTACGAAAAAATTGGGGATAAATTAATAATCAAATTATTTTTTATTAGCTAATTCTATCAAATGATATAAACTATCATTTTCAAAAAAAAATTAGTCATTTATATTTTATGAAACAAATGAGACTTGTTTTCACTTTTTATTTCTTAATTATTTATTTAGAAAAGAAAGACTCATTTTATGCCGATTAATAGATAAATAGACATATAACTTTTAATGAGGTTTATAAAACGGGAAGCTCTACTGTTTTAATTTAAAATTAGCTAATTGATATGTAATAATGTCATTTATTTAACTTGTTGTGATAGGCATGAACAAAGTCTTTCATATTTTGTTATTTCCTTTTTGGGTCAAAATAATAGAGAGGCATTAACTACTCGGTGAAAAGGATATGGATCACCTGACTAGGTGGGGGTGACTAACCTAGTCAGGGGTGACTAGCTTTTAATCTCAGCTGTCGGATCAGATCCGATGGCTGAGATCACGCCACATCATCGAGCGGGATAAATATTTAAAAAATGCATTTTTTTTTTATTTTGAATATTACTTTTTGTCTCTCTGGTCTTCCTTGCCTGAGGAAGAAGACGACGAGCTCAGAAAGAAACTCTCTCTCCGTCTTCCTTGCCTCCTCCTCTCTCAGGCGATCCATAGGAGCCCAGGAGAGCTGAGATCGAATGCTTTGTGCCCCAGAGACCCCAATCAATCGATGTTTTGGAGTGCCCATTTCATGTGAAATGACAGTTACGCTTGCGTGCTCCGCATGTTCTGTAACTATGGCTGGAATCAAAACTCAGTGGAACCGACCGTTTTGTTTCGATGGCTAAAATGAAATTTATCAAGGGCATCGAACAAGATAGATACGAGTAAGAAAAGACAGAAAATAATCTATTTTCCTTCATGTTCATAATCTGAAAAGCTCAGGAAGACCATCTGGCAAATTTACAAAAGAAAGAGAGAGGATGAAAGAGTGAAGAGAAGGGGAATCACTCGAAAGCCTATCTCCATTTCCAGCCTCTTTTTTCTGTTTTCCTCATGTCATCTTACAGTCCTTCTATTTGGAACCCCTAAACTGTCCGTTTCTTCTCTTTCACTAACGTTTAAGTCTAAATGAACCACTAATTAATCCACCACTCTAATGGCGAGATATTCTCGGACTGACACAGGTCCATAATGAATAGCAGCCTCATCCTCAAGCTCCCATATCAACCCCCCGCACAAATTTATCGACCCTTGACCTTCAACACTGCCACCGCACAGCCCATCGTCGCCTTCTTCGACGCCAACACCGCCTCCAACTTCGTTGCTCTTCTTGTTGGGCAGCCCAAGCTCGTCGTCGGAGGCCTTGAGCGAGCGCCTCATCACCCTCTCTCTCTCGTCCTCCCCTCCTCCTCCTCCTCCACCGTCACCCGAGGGCGAAGGAGAAGAAGCTGACGAGGGAGGGGTTTCCGGCTGGGCTTCTTTCGCAGAGGCAGTCAAAGGGTCGGAGCCAAAGGCAAGTTCTTCTCGAGGCTCGTGATGAGTGACGACGGGTCTTGGTTCGGCACATCCTCCTCTTTCTCGAGGAGGAAGAGAATGTCCCTGTACGACTTCTGCCGCTTTTCCTCTTCTTCTTCATCCGCGGTCGCCTCTCACTGGCGCTTCAGGGCCGACGTTTCCCCCATTAGAGACGGCGCATTCGATCTCAGCGCTTCTGGGCTCCTATGGATCGCCTGAGAGAGGAGGAGGCAAGGAAGACGGAGATTGAGTTTCTTTCTGAGCTCGTCGTCTTCTTCTTCAGGCAAGGAAGACCAGAAGACAAAAAGTAATGTTCAAAATAAATAAAAATGCTTTTTTTAAATATTTGTCCCTCCCAATGACGTGGCGTGAGATCCGACGGCTGAAATTAAAAACTAGTCACTCCTAACTAGGTACCACCTAATCAGACGATCCATATCCGCTAGAAAAAGGATGAAAATATTTTCTATTTATTAATTTCATATTCTTTTTGTAATTTAGCCGGACGAAAAGAAGTAAAAATTCATCGCAAAGTGGCTAAATTTGCGACGAAAAATAGAGTCCGTCCCAAATTTAGCCACGGATGTACCGTTCGTCGCTAGTGTATCCGTCGTCCGCTCAATTTTCCCTCTTCCCTCTCTAATTTCTCTTCCCTCTAATTTTTCCCTCTCTAATTTTTCCTTTGCCCTCTCTCGCAAATTGAACCCGTCTCAATCTCTTGGCTACTCCTCCCGCTCCATCCTCTTTCTCTCTCTCGCTCCTCCGCTACTCCTCCCGTTGAGCTCTCCCGTCGCTCCTCGAGCACCACGAAACCCTAGTCAGATTACCTCAAGTTCCCCTCTCTCTCCTCGCTCCTCCCTCCGCTCGAGCGCGACGAAACCCTAGATCTGAGGAGCTGCTGATCATCGGCGACGGACCCGATCCCCCCTCCCTCCGCTTGCCGTGGGTCGCCCTCGTTCTCCCTCACAGGTAACGATCCTCTCTTTCCATTCATCTTTCTCCCTCACAGGCCCTCTCCTTAATCTTTCAGGCAACCCCCCAATTTCGCGGATCAGCCGTGGGCATTAGCAATTCGCTGGGTTCGACTTCAAGGTGCTTCGTCCTTTCGTAGGGAGGAACAGGGAGGTGCTGCTTCTCCTGCAGATCCGATCTCCTCATCTCGTTTCATGCTCTGATTCGAGTCGGAGCAAGATGGGGATTTTGTTCACGCGGATAATCCTGTCTTTTTTCGGCGACAAGGAAGCTCGGATCCTCGTGCTTGGACTCGACAATGCTGGGAAAACCACGATCCTCTGTAGGTTCCTCTGGTCCCGCGGTTACCTTTTTCCTATTTTGGGGTTTAGCGGGTTGGGTCGGTGTCAGAATTGCTAAATTTGTTTGATGTGATGATTTGGGTTTTTGCTTCAGATCTCTTGCAGATGGGTGAAGTTGTTTCCACTATTTCGAGTCGGTAGTCCTTGTCTTTGCTATTTCTTTCTTTGTGAGGGTTTGTCGTATGTGCAGGTGCTAAGAGATGTGTTTGTGATCTTGTATCTGATGCAGCGATTGGATTCAATGTGGAAACAGTCTAGTATAATAACATCGAGTTTCAAGTCTGGGATCTTGGTACTCTACTTTCTTTTATCTTTTTAGATAATTTTCCCCGTTTTAAACTTTTCCAGGATCATGTGTTTGTTATTGTCTATAGAATCAAAGGATAGAGCAAAGACATTTTACTGAATTAAATTAGCTGAGCGATCTTGTTTAGTCACTGGATCCATTTTGGTTATGCTGCAACTTAATTAATTTTTTGGACTTGTTTGAGAATTTCTAAGAACTGCTATTTATTTTGTTACTGCTCTTTGTGCATTTTGCTTTAGTTTCGGATGTTTACTTTATACGCAAAACCTCGATACATGTCAGTGTTTTATCTGTGGATAAGTAGTAAAGCTACCTTTATGACACAGAATGTTGAAATTGATGGTGGAATTTCTAATTCGCATAGTGTTACATTAATTACGATGAGAAAAACATATTTGATGTAAATCTACTTCTCCATTCAATAACATGAAATGCCGAGCTTATTTTTTCTCAGTGATTACCTCTGTGAAATGATAAAGTTTGAAAGGCATCTTGGAGGCCTATGCGGTGTTTACAGGACTAACTAGATTGGCTTGTATTATCTAATGCAGTCTTTTTTTTTGCCCAGAAAAAGGAAAACTTTCGTCTTGGAAGAACACGGTTACGTATATGGTTGTGGATGGATGGGACTTGGTAGCCTTGGGTTTCCAAACAGTGGAGTATCTGATAAGGTCATGAGGCCAAGAATCCTCGATAGCTTGAGAACACACCACATTTCCCTCAGATTAGTACGGGTATGTATCACATTGTGGTGATAACTAGCAAAGGGCGGTTGTTTGGATTCGGAGACAATGAGAGAGCACAACTTGGGCACGACATGCTGAGAGCCTACTTGGAACCGGCCGAGATATTTGTCCAACAAACAGTGGATGAAATGGGCTGCAGCTCTGAAATGCAGGGAGATAATGGCTCCAATTGTTGAAACTAATGATTTTTTTTATTATTATTTAAGCCTGTTAGATTATATATGATGTCCTTTTGTGGAATTGCATATATCTCCAATGTGGAACTTAATGGGGCCAATCTTGTCTCCTAAGAAAAATATTTGTGTCATTTTTGTAGATAATTTTGATGAATGCATTTCATTTTCGTATCATTATGATATTTTAATATTATTTAGTGCTTAATAATTAATTCTAGAAATAAATTTTCATGTTAATTAGATTTAATATCGATATTGTCCCTAGATAATATTTGTTGTAGATTTCTTCGTAAAAAATTCAATAAAAATTTGACAATAAATTCGCTCATTAACAATGTTCGTAATAATATTAGTTATAGATTTTTTCGCTAAAAAATTAATAAAAAAATTATTTCAAAATTCGCTTCGGAACAATATTAGTAATAAAATTTATAATTTTGTGGTAAATTAACGATTAATTTCATTTACAGCCCAAAAAGACAATTTTAGATAAATCAACAACGAATTTTGCAAAGAATTAAAATTAGTCACAAATTTTGCAATGAATTTATTTTTTTTGTCGCTAATTAGTGACGAAAGGACGTCTTCATCGCTAATTAGTGACGAATTTAGGGACGAATCTTATCTGTTACAAATTAGCGACGAATTTTGCGTGATTGTGTTTAGAGATGAATATAGCGACGGAAAATATCCGTCGCTAATTAGCGATGAATTTAGCCACGGAAAATATCCGTATCTAATTAGCGATGAGTTTTGCTACGAAAATTTGCGACGACTTTAGCGACGTAAAAATCCGAAGCTAATTTGTAACGAATTTCGCAACGAGAATTTTAGCTACGCGTTTTGCGACGGAAAAACTCTGTAGCTAAATTAGCGACGAATTGTGCGACGGAACAAATCCGTAGCTAATTAGCGATAAAAACTGAAATTTAGTGACGAAAAATTTTAGCGACGGGTGGTTCAGCGACGACATTATTTTTGTCGCTAATGTTGTCGCTAAACTGTTTAGCGACGAATTTAGCCTAATTTTCGTCACTAAAATTTGTAGCTAAAATGCAATTTTTTTGTAGTGAATGCTCACTAGATGTCATATAACATAAGCTAGGCTCCACGTGGTGGCAGTGCACCACGCTCGAGCAAGAGACCCACTAAGAAGAAGCCACGGAAAAGCAAATAGAAAAATCATTACCACCCTCTATTTCTTTTTTTCTAATTAACATGAATTGCACATAAACATAGTTCAAACTCATCAAAATTTATATTGAATAAAAGTTTGTTACTTTAAGTTTGAAACAACCTACTCCTAAAATTTTATCTAATTCATTACGATCCATTCCTTTGTATATGGGTTAGAAAATAAATTTGCGGTCATTTGAATGCCATACTTTAAATTCGGTGGATAGAAAAAGCGAAAGGTTGCCCATCTTTCCTTACATTTGGGCGGGCCACGCGATCGCATTACAAAAAGAATCGATCCAAGGTAAATTTCCGCCATCCAATACGTGCAATCCTCGGCAAGCTCGATTGTATCCCACGTGCACTCGGCCCATCTTTTGAGGCAAGAGGACAAAATGCAATTTCCAATGCGAGCATCTCGCAGAAATTTGTCAACTAAAGGAGATGATGGCGCGGATTGAGGAGTAGCATCATGTGAAAACACGTTCCCAGCGTGAACCCCTTGACTCAAAGCTTAACACCGACAAAAAGTATGGAATCTTTCGATCCATGGGGCAGGAAAAACTAGGGGCAGGAAAAAACCAGTGGGCGCCCATCGTCAGGTCGACTCGAGTAGCCACTGAGGTGGTCTTGTGAATTTCGAGGAAGGAGACTGGTGAAGGGCTAAAGAGAAGTGCGTATCGGCATCCGCCACATGACTGCGCGTCTCCTTCGGGACAAGAGCAGAAGTAAAGCCTTATTTAAAATTCTAAAAGTCACTAAGACACTCGTTTTTGTTCTAAGATATCTGGTCTTCACGGCTCTAGGTTGAGATGCGAAGGTGATCCTCGGTTTGTACTGGCCTTTCGGGACTCGGATACCACCTGATCTGCTTCAAGGTAACTTGTTTTTCGCGAAGGCTAATTTCATCTCCCCATTGCTCCTCTAGGTAAGCCAAATCTTCATTCTCCAGTCTATTACAATTGATTGGATAAAAATACATTTGATCTTTGCTCACCGCATGACACCTAGGATCCTTCGAGGCATACAAAACATTATATGTTACTCTTTTTAGGTGGACTTTATCTTTGCAAATTGAATTAGAGGAAGTCGTCATAAATTGCTGTTTTTCCGTGTGATTGTTTACCTCAAAGACATGACTTTTATGCATAGATAGAGTAGAAAGTCAGATTTGACAATACGATCAATGCATGTTTAGGTTGAGAAGAGAATATAGCTTTCACAAGAATAAATAAGTCTTGGATAATATCACTATCGTTTATCTTTTTAAGAAAATTTACATATGCAGAAATGAACAGAATTAATCATTCTATAGTCCAAATGTTGGGGCATGATTTGGCTTGCCATCTATAAAGAGATCAAATAATAATAAAAAACAATTTAATTGGTATGCGAATCAGAGATGGAGGTGCCAGTCGATCCATAATAGGAGACGCTGGTCTGCTACTGATTGCTCCTCACCCTCTCCCTCTCTCTCTCTCTATTGCAGAAAAATTCGAAACCAACGTCCTTGCTTGATTTCTTTGATCTTCGCCCTCTTGAAAGTTTCTCGCCCCTGCCTTATTTAGGGTCTTCTCTCTCCGACCTTGTGCATCTCTTTGCATCTCGACTCGTGGGAGGTAACCACTTTTTCATGTCTCATTCATGGGTCGTTTCTATTAATTCGTTGCTTTATTAGCGTAATAATCGACCGAACTAGGTGTGTTCTGGGCTTTTTTACTGGTGATGTTGGGTGGCTGCCAAATAGCAGAGGAGGGTCTTTTATTTTCTCTTCGATATCGCTATTACCTATAAATCTGTGCTTCGCCATCTCAAATTTGACTTCGACAAAAAAGAAAAAGAAAAAGAAAAAGAAAAGCTTTTGTTTTTGTATCTCCTTAATAACTTAATACTAACACATTGTGCTCATTTGGTGTCATTTAACAAAATATAGCTCTATGTTGTGGTCAATATATCAATCGATAACTTAAGTTTGAAATTTTAAGGTGGATAGAGATAGATAGGCAACATCACATGGTAGATTAGTGTTATATCAAACTATTGGCTTGTAGGGCCAGCATGAAATAGATAAGAGAGAAATGACAACGATCACTCTACCTCATATTTCCAATTTTATTAAGAATACGATAAGGGAATAAAAATAAACAATAAATCATGAAAGAAGGGAGGGACAGTTAAAATTCCTCGAATTATGCTTGGATACATGTTGGCTGGAAATGATGTAAATGTAACTTAATTTTATGGATAGACTTATTCCGTCACTGTATTCACCCTTAAGAAGAAAGTAAGGCCAATTTTTGCATTGCCTCTCATTTCTGTGCACCTTCAGAAAGAAATAAAATGTGGGCCCAAAATAGAGTATTTCCCTAACATTTAGAATCATTCTCATCAGCTTCCTTCATGATTTAAACAGTCGAGCAATTGAAGAATTTTCCTCAATTAATATTTTAGCTTTAAATAATTTTATAGACGAATGATGCCTAAAAATTGAAATCCGCCAAACTAAAAACCTCAGTCATGGAAGTTTCCTCCAATTAAGAAAGTGAACGCAATAGAGGATGAGGTTTATCGGGCAACAATTACATGACACTCCATTAGGTCAGCCATTGGAAATAGGATTAGACATAAGGGGCAGTGAAAATGAGGTGGTGGACACATTTTAGGGTTGTTTATATATGAGGATAAAAATAATGAGATTAAGGTCAACAATTATGTTAAGGATTAGGCATCATGTGAGCATATATTCAAAGGAAGATGCTTCCATGGAGTTTCCTACATAATTTCAAATCTTATGTGTGAACTAAAATGAAATAATCTATCTTTAGATATGATAGAAGTGCGTGAAATTATATAATTGTTCAAATGCGTTTTGAGGAAGTTGATATGATTACACCTCAATCTGTTTAGATATTTATATGTATTTCTGAACAAGTGAATGATGTGGGCTTTCCGTGGGCCTATTTAGGGCCACCTAATCTTCCGTAATGAAAGCTTACTTGATTGAAGGCCGTGCCTTCATTATCCGTTCCTTTCTCAACATAACGAACCTTCTTCAGCATTGCCTTGGGGAGAAATTAAGTTCGCGTCGTTCGGAGGGGACCATATTGGCGAGCATTTACAGAAAAGCTTCCTAAAAGCATCTTTTGTTGTTCATCAATCCTTTTAAGAAGCAGAAAAAGCATCTTTGCTTTCGGTTTCCCCCATCAGATCGTCATGGACAGAGGGCAGAGTCAGGGAAAGAGAGAGAGAACAGAGGAAGAGGGCACTAAGGGAGCCTCCCCTTCTTCATCCATATCTTCGGCAGCCACGGGTGTGGGTAGTGATCTATATGATGTGTTCTTGAGTTTAAGAGGCCCAGATACACGCAAGGGATTCACCGATCACCTCTATCATAGTCTAGTCAAGGCAGGTATTGTACGCATTTCCGTGTTCAAGGATGATGAAAGCATCGAAACTGGTGAAGAATTCGGTCCAAAGATTATCGATGCCATCACACAGTCTAAGATTTCGATCCCGATCATCTCTGAAAATTACGCTTCGAGCAAATGGTGTCTC
This sequence comes from Melaleuca alternifolia, assembly GCA_019926035.1. Classification (NCBI taxonomy): domain Eukaryota; kingdom Viridiplantae; phylum Streptophyta; class Magnoliopsida; order Myrtales; family Myrtaceae; genus Melaleuca; species Melaleuca alternifolia. Next base: position 53,846 of record JAGKPW010000745.1, on the reverse strand, counting down.
CATGAGCTCATTCAAATCATGGAACACAAGAAGAGCTCGTCACACCTAGTCTTGCCCATCTTTTACAAAGTTGCCCCATCGGATGTGCGGCATCAAAAAGAAAATTTTGGAAAGGCCTTCCGTGACAGTGAGAAGCGTTTTGATGATAAGGATATCGAGAAAGCGAAACAAGCACTTAGAGAAGTGAGTTACTTATATGGATGGGAATCCAGCAAAGTTGCCAACGGGTACTTCTTTGAACTTTTCCATTTTTTTTATTTTATAAATAAGTTTTCTTCCTCACGATTAAATATCGGATGAATTGCTTTCACTGCTAGGTCAGATAAGATCCTCGAAATGTCTCAATAAACAACCACAATGCCTCGAAGACAAGAAACACTCTAAGAAGTCCCCGAAAACTAAACCGACAACGACTAAAACCAAAGCATCCCAAGTGCCCAAGAATTTTACATTTGTCTCCCGTGTAGAGCAACGGATTTAGAGACGACAGCCCTTCAAACCAGTAGTATCAATCACTAAACGATATGCCTACAATAGACTCCGATGCTTGGTTTTATGCAGCTTGATCAAAACCAGATAAAATCGACCTACTATTGGCAACGTGCGTTGGATCAATTGATAAGGATGTAACACTTGGCATTGATTGTGTCTTGTTCATGATCTCTCATTGCTTTCATTGTTCAACAGGCATGAGGGAGAATTGATACGACACGTGGTCGAAACTGTTCAAAACAAGTTACAGAAAGATTTTCAGCTAGACATTCGTGGGAAGCTAGTCGGACTTGATGATCGTTTGATGGAAATCATGAGTTGGATTCGCATTCCTTCTATCAATGCTCGAAAGATTGGAATTTACGGCATGGGCGGGATAGGCAAGACAACACTTGCCAAGTGCATCTACAATCAACTCTTGAATGAATTTGAGCATGCCAGCTTCCTTCCCAATATTAGAGAAAAAGCTGCACATCACGATGGTATGAAGGATCTACTACGTCAACTGATATCTGATATATTACGGAGCGAAAATAAAATTTCTACAATTGATGATGGAATTAATATAATCAAATCTAGATTCAAAGGAAAAAAGGTCATCATTCTTCTAGACGATATAGATGACAAGAATCAATTAGATGTGTTGGCTAGGGAGCGTGATTGGTTTAGCGCAGGAAGTATGATCATTGTGACAACTAGAAATCAAGCCGTGCTTGTTCAATCTGAATTCGAGGTGGACTACGAGTGTGGAATGGAGGGTTTGGATAAGGTGCAATCTTTGCTTTTGTTTAATAGACATGCATTTTGTATCGATCATTCTCCACAAGACTTTGAAAGCATATCTCGTGATATCGTATCTACCATGGGTGGGCTTCCCTTGGCACTTGAGGTTGTAGGTTCGTACTTGTACAAAAAAACGAATAAAAAAGTATGGGAAGATGTGCGGAAGCAATTACAAAGCCAGCCGCACAGAGATGTGGAAAAGATATTGCGTATAAGTTATGATGTATTAGAAGACGGACATAAGCAGATTTTTCTCGATATTGCTTGTTTCTTTATTGGCAAAAGTTTGAACTGGGTGGGCGAATACATGATGTGCATGTGGGAGGGCTGTGGGTTTTACCCAAGTCAAGGAATTGAAGAGTTAAAGTTGAGGTGCTTAATTAAAATTAGAGATGATAATGTGTTTGAGATGCATGATCAACTGAGAGATCTTGGGAGGAGCATTTTTTGCGAAGGACAACCGCTTGAGAAACGCAGCGGACCATGGGACGATGATTACGAGGGAGTCCCGAGTGTACTTAGATTAAATGTGGTAAGATAGGAAACTTCTTCCTTTTTAATTTAATATTCTTAATCCGATCCATTCCAATATTTCATTTAGTATAGCTAGATGCTCTTACTTTCTAGGAAAATAATTATTATTGCACATCAATCTATGTCCATCATTGATTAATTGTGATAGCTAATTGGATTATAAGTATCTCAAAGATTAAAATGTTATATCGTTTGATTTGATTGCATTATATAAGTTACATCTATGAAAATTTAATTGAATATCAATTTAAGATCCTTTAACTACAATTTTACACTATAAATTTCATTTACTACAAGCATGTAATGCTCATCTCTAATTGAAAATATTGATAATATGAAGGTCTAAAGTAATGAATGAAGATGTAGATCAAATAAACGAAGATTTCTTGGCTAAAAAAAAAGATAGTATGTGCCAATTGTAATAACTAATAATTAATTCAAAAACCATAAAATTGGAAAAATATTTCGCACTTATGCCTGTGCTACTTTCTAGTACAATCGACTATATTGTAATGCTCCTATGATTTAGGAACTGAATATTTGATTTTGGTTTCTCCATTTTGATTTTGAAAATCCCGTCCCTCTACTAGTTATTTCTATCTCTTCTCATGATTATTTCCTCTTAATTGATAAGACTGCAAAAATCCCCGTAAAAATATTTTAAAGAAAATCCTACTGTTTTTGTACATATAAAAAAGTGATATTTCTCGAAAAACTTTCATATGGCAAGTTTTACTAAACTATAATAATGTGAAATGAAGTTAAAACAGCTTCATTTTTAATAATTTCGGGAGTGATTTTTTCAATCCCCGTCAAAATATGAAATGTGTATCTCTAGCCAATATTACCATGTCACTCTCAAGTCATTTGTTCAAATTTCGAAAGGTCATAAAAAAAATTAAATGTGAGTATGCGTGTCCATATTTGTATTCAGCAAGGATAGAAAGATAATAAATTCTGCTCGTTCGAGATTTAAGAAAGCAGAAAACAAAAAGATTTGAATTTTTTCGACAATAGATGAGCCATTTAAATTGCTTGTAGTTCCCCTGGCGGCGCCGTGACCCGGTGCGGGCAGCTCTCAGCGGAGACAAAGATCTTTCTGAAGTAAGATGGCTTCAGTGGTGTGACTATGGACGCGATTCGTCTTATTCGACGGCCAATATGCGTCTGCCGAATTTAGCGGTGCTAAATTTAACACTGGACATAATCACAGAGGATTGGGAAGGATGGAGTTCATTGAGGGTAAGAGGATTTTCGGTTCGTTTTGTTTGGTCGATCCGCTCATTCTTTGACAGCCTCTTCTCCTTCTTGTATTAGGCGTCAACACGGCTAAGAGCTCTCGACCTTGGAATGTGCCGGGATTTGAGAAGTACTCCTGATCTCTCGGCTTTCACCCAGTTGAAGATTCTCATCTTGAACGATTGTAGAAAACTGGAGCATCTCCACCCTTCTATTGGCGAACTCAAGAGCCTCGTTTCCTTGGACTTGAGTTACTGTACAAGTCTCGAGGAGCTACCAGAGGAATTGGGCAAATTAAAAGATTTAGAAGAACTTGACTTAAGTTGGACTGGTATTACACAGATCCCTGCGTCTATTCGTTCTCTGGGAAAGTTAAAGAAACTGAATGCCTCAAGTTGTGAGTCACTAAGAGGAATCCCTAGCTCAATTGGGGATTTACAGGATTTGCAACATCTGGACATTAGTGATACTGGGATTGAAGAGTTGCCCAGTGCTATTGGAAGGTTGAAAAATCTGCAGACTCTCGATATCTCTGGGGCACCGATATCTCACGTGCCGGAAAGCATCCGGAATATTTCTTCTCTCCAACGCCTTCACCTATTTCGGTGTGACGAGCTCCGATCGGTGCCAGAGCTTCCCTCGAGCTTAGCACATCTGATAGTCTGTGGTCAGAGTCTCAGGCTACCAGAGCTTTGTAGCCTAATCCACCTAAAAGAACTCCGTCTTGAAGGATGCCATCCACATGAAGACATCCCCGACCTTCCCTCAAGCCTCTGGAAACTCGATGGACTCAGGTACTTGGAAGCACTTTCGATATCCGCCTGCAGTTCCATTGAAATATTGGACCTTTCAGAATCAGTTCTTCTGAAAAGATTGGACGCTGGGGATTGCGATAACCTACTTGAAATTTGGGGCCTTGATAATTTGGAGTTCTTGAAAGACATATCTATATGGGATTGCGATTCCATTAAAAACCTTATGTGTCTAAAATCACGGTGTTTGAAGACGATAGATGTTAAAAGATGCAACAATCTAGTTGAAATTCAAGGTCTTGTTAATGGTGTGAAGTTCTTAAAATCGTTGTATATTGAAAAATGCAAATCATTGGAGACTTTGCCAGATTTGACGGGATGCGAGAAGTTAGAATATCTGGTCATTCGAGCCTGCAACAAACTTACTCAGCTTCAAGGCCGTCTTGATGGTACGAAGTTCTTGGTAGCGTTGTCTATTGTAGAATGCAATTCATTGGAGACTTTGCCAGATTTGATGGGATGTGAGAAATTACAACGTCTATTCATTCAAGACTGCAAGAAACTTACTCAGATTCGAGGACCTGAGAAGTTTCATTTAGACAATGGTTGTATTTCTGGTTGTGACTCATTGGAAGTAGTCCCGGAGATCAGTTATACAAGCGATATAGATTGATCTATTTGTTGAAATATTACGTTGCAGTGATAATGGTGATGAATCTTATACAAATATTACCATAGTGACATGAGTCATGTTTCCTCAAAAGAGGTAAATAAGCAGTGAAGAATCATTTTTCTTAAGAGATTCATGACCTAGGTTTCATCTCTTCTTCTGACAAGAAGGTTTTCCATGACAGGGTTATGTTACTTTCCTAAATTGCTAGTCGTACATTATTGAAGGAGTGGGGGAGTTGATCACAGAAGCTGACATGATGCTTCAGCCAAGATCAAAATATAGACCCAAATGTCTGTGGAAGGCATTTGCCATCTAGTAAGATTCTTTATCCTCTAACGACCAGTGTGAGCAAATAGAGTATATATTTTTTAGGAATGATTTACTCCACACTGGCTATCTATCCTATCAATTTTGGAAACTCCGGATTTGCCTGCATATGGTGCTATTGGTTACGTTATAGCAATATTTTTTATTTATCCTTCCATTGGCAGCTTTTGTAGACTGCAAACATATTAGCGGCTGGTTAGTGGTTTGTGAGGCATGGATGAAAATATCAAACATAGGTAAACAAGAATTCCCTAGTGATGGTGAATCCAGGATTTGAAACTTTTACCTGGAGGCCGATGATCTTCTGCTACTCAATATTGTAAACTTTGCCCAGAATTTCCCTGTCCAAAATTCAAATTTTCTTTGAAAAAAATTCTTGGCCATTTTGAGTTCCTTTGTCAGTTATCGTGTCAAATTTGACTTAGGGCAGATGTCATGTTTAAAACAAATGCCTTTCAGTTTTTCATGATGAATGAAAACCTTGTCAAGTTTCTTGATGATCCCTTGATGTTTCTCTTGAACCTTCTAAGAAGAGCATTAATTCCCAGTAAGTATGATGAACTGAGCTAAAATAAATTATAAGGTTCAAGTTTTTCTGATTGATGATTAAAAAGATGTTCAAATAGTTTTAGCTAGTTTGTCGTATCTGAATGTACACCCACTCAACATTACCAGTAGTCACACTGTTGTTTTGAAATATTACCAAGGAAGGTGAACGGGTGTTGCTTCCATGACTGGTTTGGTGGCCTATGTAATGTTCAAGGCTTACTTTGGGACTTCAATCCAATCAGCTGTATCGATGGACCTTTAGCATTATTGGACAATTATTTGCCTGTCTGTGAAACAAGCTGGGGCGAGGAGCTCAATAACTTGCTAATCATCCAATTTGATCAAATTGTTGTCATGGAATTGTTTTATCACGACTGATCGGTTGCTCCCTTGGCTAAGGATCTTTAATTTCCAGACCTGAGAATGATCAAAACAAAGAAAAGGGACTTGCAGAGGAAGTACCAGCAATAGCTGAGGACCGTCTTGTGTGCCATACTTGAAGAGGTTCATGGGCCAAATGGAGTGTCCTCAGAAAGTTTTGATGCTTGTGAAGATCCAAAACACTTGATATGTTCTTAAAAGCACATGCCTGAACAATAATACACGTAGTTTTTTTTTGTTTACATTGAATATGTTTTCTGTATGCTTGTTAGGTTCTATCTCTTTGTTAACCAAATGAGTGACTGTTGACTCTTTGTTTTGTATGTTACCTTACCTGATGCAAAGTTGTTTGATGCGGTTGCATTCTAATGATGTCACTCCTGAACTCAACGAGGCTCTGCAAGGGACGTATGCTAGTACTCCTCCATTTCTATCATTTTATTTGTGTGATAATAATATCCTTTGAATGTTGTCATATAGTTTGCTGATTGGATAAGCTCAGTTCTCATGTGTGCGGTATTGGATTCCTAAAGTTAAAAGTGACATCCTCACAAATTATCCCGAATGGCTGATTTTGCTGATTGGTTATTGCCAATGTTTAAGTAATACATACATCTTTCTGTTTTTTATATTAGGCTCTTCACCTTTTCAGCATAATCTAATTAACATCAATTCTGTTCCTGAACACAAACGAGGAAATTGCTCATTGCTTACTTCTTTTAAGCCTATTGTTTTCTCTTTCAATGGCCAGCTAATGAAGTCTCTTTTCATTGTGGTCCAACATCGATTGGTGTAAATGATGTTAACACATTTGTACCTTATCTTTCATGGAATAAATTGTTGTCCTGGGATCTTGCCTATCTTCAATTATTGATGATGAGTCAATCCTATCCTCATTGTGTAGATTCAATCTGCAATTAATGGGACTTGGAGAAAGTCCTCGAACACCACAGGATGGAGATGCGGGCAGGACTGAGCTTTCATTATGAAAAAGCATTCTGAAGTTCTTTGCTAAATGATGTTTATCATCTGTGTTGTTAATACTCTTCAAATGATTCTGATATGAAGCGACCTCTTCTTATGTGGTGTGTTCGTCCTTTGCAAGCTTTGGATCAAGCCATTCTTTAGTGGCCGAATCACAAATGGCTTGCGGGAAGACCCCATGTGCAGGTGGTTCTATATGCGTGAGCTAAGCATAAAATGAGATTTGCTAACAATATTACCGGTTAGATATCCACTTCATCTGCAGTTTTTTTTACTGGGACAGACTTTTCGTGGAAAAAGCGAATGCCATGGAATCCAATTAACGTGTTCCCCCTTAATGGCTCATAGTCAACGACACAGACCTTAATGGTCTGGCCGTGAGGCCCATTTCATTTTAGTTAATTCGGCCCATTTTGCTTTATTAATTTCGCAGCCCATTTCAATTTAATATTCGCCGGACCATTTTCTTTTAATTTCGTGGCCCATGTTTTTCTTATTTCTTTGACTTGATTTTTTTTATTCGGCCCACTCTCTTTTTATTTGCACACGCACACGCATGGCCCCTTGTCATTCTTTTATTTTGCTGATCTAATCATTAAAGCATTTCACATAAACCCCATAATCTCTCCTTATCTTAGCCTAATACAGAACCAACATCCAGAACAACTGACATTTCCCTGCTCACTTTTGCTCATTCCGATTATACTGTTCATCATCTTCATCCATTATCGACAAGCCAAGAGTAAGAAACAGTGACGTAAATACATTAATCGATTATGACATGGTTTCTACTAGGCTTAGTATTTTTAACAGAACTTCTAAAATCATCTAAATCTATACAAATAAGCTAAAGAATCAAAGAATAGTATTCAGATTTCATCTTGTTGTTTCATCAAAAATGTAAAAATTAGCAATGATCGATGGCATCAAAATCAACTTTGATCTAATTTTCGAATCGCCAAAGAAGGAGCAAAAATATCAACTATGATAAGCATCACAGAAATTTGGAAATCAAACCAGATGACATTCAACACTCAACTAGCAAAAATACATCAGCAAACAAAACGAGAAATAGATAGGAAATTCTAACAAACATTCTAACAAACTCATAGATATAGATTTTTTAAGGAAATAGGCTTACCTGTGAAGTCGATTGAACAAAGAAAATCGGCTCGCCAACCAAGGATTTGACGTGCTTAGCCACCACACTCACATCAGTAGTTAAGTCAACTAGTGACGTCGCTGGGATTCGAACCTGCACCTTTTGCGAGAAGTACAAGGCCCAAACCAACTACGCCACCAGAACGGGTGGTACTAGAAAATAAATAAATAGTAAAAAGTTAGAAAATATGAAATAGATATAGAAAATTCAAAAAATAATAAAAACATCATAAAATAGGAAATAGATAATAAAAATTTCAGAAAATAATAAAAAGTTAGAAAATATGAAATAGATAATAGAAAATTAAAAAATAATAGAAAATTAGAAAATCATTAAAAAATAATAGAAAATAAGGAAATCATTAGAAAATAATAAAAATTAGAAAGTCATTAGAAAATTATAGAAAATCAGAAAATGATAAAAAAATTAATAAAAAAAAATATAAAATAGAAAATTTCTAAAAAAATCCTATTGAATAGACTCTTAGAGTTTGACATCAAAATACTAGTGAACTAGCCTTTTAGATTATGTAAGCATGCATACAAACATGTAGGTTAACCAACCAATCAATCAATTTTAGGTACCGAAAGGGCGTTAACTAAATAGTTAACGTAATCAAGTCCTCGTACCTTAGGAATCTCTGGTTGCGTAAAATGTGAAGCATTCCTCTTAATGCTTTCACTTGATTTCTAGCCAACATTAATAGGCTAGTGGCGGCTCCTTTTAAATAAAAACATTTTCGACTATTAAAGAACTTTAAAAATGAAAACGTCAAATGTCACGCGAGATAAGAATTTGGGAGAATCCGAGCTCGAGATTGTGAAATCAAAGAGCAAGTACCTACTGGACCACCAAAGTCATAGACCGGATCAGATCGGACCCGTTGATCCGGTCCGGTTCTTGAGTGGTCCAATGGGACCGGGAAAAATTTAAGAGAAGTCTAGAGAACTTCTCATTTGGCTGGTCGCCAGCCATAGTTAATCACAAAACCAATCAAAAGAGGATAAAAAAGAAGAGGGAGATGGCAAAGGAACCCATATTTTTCTTTATGATTTTATCTAGAGCTGTATGTTTAGAATTTGGAGTTGTTGTCTTGATGAAAGTTGTTTCTCTCTTGCATGTATACAACATATATTAATTTGAGAATTTTCTGAAGTGATTTGATCATCAACTTGGTTGAATTCCAAACTATTGTTCAAATTGTTTTTTAGAAACTAGGATTGACCCCGTTCAAAGAAGTGTCATTTTGAGCTTGTTTTGTTGCGGATTTTGATTGATGATCTTCATACGAATTGTAGCTCACGTTTAGGGATACAACATGTCAAAATTTCAGATTCATAAGATGACAATTGATACTCTTTTGAAATGCATTTATGTTCGAATTATCTCTGTAACAGGCCATGTTTTTCCAGTAAAATGGATGCATATTTTTAACACTCTTACTCAATGAATTTGATGACTATTTATTCTTGAAAGTTGTGTAACTATGTCTTAACTAATTTTTAGTGAAATACAAGAATTTTTGGATGGATAAATCTCTCCTATGATTTAACAAAGAGAATGACTTCCCGGTGCATTACTGTGGTTGGTTACTGCCTATGGGGGAGAAAGATGATGGGACCAATCGGTTTTCTCTCTCTTGGCCTAAAAGAGAAAGGTATGGTCCAATGGTCCGATCCGGGGTCGGTCCAAGTGGTCTGGTCCGGTCCCGCCGCACTAACATCCGGGAAACGGACCGCCCAAGAACCGGTTCCATTTTTTGGAACCATGGACCGGACCAAAACTTCCAAGAACCGGACCAACCCGGCCGGTCCGGTCCGATCCGACCGGTTCCCGGATTGGGCGGTTTTTTGTGCTCACCCCTAGATAAAAACAGCACTGACAAATTTAACTGAAGTGACTCTTTTGCTTTCTCGCAAAAAAGATGAACCGGAACCTTCTTCAGTTACTGGACAGAGCCAACAAGTTTGACTTGATTAGAGGATGAGGTCCACAAGAAGCAAAGGCAAGGACTACAAGCAATTGCAGAAATCCATCCTAAAAGCTTCTTTTTTTTTTTTGCATTAATCCTATTGATATATATATATCTTGAGCTTAAGCCCCTTGAGCTCGTGACAAAATCCAATCTGAGATGAATTATAGTAGAAGTTTACGAGCAAATGCATAATTGCAATTTCAGTAATTTGTGGACATGAAATATTTCCCTTAAGAACCACCCGCTATGGTGGCGTAGTTGGTTCGGGCCTTGTGCTTCTCGCAAAAGATGCAAGTTCGAATCCCAGAGACGTCACTAGGTGATTTAACTGCTGATGTGAGTGTGGTGGCTAGCTTGCATTGGCCCGAGGTATAGGTACCCGGTTCCTTAGCGCTTGCCGAGCGCGAAGGGGCCTAGGTGGAGTCTTCGGTCACCAAAAGAAAAATTCCCTTAAGAAGTGGGAATCGGCTAAGGGAAATTAAATAAAAAGAAGAAAAATAACTTCCAGTTTAGATTCTTGTTTCCAATTGGACTTCTCCTGGATTCTAATCTTGCGCTTCTTCCATAAGCGGCAGTATATACATTCAGATTGTGGGATATTTTGTCATGCCTTTGTTTCTGTCTTGAATTAGCACTGCTTTTGCCTGAGTGCTGGGTGCGACTTGGAGCCCTCGCCGAGTGGGTTCCGCGGGATGTACCACGCTCAAGCATGAGGCCAACTACGAAGGAACCATGTGAAAACAAATGGAAAAATCATTACTAGTTTCTCTTTTTGGATTAAGATGAATTGCATATGGACACGGTTTAGACTCATTAAATTGTACACTGAATTAAATTTTGTTAATTTAAATTAATAACGCCCTATTCTTTTAATCTTAAATAATTTATGTACTATTTGAATCACTAAATACGAGTTAAAAAAAAGTAGATTTTCAACTATTTCAACGTCTTTAATTTCATCTCAATGGGAAGGGAAAGCAAAATTGTTGTTCATCTTCATTTTGACAAGCGTGGCTATGTGTTACAAAGAGAATTAACAAAAGGTAAGTGTCGGTCAGTTAAAGAAGTAAATTTCCTCTTCACAGACGTAAATCCATGATAGAATTGTGTGCTTCCCAAGCACATCTAACTTGTGTATGAACGCCATGTAAAAGTTACTTGAGTAAAGGAGATAATTGTTAGGGCTCTTTTGAAATAGCATCATATGAAAATCAGTTTCAATTTTGAACACCTTGCAAAAGTTGTCAAGTGAAAGGAGATGATTATAGGCTCTTATGGAGCGGCATCTTACGAAAACCAATTTTCCATCCTGAAGACCATGACTCATTAAATTGTACACTGAATTAAAGTTTGTTAATTTAAATTAATAACGCCCTATTCTTTTAATCTTAAATAATTTATGTACTATTTGATCACTAAATACGAGTTAAAAAAGTAGATTTTCAACTATTTCAACGTCTTTAATTTCATCTCAATGGGAAGGGAAAGGAAAATTGTTGTTCATCTTCATTTTGACAAGTGTGGCTATGTGTTACAAAGAGAATTAACAAAAGGTAAGTGTCGGTCGATTAAAGAAGTAAATTTCCTCTTCACAGAAGTAAATCCATGATAGAATTGTGTGCGTCCCAAGCACATCTAACTTGTGTATGAACACCATGTAAAAGTTACCTGATTAAAGGAGATAATTGTTAGGGCTCTTTTGAAATAGCATTATATGAAAATCAGTTTCAATTGTGAACACCGTACCTTGCAAAAGTTGTCAAGTGAAAGAAGATGATTATAGGCTCTTATGGAGCGGCATCTTACGAAAACCAATTTTCCATCCTGAAGACCATGACTTCAACACAGAGTTATGTCCTCCCTCTTTCCTTCAATGGGGCGATAAAAGCCAAAGATTGATCTCACAGTCCAATTACAAAGAGAAGTAATGATAACATTTCCCGTGCATGTTAGAGACTTGGGGTCACCGCAATCATGTGACTAGTTGTATATTCTTTGAAGGAATCTTTTTATCATATGAAAAATATCATAACTACTTTAAAAAAATTTTATCCAATGGTTATCAATCCTTTAGGTTTCTATAGAAGTGTTTGAGGGCCATGATTATCTATTACTCCTTTTACGCACATTTAGATTTATATCGTTCGGGTTTGACACCCTAATTATTAAGCAAGAATGAGTGGCGTATCACTTGGTAATCAACCAACGAATAGGCAAGGGGAAAAAATGCTCACTAAATGTCATATAATATAAGCTAGGCTCCACGTGGTGGTGGTGCACCACGCTCGAGCAAGAGACCCACTAAGAAGAAGCCATGGAAAAGCAAATAGAAAAATCATTACCACCCTCTATTTCTTTTTTTCTAATTAACATGAATTGCACATAAACATAGTTCAAACTCATCAAAATTTATATTGAATAAAAGTTTGTTACTTTAAGTTTGAAACAACCTACTCCTAAAATTTTATCTAATTCATTACGATCCATTCCTTTGTATATGGGTTAGAAAATAAATTTGCGGTCATTTGAATGCCATACTTTAAATTCGGTGGATAGAAAAAGCTAAAGGTTGCCCATCTTTCCTTACATTTGGGCGGGCCACGCGATCGCATTACAAAAAGAATCGATCAAAGGTAAATTTCCGCCATCCAATACGTGCAATCCTCGGCAAGCTCGATTGTATCCCCCGTGCACTCGGCCCATCTTTTGAGGCAAGAGGACAAAATGCAATTTCCAATGCGAGCATCTCGCAGAAGTTTGTCAACTAAAGGAGATGATGGCGCGGATTGAGGAGTAGCATCATGTGAAAACACGTTCCCAGCGAGAACCCCTTGACTCCAAGCTTAACACCGACAGAAAGTATGGAATCTTTCGATCCATGGGGCAGGAAAAACTAGGGGCAGGAAAAAACCAGTGGGCGCCCATCGTCAGGTCGACTCGAGTAGCCACTGAGGTGGTCTTGTGAATTTCGAGGAAGGAGACTGGTGAAGGGCTAAAGAGAAGTGCGTATCGGCATCCGCCACATGACTGCGCGTCTCCTTCGGGACAAGAGCAGAAGTAAAGCCTTATTTAAAATTCTAAAAGTCACTAAGACACTCGTTTTTGTTCTAAGATATCTGGTCTTCACGGCTCTAGGTTGAGATGCGAAGGTGATCCTCGGTTTGTACTGGCCTTTCGGGACTCGGATACCACCTGATCTGCTTCAAGGTAACTTGTTTTTCGCGAAGGCTAATTTCATCTCCCCATTGCTCCTCTAGGTAAGCCAAATCTTCATTCTCCAGTCTATTACAATTGATTGGATAAAAATACATTTGGTCTTTGCTCACCGCATGACACCTAGGATCGTTCGAGGCATACAAAACATTTTATGTTTTTAGGTGGATTTTATCTTTGCAAATTGAATTAGAGGAAGTCGTCATAAATTGTTGTTTTTCCATGTGATTGTTTACCTCAAAGACGTGACTTTTATGCATAGATAGAGTAGAAAGTCATAGATTTGACAATACGATCAATGCATGTTTAGGTTGAGAAGAGAATATAGCTTTCACAAGAATAAATAAGTCTTGGATAATATCACTATCGTTTATCTTTTTAAGAAAATTTACATATGCAGAAATGAACAGAATTAATCATTCTATAGTCCAAATGTTGGGGCATGATTTGGCTTGCCATCTATAAAGAGATCAAATAATAATAAAAAACAATCTAATTGGTATGCGAATCAGAGATGGAGGTGCCAGTCGATCCATAATACGAGACTCTGGTCTACTACTGATTGCTCCTCACCCTCTCCCTCTCTCTCTCTCTATTGCAGAAAAATTCGAAACCAACGTCCTTGCTTGATTTCTTTGATCTTCGCCCTCTTGAAAGTTCTCGCCCCTGCCTTATTTAGGGTCTTCTCTCTCCGACCTTGTGCATCTCTTTGCATCTCGACTCGTGGGAGGTAACCACTTTTTCATGTCTCATTCATGGGTCATTTCTATTAATTCGTTGCTTTATTAGCGTAATAATCGACCAAACTAGGTGTGTTCTAGGCTTTTTTACTGGTGATGTTGGGTGGCTGCCAAATAGCAAAGGAGGGTCTTTTATTTTCTCTTTGATATCGCTGTTACCTATAAATCTGTGCTTCGCCATCTCAAATTTGACTTCGACAAAAAAGAAAAAGAAAAAGAAAAAGAAAAGCTTTTGTTTTTGTATCTCCTTAATAACTTAATACTAACACATTGTGCTCATTTGGTGTCATTTAACAAAATATAGCTCTATGTTGTGGTCAATATGTCAATCGATAACTTAAGTTTGAAATTTTAAGGTGGATTGAGATAGATAGGCAACATCACATGGTAGATTTGTGTTATATCAAAATATTGGCTTGTAGGGCCAGCATGAAATAAATAAGAGAGAAATGACAACGATCACTCTACCTCATATTTCCAATTTTATTAAGAATACGATAAGGGAATAAAAATAAACAACAAATCATGAAAGAAGGGAGGGACAGTTAAAATTCCTCGAATTATGTTTGGATACATGTTGGGCGGAAATGATGTAAATGTAACTTAATTTTATGGATAGACTTATTCCGTCACTGTATTCACCCTTAAGAAGAAAGTAAGGCCAATTTTTGCATTGCCTCTCATTTCTGTGCACCTTCAAAAAGAAATAAAATGTGGGCCCAAAATAGAGTATTTCCCTAACATTTAGAATCATTCTCATCAGCTTCCTTCATGATTTAAACAGCCGAGCAATTGAAGAATTTTCCTCAATTAATATTTTAGCTTTAAATAATTTTATAGACGAATGATGCCTAAAAATTGAAATCCGCCAAACTAAAAACCTCAGTCATGGAAGTTTCCTCCAATTAAGAAAGTGAACGCAATAGAGGATGAGGTTTATCGGGCAACAATTACATGACACTCCATTAGGTCAGCCATTGGAAATAGGATTAGACATAAGGGGCAGTGAAAATGAGGTGGTGGACACATTTAGGGTTGTTTATATATGAGGATAAAAATAATGAGAGTAAGGTTCACAATTATGTTAAGGATTAGGCATCATGTGAGCATATATTCAAAGGAAGATCCTTCCATGGAGTTTCCTACATAATTTCAAATCTTATGTGTGAACTAAAATGAAATAATCTATCTTTAGATATGATAGAAGTGCGTGAAATTATATAATTGTTCAAATGCGTTTTGAGGAAGTTGATTTAATTACACCTCAATCTGTTTAGATATTTATATGTATTTCTAAACAAGTGAATGATGTGGGCTTTCCGTGGGCCTATTTAGGGCCACCTAATCTTCCGTAATGAAAGCTTACTTGATTGAAGGCCGTGCCTTAATTATCTGTTCCTTTCTCAACATAACGAACCTTCTTCAGCATTGCCTTGGGGAGAAATTAAGTTCGCGTCGTTCGGAGGGGACCATATTGGCGAGCATTTACAGAAAAGCTTCCTAAAAGCGTCTTTTGTTGTTCATCAATTCTTTTAAGAAGCAGAAAAAGCATCTTTGCTTTCGGTTTCCCCCATCAGATGCGTCATGGACAGAGGACAGGGTCACGGAAAGAGAAAGAGAACAGAGGAAGAGGGCCCTAAGGAAGCATCCACTTCTTCATCCATCTCTCCGGCAGCCACATGTGTGGGTAGTGATCTATATGATGTGTTCTTGAGTTTAAGAGGCCCAGATACACGCAAGGGATTTACCGATCACCTCTATCATAGTCTGGTCAAGGCAGGTATTGCACGCATTTCCGTGTTCAAGGATGATGAAAGCATCGAAACTGGTGAGGAATTCGGTCCGAAGATTATCGATGCCATCACACGGTCTAAGATTTTGATCCCGATCATCTCCGAAAATTACGCTTCGAGCAAATGGTGCCTCCATGAGCTCATTCAAATCATGAACTGCAAGAAGAGCTCGTCACACATAGTCTTGCCCATCTTTTACAAAGTTGCCCCATCGGATGTGCGGCATCGAAAAGAAAATTTTGGAAAGGCCTTCCGTGACAGTGAGAAGCGTCTTGATGATGAGGATATCGAGAAAGCGAAACAAGCATTTAGAGAAGTAAGTGACTTAAATGGATGGGAATCCAGCAAAGTTGCCAACGGGTACTTCTTTGAACTTTTCCTTTAATAAAATTTTTTATTTTATAAATAAGTTTTCTTCCTCACGATGAAATGCATATGAATTGCTTTCACTGCTAGCTCAGAAAAGATCCTCGAAATGTGTTAATAAACAAACACAATGCCTCAAAGACAAGAAACACTAGTACTCCCTAAGATGTCCCCGAAAACTAAACCGATGACGACTAAAACCAAAGCATCCCATAGTGCCCAACAATTTTACATTTGTCTCCCGTGCAGAGCAACGAACATAGAGACGACAACCCTTCAATTAATAGTATCAGTCACTAAAACGATATGCCTACAGTAGACTCCAATGCTTGGTCTTTCGCAGCTTGATCAAAACCAGATAAAATGGACTTTTTATTGCCAATGTGGGTTGGATCAACTGATAAGGATGAAATACTTAGCATCACTATGTCTTGTTCATGATCTCTCATTGTTTTCATTGTTTGACAGGCATGAGGGAGAATTGATACTACTCGTGGTCAAAACTGTTCTAAGCAAGTTACAAAAAACTTATCAGCTAGCCATTCCTAAGGAGCTAGTTGGACTTGATGATCATTTGATGGAAATCATGAAGTGGATTCACAATCCTTCCGAACATGCTCGAATGATTGGAATTTACGGCATGGGCGGGATAGGCAAGACAACACTTGCCAAGTGCATCTACAATCAACTCTTAGTTGAATTTGAGCATGCCAGCTTCCTTCCCAATATCAGAGAAACAGCTACACATCACGACGGTATGAAGGATCTACAAAATCAACTGATATATGATATATTACGAAGTGAAGATAAAGTTTCTACAATTGATGAAGGAATTAATACAATCAAATCTAGATTCAAAGGAAAAAAGGTGCTCATTCTTCTAGATGATATAGATGACAAGAATCAATTAGATGTCTTGGCTGGGGAACGAGACTGGTTTATTGCAGGAAGTATGGTCATTGTGACAACTAGAAATAAAGCCGTGCTTGTTCAATCTGAATTCGAAGTAGACTACAAGTATGAAATGCAGGGTTTGGATGAGATGCAATCTTTGCTTTTGTTTAATAGACATGCATTTCGTATCGATTGTTGTCCGCAAGACTTTGAGAGCATATCTCATGATATCATATCTACCATGGGTGGGCTTCCCTTGGCACTTGAAGTTGTGGGTTCACACTTGTACAAAAAAACAAATCAAAAAGTATGGGAAGATGTGCGGAGGCAATTAAAAAGCCAACCACATAGAGATATCGAAAAGATATTACGTATAAGTTATGATGCATTAGAAGATGGACATAAGCAGATTTTTCTCGATATTGCTTGTTTCTTTATTAACGAGAATTTGTACTTTTCGGGCGACTATATGATGTGCATGTGGGAGGACCATGGGTTATGTCCAAGTCTAGGAATTGAAGAGTTGAAGTTGAGGTGCTTAGTTAAAAGTGGAGATAATGATATATTGGAGATGCATGATCAATTAAGAGATCTTGGAAGGAGCATTTTTTGTCAAGGACAACCGCTTGCGAAACGCAGCAGACCATGGGACGATGATTACGAGGGAGTCCCAAGAGTACTAAGACAGGACAAGGTAAGATATGACACTCCTTTCTTATTCTCTCCCTCTTATATTAATATATTTAATCCGGTCCATTCCAATATTTCATATAGGATAGCTAGATGCTCTTATTTTCTAGGAAAATAATTCTTATTGAACATCTATCTATGTCCATCATAGATTAATTGTGACAGCTAAAATGGATTATAAGTATCTCAAAGATTAAAATGTTATATCGTTTGATTTGATTGCATTATATAAGTCACATCTATAAAAATTTAATTGAAAATCAATTTTAGATCCTTTAACTACAATTCTACACTATAAATTTCATTTACTACAAGCATGCAATGCACATCTCTAATTGAAACTATTGATAATCTGAAGGTCTACAGTAATGAAGATGTAGATCAAAGAAATGAAGATTTCTTGGTTAAAAAAAGATATTATGTGCAATTGTAATAACTAATAATTAATTCAAAAACCATAAAATTGGAAAAATATTTGACACTTATCACATGTGCTGCTTTTTAATACAGTCGAATATATTGTCGTGCTCCTATGATTTAGGAACTGGATGTTTGATTTTTGTTTCACCATTTTGATTTTGAAAATCTTGTCCCTCTACTAGGTATTTCTATGTCTTCTCATTATTATTTCCTCTTAATAGATAAGACAGCAAAAATCCCCTTAAATTATTTTAAAGAAAATCTTACTATTTTCACGTATATAAAAAAAGTGATATTTCTCAAAAAAAAATTCATATGGCAAGCTTTACTCAATCATAATACTGTGAAAGAAAGTTAAAATTGCTTCAATCTTAGTAATTCCCAGAGTGATTTTTTCAATCCCCGTCAAAATATAAAATGTGTACCTCTAACCAATATTACCATGTCACTCTCAAGTCATTCGTTCAAATTTCGAAAGGTCGTAAAAAAAATCAAATGTGATTATACGTGTCCATATTTGTATTCAACAAGGATAGGAAGATAACAAATTTTGCTAGTTCAAGATTTAAGAAAGCAGAAAAAAAATATAAAAGGGCGAGAACTGAAAAGTTAAAAGACAATTTAGACCCTTAACATATTGATTGTCCTGTCAAATTCCTTCCCGTATCCGGATACACAATAGATGAGCCATTCAAAATATTTACAGTACGGAGGGTCGTTGGATGACTTGATGCGAGCAGCTTTACGTGGAGACAAAGACCTTTCTGAAGTAAGATGGCTTCAGTGGGATATCAATAAAAGCTATTTGTCTCTTTCGATGGCCAATTTGCGTCTGCCGATATTAGCGGTGCTGGAATTAAAATCTACGGAAATCAGAGAGGATTGGGAAGGATGGAGTTCATTAAGGGTAAGAGGATTTTCGGTTTGTTTTGTTTGGTCGATTCGCTCATTCTTTGACTGCTTGTTCTCCTTTGTCATAGGCGTCAACACGGCTAAAAGCTCTTGACCTTGAAGACTGCTGGAATTTAAAAAGTACTCCTGATCTCTCGGCTTTCACCCAGTTGAAGATTCTCATCTTGAACCATTGTGAGAAATTGGAGCATCTCCACCCTTCAATTGGTGAACTCAAGAGCCTCGTTTCCCTGAACTTGAGGAACTGTTATAGTCTCAAGGAGCTACCAGAGGAAGTGGGCGAATTAAGAGATCTAGAAAAGCTTGAGCTAGATGGTAGTGGTATTACACAGATCCCTACGTCTATTCGTTCTCTGGGGAAGCTAAAGAAACTGGATGCCTCATATTGTGCGTCACTGAGAGGAATCCCTAGCTCAATTGGGGATTTACAGAACTTGCAATATCTGGACATGAGTTCTTCTGGGATTGAAGAGTTGCCCAATGTTATTGGAAGGTTGAAAAGTCTGCAGACTCTCTATGTCTGTCAGACATCGATATATGACCTGCCAGAAAGCATTCAGAATCTTTCTTCTCTCCAACGCCTTAACCAACTCCGATCGATGCCAGAGCTTCCCTCGAGCTTAGCACATCTGGCGGTCTCCGATCAGAGTCTCAGGCTGCCACAGCTTTCTAGCCTAATCCACCTAGAAGAACTCCGTCTTGAAGGATGCCATCTACTTGATGACATCACCGACCTTCCCTCAAGACTCTGGAAACTCGATGAATTCAGGTACCTGAATTCTATTTTAATATCCGACTGCAGTTCCATTGAAATATTGGACCTTTCAGACTTAGTTCATCTGAAAAGAGTGGACACTTGGCATTGCGATAACCTAGTCGAAATTCAGGGCCTTGATAATTTGGAGTTCTTGGAGGTCATAATTATAAGGAATAGCAATTCCATTAAAAACATTCTCTATACAAAATCACGGTGTTTGAAGCAGATAGAAGTTTGCAGCTGTGACAATCTTGTTGAAATTCAAGGTCCTCTTGATGGTACGAAGTTCTTGAAAGAGTTGTGTATTACAGAATGCAAATCATTGGAGACTTTGCCAGATTTGACAGAATGTGAGAAGTTACTATCTCTATGCATTCAAAACTGCAAGAAACTTACTCAGATTCGGGGACTTGAAAAGTTGGATTTAATCAAGTGGAGGCACATTTCTGGTTGCGACTCATTGGAAGCATCCTGAAATTATCCGGAGATCGGCTTCTGTAGAAATTATTTAAGAGATATCCATCGATCTTATTGTTGAAATATTATGTTGTAGTGATGATGGTGATGAATCTTATATCCATATTACCACACTGAGATGAGTCATGTTTCCTCAAGAGGTAAATAAGCAGTGAATAATCATTTTTCTTTTGAGATTCATTACCTACTTTTCATTGCTATCTTCTTTTGACCAGAAGGTCTTCCATGACAGGGTTATATGCTTTCCTAAATTGCTAGTCGTACATTATTGAAGGAGTGGGGAAGTTGGTCACAGAAGCTGACATGATGCTGCAACCAAGATCAAATGTAGACCCAAATGTCTATACAAGGCATTATTCATCTAGTAAGATTCTTTATACCATAACGGCCACCAGTGAGTGAATAGAGTAATATACTTTTCCTGAAGCTATATTTGTTAGGAATGGTTTACTCCACACCCGATTTGCCTACATATGGTGCTGTTGGTTACGTTATAGCAATTTTTTTCATTTATCCTTCCATTGGTAGCTTTTTAGACTGCAAACAGATTAGCAGCTTGTTAGCAGCTCGTGAGGCAAGGATGAAAATACTAGACATAGGTAAAGAAGAATTTCCTAGTGGTGGTAAACCAGGATTTGAAATTTTCACCTGGAGGCTGATGATCTTCTGCTACTCATATTGTAAACTTAGCCCATAAGTTCCCCGTCTAAAATTCATATTTTCTTCGAAAAAATCCTTGGCCATTTTGAGATCCTTTGTGAGTTATCATGTCAAATTTGACTTATGGCAGATGTCCTGTTTGGGACAAACTCCTTGTGGTTTTTCGTGATGAATGAAAACCCGTCAAGTTCCTTAATGATCCCGTGATGTACCTCCTGAACCTTCTAAGAAGAGCATCGTGAACCCAGTAAGTACGATGAACAGAGCTAAAATAATTTAGAAGGTTCAAGTGTTTCTGATTGGTTCTAGGGGGGGTTCTAGAGATCACTATTTTAGTAAATGACGCGGAAAAGGGTAGTGATATTGATCCACAAGAAGCTCAGGAAACTCTTGAACTAGCGGAAGCTAACTTAAGGAAAGCTGAAGGTAAGAGCACCCCCTTAACATTACCAGTAGTCAAACTATTGTTTTGAAATATTATTAAGCAAGGTAAACTGATGCTGCTTCCATGACAAGTTTAGTGGCCTATGTAATGATCAAGGCTTACTTTGGGACTTAAATTCAATCAGCTTTATTGATGACCCTTAGCATTGTTGGACAATTATTTGCCCATCTATGAAACAAGCTAGGGCAAGGAGCTCAATAACTTGCTAATTGTCTCATTTGATCAAATTGTTGTCATGTAATTGTACTATCACGACTGATTTGGGTGTAGATCACTTGGCTAAGGATCTTAAATTTCCAGACATGAGAGTGATCAAAATGAATAGAAGGATTTTGCAGAGGAAGTATCAGCGACAGCTGAATGTCAGGTGTGCCAAAGTTGAAGAGGCTCGTGGGCCAACTAGAGTGTCCTAAGGAAGTTTTGATGCTTGTGAAGATCCAAAACACTTAATCTGTTCCTAACAGCACATGCCTAAACGATAATAAATGTATTTATTTTTAGATTGAATCTGTTTTTTGTATGCTTGTTAGGTTCTATCTCTTTGTTAACTAAATGAGTGGCTGCTGAGTTTTTCATTTTTTTTGGTATGTTACCTGATGCAGAATAATTGATGTGGCTGCATTCCAATGATGTCACTCCTAAACCCAACGAGGCTCTGCAGAGGGAGGTATGCACTGCTAAGCTCCTCCATTTCTATCATTTTATTTGTGTGATGATATCCTTTGAATGTTGTCATATTGGTTTCTGATTTGATAAGCTCAGTTCTCATGTGTGCGATATTGGATTCGTAAAGTTAAATTAACATCCTCAAAAATTATTCCGAATTCTTGATTTTGCTGATTGGATATTGCCAAAGTAACAGATACATCCTTCTGTTTTGTAGATTAGGTACTTCACCTTTTCAGCATAATTTTATAACATCGATTCTGCTCTTGAACACAAATGACGAAAGTGCTATTGCTAATTACTTACTTCTATTAGGCCTATTGTTTTCTTGTTCATTGGCCGGCTAATGTAAGTCTATGTTCATTGTGGTCCAATAGTGATTGGTGTAAATGATGTTGACGCATTTGTACCTTATCTTTCATGGGGTAAATTGTGATGCTGTGATCTCGCATATCTCCCATTATTGATAGAGTCAGTCCTATCCTCATTGTGTAGATTCAAGCTGCATTTCATGGAACTCGGAGAAAGTCGTTGAACACCCCAGGATGGAGATGCGGGCAGGACTGAGCTATGTCATTATGGAAAAGCATTCTGAAGTTCTTTCCTAAATGGCATTTATCATGAACTCTGTGTTGCTCATACTCTTCAAGTGATCTGGATATGAAGCGACCTCTTCTCATGTGGTGTGTTCGTCCTTTGCAAACTTTGGCATCGTGCCATTCTTTAGCAGTGGCCGAATCACAAATGGCTTGCAGGAAGACCGCATGTGCAGGTGCTTCTATATGTGAGCTAAGCATGAAATGAGATTTCTTTGACAAGATTACCGGTTAGATATCCACTCCAATCTACAATTTTTTGACTGGAACCAAAAAAAAAAATTCGTGGAAAAAGCGAATGCCATGGAATCGGTAAATAATCTGTCGATTGCAGCCAAGAGTTTCAATGAAAATGTTTCTAGGAGGGCAGTAGGTTCTCATTTGAAGGAATGCTGAATACAAAATGAAAGCATCCGTCGCCATTGTAAATTCATTTCTCTGGTCGTGTTATGGTGGAAAATTCATACGGAGGCATTTTGCAATCAGCTTGATCGTATAATCTCAAACTTGATTTATCTAAGCATGAAGCTAAAAGCAGAAGAGACACACAATTACTGACATTATCGTACGTGGAACCTATTTTTCTCTGCCATTCCCAAAAATGTACTCATTTGCTTTGAACAAAAAACTCGAAAGGGTCATCTAATTGGTCAATAGTCAGACCCTATACCACCACCGAATGTGCACTTGAACTTTGGCTCAATTTTTGCGGAGCTCAAGACTAGGCCAAGAAGCTTGAGCTCTGCAGAGAGAGGTATGCACTCTTGAGTTCCTCCTAAGCTACCCCATTTCAGTCATTTTATTTGTGTAATAATTTCCTTTGAATTTGTTCATATAGGTTTCTGATTTGATAAGCCCAGTTCTCATGTATGTGGTATTAAATTCGTAAAGTTGAAATTGACATCCTCACAAATTATCCCGAATTGCTGATTTTGCTGATTGGATATTGACAATGATTACATAACGAATACATCCTTCTGTTTTGTATATTAGGCACTTCACCTTTTCCGCATAACTTTATCAACATCAATTCTGCACCTAAACAAAAACGAGGAATTGAAAGTGTCATTGCTAAATGCTTACTTCTTTTAAGCCTGTTCTTTTTCTTTTTCATTGGCCGGCTAATGAAGTCTCTGTTCTTTGTGGTCCAACAGCAATTGGTGTAAATGAAGTCAACGCATTCGTACCTTATCTTTCATGGGGTAAATTGTGATGATGCAATCTCACATATCTTCAATTATTGATAATGAGTTAGTCCTATCCTCATAGCGTAGATTCAAGCTGCATTTCACGGAACTCGGAGAAAGTCCTTAAATACCCCAGTATGGAGATGCGGGCGGGATTGAGCTATGTCATTATGGAAAAGCATTCTGAAGTCCTTCAAAAGAGCCATTCCCGAAAGTTTACTCATTTGATTTGAACAAAAAACTCGAAAGGGTCAACTAATTGGTTGATAATCTGACTCCATTACGCCAAATTGTGTACCTGAACTTTGGCTTAATTTTTCCAGAGCTCAAGACAAGGCCAAAAAGCTTTTGAGCCAAATTCGAATTTACTAGTACTAACATATGTATAATTGAGGTTGTGTTGAAATATTTGTTAAATGTACTTAATATGAAATGACTAAATTTTCAAGATATTAGTTGAACATTACATGAGAAATGTCGCAATTAAAGTTGATGTATTGACTCTACACTTCATTTGCTTAGTTGCTTAACTGGAGCCTGGGGAATTAAGCCAAAGGGCAGTAGCTTTGTGTTTGAATAATTACATGACACAAGTCACAACCTTATTGGCTGAATTTAATTGAAGTTGGAAAATTGTGAACCGACTGTATAACTGGATGAACATGATAAACCAAGAGAATTGGTTTGATTCTGTTCATGGGTTTTAAAACTTTTGTTTCTTTTGCTTCGATTGCATGCAAGCGATTTGCTTTGAGATTGTTTGGTGGGAGTTCTATCACATTTTACATGAAGATCCCATAATTCACAACCATTTTGAACAATAACTATGTAAGTTTTCATAGGATTAAAGAGGGTTCATTTCAGACTTTTTAATTTTTTTCAACTCTAGGCTCGATAGTGCGGTACTAGAAGTATGAAAAATATCCTCAAATCAAAATGAAACTATGGGAAGCCTTTCGGTTTATATAGCACCTATGCATTTTAGATTATACAGCTAGGTAATATTCATTACCATATGATGAATCGTGCAACTAAGAGAAATGGAAATAGATGATTTGAGGAGATTATTGGGGGGGGGGGGGGGAGCCGGTTGTTAAAGAACCCCAGAAACAAGGTGTAAACAACATTTGGCCAAAACAAAATGATGACCAGCAAACTCGATCATGAAATGGGTCAACATGTCAATCGTAAAAATACAAGCATTCTTATGGTTTTGCAGTCAGCATAAAATGATGATGACAAGATTCCGCGCCAAAGCATTCTCCGTTGCCGGTGCCATTTTTCTTAAATGATGATGACACTTCTCTCTATCGGGAAAGAAACAAAGAAGACAATTATGTTTGATCTTGGTGCGCAACTCCCAAAAGAAAAAAGAAGAAGAAAGAGAGCTATGGATATCAAGAAGTCAAGAATAATTCGTGTGTTTCCTTTTTCTTTCTTTCCTTTTCCTTTCTTAACTCTTTTACCCGCTATACAAAACGTTTACCCCGTTAGTTGACCAGAAGTAAAGGCAATTTGATTGTGGTATCTTTAGGTACCTATCTTATATGCTGAGGCTATGTCCCTTTTGTTCCAAATGGCTTCGTTGCAGGCCCAGTTCCGAAATGGAGTCAACCTAGGAACTTTCCTCGGCGACTAAAGACTCTTAATCCAATTGCTTTGATAGCTTAGCACAAAGTCTATATTAGCCTTTTTTGAGGGTCACGATTTTAAAGTTACTTAGAAGTTTCCATACATACGATACCAGTACATTGTACAAACATTAAATATGAAAAAAATGCAAACCAGATAGAGACGTGTAAGACAGAAAGATAATGTTATGTATTTCCTTCTTTTCTACTTTTGTCAGACTTGGACATTGTGTTGTCGATGACAAAACGCTGACCATAGCCATAAGAAAGATAATAACCGAACCAACAACAAAAGGATGAAATATGACAAAAACATTATAACTGAACGTCAACTTAGATCAGAGTCATTGGCCACTTTTACAGTAAAGAAAGAGCTTTATCCTAGTCTACCTTAATTTCAGCACACCAAAGTTCCATGCGTGGAAGAAAGATTTTGACTTGAAAATTACATAATTTGCGAGTTCCTGCAATCAACAGCCAAGAATGACAATTTAGCAGGCCACCAGCGAAGTTTACTTCCAAGCACACTTAAGAAACCAAGTAGTGGAACTTAAACAATAGAAGAAAAGTGGATTGGTAGAGTATTTGCTAGCATGTCAGCTTGATTCTATAAATAAAAATAGAGCAAAGACCGAGAGTCCATTTCAACTTACAACATCAGGTTTGTCTATTCCCATTCCAAAAGCAATGGTAGAACATACAACCTGGACCTCTCCAGTATGCCATTTCTTTTGAACAGCTACTCTCTGACAGGCTGCTAATCCAGCATGATAGTACACCGTCTTTATCCTGCACTTATCATTCAAGTATGTTGCAACATCAACATATTCAATCTTCGAGAGGCAATATGCTATGCCATAAAAATTAGCAAAACGATTCGTTAGCAGCTCTCCAAGCTGCTTCAGTGGTGCCTTGGTCTTGGCTATGACCTCATACTTTAGGTTTGGTGTTACGAGAATACACTACAAAAAAACAAGGATTTAGCTACGGAAACTTAGCGAGGAAAACAATTTCATCGCTAATTGCCATGAAATTAGCGACTAAAAAACAAACCGTCGCTAATTCCGCCGGAATTTGCGACGGAAAATAATTCGTCACTATTAGCAACGAAATTTGTGACAACCATAAAAATTCGTCGCTAACTAGCGACGGATTTTGCGACAACACACATTCCATCGCTAATTTGTGACAAAAAAAAATTCGTCGCAAATTAGCCACGGGAAAAAATATTTCATCGCTAATCTAGTGACGGAAAATTGTTCGTCGCAAAATGCGTAGCTAATCAGCCACAAAAACATTAATTCGTCACAAATTTGCGTCATAAAATAAATTTTGTCGCTAATTTAGTGACGTAACTATATTTGTCGCAAAATCCGTCACTAATTAGCCATGCAAAAAAAAATTTCATGGCTAATTTAGTGACGAAAAAATGATTGTTGCAATAACCGTTGCTAATTAGCTAAGAAAAAAGTAATTCGTCTCTAATTTAGTGACGGAAGTTCGTCGCAAAATTTGTCACTAAATAGCCACGGAAAAAATAAATACGTAGCTAGTTTAGTGACGAAAAAAATTTTGGGGCCAAATCCGTCGCTAGTTAGCTATGGAAAAAAATAATTTATCATTGATTTAGTGACGGATAGCTGTTCGTCGCAAATTGCGTAGCTAATTAGCCACAAAAACACTAATTCATCACAAATTTGCGACATAAAATAAATTTCGTTGCTAATTTAGTGATGTAAAAATATTTGTGGCAAAATCCGTCACTAATTATCCATGCAAAAACAAATTTCATGGCTAATTTAGTGACGAAAAATTGGTTGTTGCAATAACCGTTGCTAATTAGCTACGGAAAACGTAATTCGTCACTAATTTAGTGACGGAACTAGTTCGTCGCAAAATTCGTCACCAAATAGCCACAGAAAAAAATAAATTCGTAGCTAATTTCGTGATGAAAAAGATTTTGTGGCAAAATCCGTCGCTAGTTAGCTATGGAAAAAATAATTTGTCACTAATTTAGCGATGGAAAAAGTAATTCGTCCCTAAATGCGTAGCTAATTAGCCACAAAAACACTAATTCGGCACAAATTTGCGACATAAAATAAATTTCGTTGCTAATTTAGTGACGTAAAAATATTTGTGACAAAATCCGTCACTAATTAGCCATGCAAAAACAAATTTCATGGCTAATTTAGTGACGAAAAATTGTTTGTTGCAATAACCGTTGCTAATTAGCTACGGAAAACATAATTCGTCTCTAATTTAGTGACGGAATTAGTTCGTCACAAAATTCGTCACCAAATAGCCGCGGAAAAAATAAATTCGTAGCTAATTTAGTGACGAAAAAAATTTTGTGGCAAAATCCGTCGCTAGTTAGCTATGGAAAAAATAATTTGTCACTAATTTAGCGACGGAAAAAGTAATTTGTTGCCAATTTGCGACGGATTTTGCTACGAAAAAGAATTAATCGACGAGAAATAACTTTTGTGAAACATTCATCACACAATTCATAATTGTCCAGACGGAGTTTATTGAAATTTCATGTAAATGTTTAAGACTACATTGACAAAAGTGACAATTAGAATTGAATTAACATTCGTATCATACGATTATGACTAGATTGGTAATTTTTTGAACTTTAGCAATTCAATCTGCCATTATATTTGCTTTTCAACCACGATGAGCTATATTGATATTGGAAAATGGGATCGATGGCTTAGGCCCTTCAAGTGATAAGGAAAATCGGGTCAAGTCTACTACATGAGTGTTTAATGATTGTTCGGGAACATTTAGTGATGGACATGCGAATAGTTATTTTGATTTGTGCGTCCCTATGATAATAGCTTTATTGCTTATGTTGGATATTATTGATTAAGCTTATCTTATAGAATCTAGAAATGTGATAGATAATGTCGGGGACGTTAATGTTGAAAATATTTTTTATTAGCTAATTATATCAAATAATATAAACTATCCACTACATACATTCAACAATTTATTTTTTAATAAAAGCTTACGTCTCAACGTAAAGTCTAGGTTCTTCGCCAACTAATGTATCAAGCAGAGATAAAGACAAACGAGTCAAACTGTAAAAGTGAATCAAATCAACCAAAAAAAAGAACTATTCTCCCCAATTGAACTTTGGGGGAAGAATAATCAAAGCCATATGGAATTTTTATCACCATCTTCAACTAATTAAATGATCTGTTTAAGCAGGAAAATTAAATGGTATGTTTTGACTTATAACATGCAAAAAGCAACGGTGCCATTCTTATGCAAACGGACAAATGTATCTTCACTTTTTTTTTTTGGTAAATAAACATAAATAATATTTCTCCGGATTTATTCGTACGGCAGGCTTTGCTTAAAGATACTGCCCAGCATCAACAACCTATAGTTCCATATGTTGGAAAACCTTCTGACCACAGTGTACGGTGAAAAGGAAGTTAATCGGTAGATTTTCCTAGTAATTCTGAAAGCAACTTTTTTGTAATCCCTGTCATAATCTAAACAAACGTTTTGCTAACCACTGTTGCCACGTCACTTTTTAAACATACTTCTCAAATAAAAAAGACGTTTCAATTTTCAAAGAAATGATTAAAAATTTCACAAAAACGATTAATCTTATGAAACCAGGTGCTCCCTTATCTACTTAGAGCGTGAATGATAATTATTTCATTTCCAAACATAATTTCTAGTCAAAAGCAGATTTCTCTATTTTGATTCTCTAGACGAGTTTCTAAATGAGGAGCACATTTGATAACATTACAAGATTGATGTTTCCAAAATAGAAATTCAATTGATAAGTCTTCTTAATTTCTCATGCTAGCGCCGATCGACCAACCACCCATCGACAATCAATGCCAGTGGTGGTTGCCGAGGGCCGACGATTGGCCAGGCCTGCCGATGGGCAGCAGCGAGCAAGCGCGAGGGTGAGCTATTAGAGAATTCTATCTTTGTTTGTGTTTTAGATATACAAAAGTATATATTTTTTATTCTTATTTTTGTTTCAATATATTTATAGACTAAAAGTTTGTTCAAGAACTAGCAAAATGAAATTGTGTTTTGTTCCGAATCCGTTTTTCAGGATTAGAAAAACATATTTGAATAGAAATAGAATGGTTTTCATGCATGCCATCACAGGTAGCCATTAGCATGCTTTCACAAATTCTTTTGAAAAATTATAGAGGAGTAGTATGAAAAATTTACAAGTAAACATTTACGTTGTAAGTGGTTTCCATATATAAAGTCTTTAATAAAAGTCAAAGCGCACAGGCTTCACAATTCGGATTAAGAAGAAGTGTAAAGATAATATATCGAGTGCATTTGCTTCGATTTCAATGATTATTTTGTTGTTAAAGCTTGTTTCAATTTCGAAAGGTCTCAAAAAATTAAATATGAGTTTGTGTATCAACATTTATGTTCGGCAAGGATAGAAAAATTACAACAAATTTTGCTGGTCCAAGATTTAAAAAGATAAGGCAAAAACTAAAAAGTTAGAAAGTCAAGTTAGATCTTCGACGGATTCATTATAGATTCTGGGAATTGGAAACAATCCAATCACACAGAAGAACAATTTAAGAACTTGCAGAGCCGCTGGTTTTATGACTTGATGTAGGCAGCTTGAAGCGGAGACTCCAAAGAACTCATTGCTGAAGTAAGATGGCTTCAGTGGATGGACAGGGGAATAGATTTGTCTATCTTGACAATTAATTTGCATCTACTGAATTTAGTGTTGCTGGAGTTATCATTCAGCAGGATCATAGAGAATTGGGAAGGATGGAGTTCAATGATGGTAAGAAAATCTTCGATTTGTATTGTTTAGTCTATGAACTCATTCTTTGGCGGCTTATTCTCCTTTTGCAAGTAGCTGAAAGTTGTCGACATTCACGATGGCATTTCAGATGTACTCCTAATCTCTCTACTTTCACACAGTTGAAGATTCTAATCTTGAGCAATTGTTTCCATAGTTCTAGAAGTATAATCAGCCAAAACCCCCAGCTAAAGAGTGATAATCGAGTCATAGAGCTTTCTAATTATGGTAATTCGTTGTGAATTTATGTGAAGTTAAAAAGAATAACATATCGAGTTATTGTGAACTGTTGGCTTGAATTGAAGAGTTTTCTATACGCTTGCAGTATGTTTAAGTAAAAAGTGAAATAGTTGGCTACATCTTGGATGGAGAACAATGTAGCGGTAAAACTAAACGTAAAAGTGGCATAATTGTAAATATCGAAAGTTCATGGGTAAATTTTTCGTTTAACAAAGTTAAGGGGACTTTTTTTGTTGTTGCAAACATTAGTGATCCTGAGGACTAATCACAGAATCGGAACTTGACAATATTTTGGTAGTCAATTCATTTAGAAATTAGACTATCTTTTAAAATTTGAAAGTCCAGGGGGACGAATTTGCAAAAATCTTGGAAGTCCAAGGATTTATTACATAATTAGAATCTTAGATGTTTTGATAGTTCATTTATTTCGAAATCATACTAAATTGTATATTTTGAAAATGAGTGGCAAAATCTCAATTTCACAATATTGAGGGATAAAATTGCAAAAACCAGAAATTATAGTGGCTGATCATAGAATCAAAAACCTTATGAGGTTTTGGTAGTTAATTGATTTCATAATTGGACTAAATAGTAGATTTTAAAAGTTAGGGGCAAAATTGCAATTTCAATAATGATGTACAAAATTGCCAATACTGAAGATTTTGGTGGCTGACCACACAATTAGAAACCTTAGATGATGGTATGGTACAAAGAGAATAAAGCCTTCTACGTTGGAAAAACTCAAAATTAATTTAACACCAAGGAAGATATAAATAAGATTGTGTGATCTGGTTTGAAATGCTATCAGGTGATGTATGCATGACAAATGTGATATAATGATTATTTGGAGGAGATGATGGTATGTACCTAATGGAGGTTGTTTATGGATAATAATTGCACTTTGTAAAGGATGGTGATTGGATATTCGATTTCAATTATTAATACAAAAATTACCAAGAGGATTTTACGGTATTATTTGCAAATGTGATTTTTTGAAGCATACATGGCAATTGTGGCGTTGTGATGAACTGTATGTCAATGATGCCATATGATGAAAACTTTTGCCACGGCTTGTTCGCCATAGAGTAAAATCTCTCGCATGAGATTATGTTGGTGACTCTAGAAAGAGACATGTATTCTCCTCTCTATTGGTCACTAATCCTTTAGGGTTTGTCGAAGTGTAGGGCCACGATTAGCTATCTACTCCTACACACATTTAGATTTAGGTATATTGCTTGATTTTAATACTTTTGTTATTGAGCAGGAATAAGTGACGTATCACTTGACCACCAGCCAAAGGAATAGGCAAGCAAAAAAAAGAGAAAAGGCTGACACAGTTGTCACACAACATTAATTAGGCTCCACGTGCTGAGGGTGGACCACACTCGAGCAAGAGGCTCACTAAGAAAGAGCCACGAAAAGGCATATAGAAACGTCATTACCATCCTCTCTTTTTGTCCAATTAGTATGAATTGCATGTAAACATGGTTCAGACTCATTAAAATTTATATTAAATTAAACTTTGGTACTTTAAATTTGTAACAATCTACTCTTTTAATTTTACCTATTGCATCTATGGTCCAACATAAATTTATGATCATTTCAAAGTCTCTAGTGGTGTGAGACTTTCATTTCAATAGACAGAAAAAGCAAGAGACCGTCCATTTTTACTCACTTTTACTTTTATTTGTGTGGATCACGCGATCCCAATACAAAGAGAACTAATTAAAGTTAAGGGCTTATCAATTAAAATAAGGTGAATTTCGAGGAAGGGGAACTGTTGTGGCGGTCTTAGTAGAAAAGGTCCCTGGCCAATTTCCAGGAAGGGGACTGTTTCGATGGTCTTGGTCAAAAAGGTGAGCTGCTAAACAGATATACGTGCGATTAACCCATCCATCTAGTACAAGAATGCGCGTCTCCTTCGGTGCAAGAGCAGAAGTAGAGCTTTATTTAAAGTCCTACGCGCTTTTGCTTGGTAAGGAGCAATGCCAATCCCCATAAAGTCATTGTGAGGCTAGTTAGGATGCCATAAAATGGTTTGATTTTTCCACTTATTTCTCAAAGTGAATGGGTTGAGGAAATATGAGGCTGGTCTGTGTGGTTTAATTAGCATTTTCATCACTTTTGTGTTTTCGTGAAAAATTACCTCATGTGGTTAATCGAAACAAAAATCCTATGTTATGGACCTTTTAGTGATTAGAAGAACGCTCAAATACTTGATTAAGTTTCTTGACATAAATTGGAAGAAGATGCGCACGAATCATGTGATTGTTTCGGGGATTAGCATCTACTAGTTGTACTCTTCCGTGGCCAACAGTGAAAAGTCAAGATGTTAACCAATAAAATATTTTCAAGATGCAAATACTTAGTTATTCTTCTTGTGTGTGCTTTCTATCACAGTTGCAAGAAGTTCCCATGATCTTTGGAGTGTTGGTTGCATTTTGGAAGAAACACATCAAAATTTCACAAAACAATGGATCAACTCAGCGAGATTATAATGAATTTAATAATCATAATCTAATGAGGGTGTTGCATTATTATATTCATCAAAAAGTTATCTTCTTGCCTAATTTTATTGTCTTAATTCAAATAATGTTATAATTATCGTGCTTCCACATTGCGTTAGATAATTTATGCAGTAGCCAATTTCTCTATCATTTCCTACAACCCAATTTGCAAAGGCAATTAATGACTTTAACCTTGGGGAGAATGTCACTATTTTGAGTTCCGTCCCTGTGACCTTGCTGGAAGATGTAACGATGACCAAGACCCGCACCGCAATAAAAGGTTAAGACAAGTAATTAGTGACTAGTGAGGCAGACTTATTCAGTTTTCCTTTTCCAGCCAAATCAAACATATTAGTTCAACAAAATCCAATTATGATTGGCCTATGAAAAATAAATCCCACTTATGATTTAAGGATTAGGATGCATTGGGCTTACAAGCACTCAATAATTTCAAACAATATATGTAATCATCACCCATTTTAACTTTTTTCAATTCTATATGTGAGCGATCAATATAACTTCCAAACCAACAATAAAAAAACATAATGGTAATTTCCTCCAATGAGGAAAGTGCACACACTTAGAGGGTAAGGTCCATCAGGCAAAAAACTAGTGACATGAATATATTAAGCTGAAAATAATCAAGTGTAAGGTGGAAAGATCATAATAAAAATTTGACAATATGAAAACTTTATATTCAAAGAAGAACTTCTTCCATATAATTTCCTATTTAATTTAAAGAATCTTGACGGATCCAACGTTCTAGGTGTGAATTGAAAAAATCTATCTTTATATATCTTAAAACGTGCGTGAAGTTCTATAATTATATAAATGAAAAATTGACTTTCTGAACAGGAAAATGATCGTCTTTGAGGTTTATCCCTCCTCTTTCGCAATGAAATGACGTCATAAACTTAATTGAAGTGACGTCTCTAGCAAAAGAGGGCAAACCTTCCTCAGCAGTTCGGACTTCGGAGGGGAAGTAATTAATTTGTCAAGCTGACAAGATTGACTTGACTGAAGGGTGAGGTTCGCGAGAAGATAAGCCAAGGACACTGAGCATTTGCAGAAGTAATTTACCAAAAGTTAGGAAAATCAAGATTTGTTCTTTTTTATGCATATTTTAGTAAGGTAATGCATTTCCCAAAACAAATAGCAAATGATATTTAACTTTTGAGGGACTCATGATCTTGAAATTTCTTGAAATTTCCCCCCCTACAACACTAGATGTCTATTTTTTAGACTTCTATATCACATTCAAATTCTTACCTCAAGAATTTCTCATAAAATGTGAACAATGCGTACCAAAGTAGAGAGGGACCTAAGAGTAAAATTCCATCATTCTATCTATACCAAATAATTATTTCTCAACAATTTATAACAAAGCATTAGTTTCAAGTTTGGAAACAATTGCTCATCATTCGTCATGTTTCACAACTGGACGCATAATTGTCACAAAATGAAGCTCTTTAATTTGGAAGGATATTCTGCAAAAAGTTTGTGACAAAATTTCCTTTAAGTGTGTTGAAGCATAGATACTTAGAGTGAACCACTAATCAAAGGCAATTATAGGACCAAATACGGAGAAGCTCTTAGATGATTAGGGTGCACATGAGCCCATTGCGTTGGAGCTCTTGATATTGGTGGCACCTCGTGAAACCCACACAATTTAAGGATTGAGATGCATTGTCTTATTCTGTAGTCAAGGATATCTCACTACATGTGGTCATTACTCATTTTAACTTTCGTTCATTCTACACATAAGCAATTTATGTAATTCTAAACCAACATCAAAGACATAATTGATGGAAATTTCCTCCAATGAGGGAAGTGCACACACCTAGGTGAGGTATGTCGGGCAATAAATAGGTGACACAACATTATTTTGGCTAATGCAAATGAGATTAGACAAATTGGTCATTGAAAATGAGGTGTTGGAGATTATTAGATTGGTTTATATATTAGGCTAAAAAAGGATTAAGAGTAAGGTGGGGGCAATAACACAATAAAAAGTCATAAAGTTATTGTACTTGTGCTAATTGAGTCTAAAATCTTTCAAATACTTCAGTTGAGTCCAAATAATTTTACATATTATCAGTTGAGTCTATGTGACCAATTTTAATAGGAAATTACTGATGTGGACGCGAGATGTAGGGCAGTTGGTGCTCCCGTGAATAATCTTTTTATATATTTTCAAAAATTTTGAATTTCTACCCTATATTTTTTTTCTCTGCTTTTTATCTTTGTTTCTCATACCAAGTTCAGCGAGGGCCAACGATGGCCACAAGGGGAGGACCCGGTCAGCTAGCGTTTGTTAGGCTTCTAAGAAAAAAACTATAAAAGAAAGAAGAGACAAATTATAAAAAATTTCAGAAACTTTTTAAAATTAGATCTAAAATATTTATGTTAGTGCCGATCATATTATGTAGAGCGGTCGAAATCTACGTTAGTGATCTCTATTTAAAATTGATCATATAGACTTAGTTGTCAAATGTGAAAAGTTTTTATGCCACTAGATAGCTTATGATTGAATCGATACAAATATCATAAGTACTTTTTAAATAATTTTTTTAATTAAGATCGAAGATCACAATAAGGATCCGGTATCGTGGGAGCTTATATTCAAAGAGAAAGATGCTTCCTCCTTGAACTTTCCTACATAATTTGAAGATTTTTAAACAGATTCAATATCTTTGGTACAAACTAAAATAATTATCTCTAAGCATCTCAAAATATGTCTGAAATTTTCGAATTGTTCGAACGTGTTTCAAGTTTGTCAATCACGCGTTGGGAGCTTTCTGAACAAGCAAATGAGAAAATATTAGGTACCGGACCGGTACCACGTCATCGGTACCTGAGTCCATTCAGTGAACGCCACGTGGAATTTTGCAGGTCCACGTCGGTCGAGCGAGAGATGAGAGATACCAAATATTTTCTCTTTCACTGTGCACTCCCTCTCTCTCTCTTTTGAAATACCGCACTCCTCTTTTTTCGCTCAGCTCCCTCCCTCCATCATCGGTAACTCCGATTTTTCGTTGGCGCTCATCTGTGCCTCCGATTCGTGGTTTGGATCTAGCAACCTCGCCGACCTCTTCACTCACTCCCGACCACGCCGCTTCTTCCACCTTGAGCCCCCATTGACGCCTTCGATTTGTTGTCCGCATCAGCTTAGCACTTTACCCTATTTCAAATCTCCCTCGGGATCCTCGATGCGCTCCCTCGGTGGAACCCCACCAAGCACCTCGAGGCCGAGCCCTTCGATCACCAGCTCCGCGATGCCTTCAAGGTCCTCGACAAGGAGTCCACCGGCTACGTGTCTGTCGCCGATATGCGCCACATCCTCACCAGCATCGGCGAGAAGCACGAGCCCTCGGAGTTCAACACGTGGATTCGAGAGGTCGAGGTCGGGTCGGACGGGAGGATCTGGTGCGATGATTCATTGCCAGGATGGTCGCCAAGTGAGAGCGAGACGTTTGGGTGTTTTTCTTGAACTTGTATTTTCTTTTTCCCTTTTTTCTATGCCAGGCAGTGCTTGTTCTCTTTGGGATTTGAAGACTGTGTTGGAGTTGCTGTGCAATGTTCAATCCGGCATTTGTCCCCTCTGTTGTTTATTTTTTCCCCTAATTTGGCTACTGTGTTGTTAATTTGTTCGATTAATGCATAGCCATTTATCATTGCAGGCATGAGGCGTGTTAACTTGTCCTCAACGAATGAGGTTTATATTTTTGGATCCGATCGTATGGCAAAGAGGAATGCAGATAGGTAAATTGGGTTTTTGAATGACAAATACAAGGTTCCCAGGAGCTAATATGATGTTTGATTATGTGTTTTGGGATTAATTGCGTCACATTCTTGCTTGGTCGATGAGGTGCCTCAGCTTTGGTCTTCCCTTGACAATTCTACTTGCGTTGGCTGTTCTAGTTTGCCCAACGGCTTGGCTTTGGCTTGTAGAATATATTTTATCTTAGAGATATATCTGAGAAAGCGGTCAAGTATAGCTCGCAGCATAAAAATCGCATGGTCCTTTTGGCAATTTTTGTGTTTTATGTTGATTATGGGAACTTATATGATATTCTACATCACAATTGTGCCTTTTTTACTCTGTCCCTTTGGAAGATTGGCTTATGATTTTAGCCTTGCTCTAACCACCAAAAGATGCTTCTTGTTTGTATATTTGAGCTTGGATCAAAGGTTCAAAGAACCTAAATTGGGCAACTACTCCATACCCAACGGACTATTGTTAACTATTTTGTACTGTACTTTGTTGGGTAAGTTTAAGATGGGTTTCCTGAATTAATCAATTGCTCTTTCAAGGTGTGATTCTAAATTCTATTTCTAAGGCAGTAGCCTAGATATGGGACAAGTGAGCGTCCATGGAGAGAATCGGAGACCTAAGAACATTCAGGTCACGCTTCGGGCCAAGTGGTCTGGCACTCCGTTGCTCCTGGGTATCATAACATGTACAAGGAATACCGGGACACAACTCTGAATGGGGCAGTGGAGCAACTGTACAATGAAATGGCATCTCACCATAGAGTGAGGTTTCCATGCATCCAAATCATCAAGACAGCTACTGTTCCAGCAAAGTTGTGCAAGAGAGAGAGCACGAAGCAGTTCCACAACTCCAAGATCAAATTCCCCTCGGTGTTCAAGAAGCTTAGGCCTCCGACAAGGAAGCTGAAGACTGCCTACAAGGCCTTCAGGCCTAACCTATTTATGTAACTCTTTTATCTCGTACTGCGCCATTCAGAGCTATGCAGTTAGCTGGTATTGATTTCTTAAGGAGCTAGATAAGAATTTTTGTGGTTTTGGACTGATGGGTGACGTTCTGTATTTGTCAAATTTTGCGTATTGTTTGGCAAATTTGAATGGATTCTCCAGACATCTTCCCCTAGTTACCTTCAACTGAAATTTTCCCGTCAATGTGTGCTTCAGAGGATATTATATCTTAAGTAAACCTTTAGCGGGGTATCAGGGAGATTCCCATTTTACTTGCTTCAGGGATGATACTTGATGCTAATTTATGATTGGGGAGTGCAGCCCTCAGGTAAGGTGGCGTATAGTAGCATCAATGATCCGGAGGTCGGTAGAGCTTGAACCCATCAAATTGAGAGACTGGCCTCTTGTTAATTTAATTATCATTGACCGTTTTGCAAGTGCCGGAATCGCGTGGAAGCGAAGGACCTCGCCTTTTCCCTCTGGTGAAAGTTAATTCACTTGGGCATGTCTTAACGCGCGCTTATCCATAGGAACATTATAGCAGGCTGTAGGGCCATCGGTCAAGCCATTGATCGGTGGCTGTATCGTGGGGAAGGGTTGCATCCAAAGAGATTTTCTTTGTCATTCCTTTTGAGGCTTGGATAATGAAGTTGAGCTGTCCTTGTTGACCTTGACAATGAGGTCGCCTGCCGTCCTTGTCAAGGGTTCAAAGACGAACTCAGCATAGATGAGCAAACGTAAATGCGCAGTGCTCACGAACGCATTGGTGATTGTGCCGCCATCTGCATGTAAAGATCAATCTTCTACCGTCTCTTTGCGAGGCATGAACCCAATAAGATTACCATGGCATAAAACTCGCCAAACAGCTTTAAACTAAAATGCACCTCAATTGATAGATGCTCAAGGTAGAGAGAGGCACCCGCGTTATGCTCCCATTCTCTTCACAAATTGCAGCCGTTAGTTTACAAGCAATGTGCTCTAATAAAAGGAACACTTGTGATTACAGTCTCCCAAAAGCTAAGCCAATAAGAGGCAAACAAGATACAATATCATACAAAAACATTCAGATCCGGCGTGAAAGCATTATAAAGCACCAAAGTGAGAGATGAAGCGATGAGCAAAGAGAAGGCATCTCTTGAGCAGAACTTGACCCGCACTTGATCAAGGAACGCAGAAGGATGCCGGAGGCGAATGAACATCTTTTCCTCCCACTTATTCATCACCCATGAAAGAAGAGCAACTTGAATATGCACATAGATCCCCAGATGAAGTTATAAAGGCCAGAGGGAGTGTCCGGGGGACTTAAGAAACTCCCAATCTATCCCAAAGAGTATCGAAAATTGACGAAGCTGCTGCATTTTGTGAAAACGTTAATTTCAGTCAACCCAACAATTCACCATCTTTGCCCTGAGGCAGCATCAGCAGCTTCTTTGGCCATGCCAATTCGAGCATAAGCTTACTGAAAACAAGACACGCAAAGATAGTATGAAAAAACGAATCAAGAATGAAAAAAAGAAGAGAAAAAGCAGATAAAACCAACATATCTTTGCAACAAGCACAAGAAAAGAGTCTTTCAGACTTTAAACTACTGCTAGAAGGAAAGGAGATTATCTATACATCTTCTGTACCCAAAAAGAGACTACAAAAGGAAAAGGAACCATGTCCAGGAACATCAGAGTACCTCAGCTCTTTCCCGATGATCTGTTAGTTTTGCTGATTGGTTTGACCAGTTCCAACATTTATTCTTTTGGCTCAGATTGTGTTTGAACAATATAATCCAATGTGGTTCATCAGAGTCATGCCTAACCTGAAAATCGATATATCCCTGAGGACATATAGAAAAACAACATCATATACATTTTTTGGACTGCCTAATGTCAAATGATCACCAAGCAAAGATAGCACGATATTTTGTTGGGCAATAGCTGACGATTTTCTCACCTTGCCTCGACCTTTGTATTTCAACAAGGAAAAGAAGTCAATATGCTCACCAATTGGTGATCGCTTCTCCTTTGAAAACTTCTCGAGTGCATCCCAATCTCTTATAGTAGCCAGGGCAAAAACTTTAAGCCAGTACCATCTCTTTTCAGATACCTGAGACAGTTCCCCAGATATTTAAAAAATCAATCGCGTAACTTGCAGATGAAAGTGATGTTAGAAGAGAAGTGAGCCGATAGTCAAAAGAACAAAGTAGGGACATCATATATGTTCTATCCCGTGTCATTTGGGCAACACATCATCTCATGATGTTGAAATAACTAAATATTGGTGCCCCTGTTTCAGAATGAGAGTAATGACGCTAGCATACCCACCTTAAATTCGGTTCTCACTTTCATTGCAGCACTATGATTCCCAAGACATGTTCAGAACACCCTTCACCACAGAATCGTAGGAAGAGCAAAGCAATACTCATCAATAATCATAACCGGGCACATGAAATAATCTGCATCAATCAATTAACCCATCGAAAGACCCAAGACGAGGAATTGCACTCTCAGTAAATCTGCTGTATGAACGCCACTCTAGCAATCAGTAGTCACAACATAACAAGACCTACACCGATCGATCATACTGACCTTCATTTCCACAAACACAGTTAGATAAAACAGGTTCAGCCATAACCACAGCTCCACCAGATGAGTACCCACGGACACGCACATCAATCAACAAACAACACGCCAGACAAGTTCCAACTCTGAATTGACCCTACTGATACCAGATTCAGACACTCAACATAAGCAGAAGCAGCGGGGTTCACGAAGGCGAATAGAGAAGAACGGGTGTCAGAAATGATGATCTGGTTTCACTCTGTATTAATGCTATTACGTTAACAGCCTAGGGACCTCAGACATTTCCATTTATAAGCTTCTAATACAGTGTTCACTTCATGAAGCATATAGAGAGTCCACCGGAGCTCAGCATACCTGCACGTCATGCTTGGAAAGCACAGGTAGAGAGCTCAGCATACCCGCACCTTTAGTAACTTCCTTATTCTTTGCAAAACTTTCTGTCAGACCTTGCCGATTGGTTCCATATGCGAGTCCTGCACATGAACATCCAAAACTCAATCTCGAAGGGCAAAATCAATTCTGAAATTGTTAACTCATGAAAGAAGACAGTACCCACCTCCGACGAAAAGCTTAGAAGATGACACGCATCTTATCGAAATGCCAAATTAGTTCCACCAGATGAGTACCCACGGACACATCGATCAACAAACAACAACATTCCAGACAAGTTCCAACTCCGAATTTACCCGAAATGCCAAATTGGGAGGAGGTGGAGTCGCGGTCGTCGGAGGTGGCGGCGCTGCGGCCGCAGATCTAGCTCCTTCGCCTGTCATGGGGGCAGTGGTCTCCTGAAATGCCTGATCGGGATCTGGCGACATCGCGGTCGTCGGAGGGTTGCAGCGTCGCGGTTGTCGGAGGGAGGCGGCGGCGACGCCGTGTGTTAGGTCGGGGGAAGAGCGGACAGAGAACGGCGAGAGACGGAAGAGAGAGTGTCGCAGATCTGGCTTCTTCGCAGTGGTCTCCCAAATGCCAAATCGGGAGGAGATGGCGTCGCGATCGTCAGAGGGGGGCGGGGTTGCGATCGTCGGAGGTGGCGCCGTTGCTGTCGTCGGAGGGAGGTGGCGTCACGGCCGTGTGTTAGGTCGGGGGAAGAGCGGATAGAGAATGGCGAAAGACGGAGGAGAGAGTGTCGCAGATCTAGCTTCTTCGCAGTGGTCTCCCAAAATGCCAAATCGGGAGGAGACGGCGTCACGATAGTCAGTGAGGGGCGGGGTTGCGGTCGTCGGAGGCGGCGTCGCCGTCGTCGGAGGGAGGTGGCGTCACGGCCGTGTGTTAGGTCGGGGGAAGAGTGGAGAGAGAAAGGTGTCGCGGCTGTGAAGAGCAGAGAGAGAAGAGAGACCAAGGTTGTAGAGACGCGCGCGAATTTTGAAAATAGTGGGCCCTCGGACAGGTGTCATCTCCTGAGTGGATCCGGTAGAAATGACGTGGTACCGGTCCGGTACCTAATATTTTCTCACAAGCAAATAATGTGGCCGTCTGGAGGGCCCTCTTTAGGGCTATTCCCCTAGTCTTCCCCACTGTGACGATGTCAGTAAACTTTTTGGTGAAGCGTGAAGGACTACAATCATTTGTAGAAATCCATTCTAATCTTATTTTAATATGTCTTGAGTTTAAGGCATTGATGAAATTCAGTCCGAGATGAATTACAGCAAAAGTTGATTGTTTAGATGCACAATGGGCAAAAGGCAGGATTTTAATTTCTGTAACTTGTGGACATGGAATATTTTGTTGAGAAGTGGGAATCGGCCAAACAAAATTAAATAAAAAGAAGAAAAAGAAACGTCCATTTTGGATTTTTGTTTCCTAATTTCAATTGGCATGGACTTTTCATGGGATTCCGATCTTGGGCTTCTTCTGTAAGCAGTGATGTATACATTCAGATCGAGGAGTATTTTGTGATGCCGTTGTTTGAGTTTTGAATCACCGCTTTTGTGAGAGTGCTTGGTGAGACCTGCAGCCCTCGCCTAGTGGTCTCTGCATGTCGGGATGTACCACACTCTAGCATGTGGCCAACTAAGAAGGAGCCGTGCGAAAACAGATGGAGAAATTATTACTATTTTCTCTTTTTCGATTAACATGAATTGGATATGGACATGGTTAGAATCATTAAATGTGTATTGAATTAGATATTGTTACTTTAAATTTATAAAGACATCACTAAATTCGACTTTAAAAAGTAAATTTCGATCGTGTCAATGTCTCTAGCAGTGAGAGGCTTTTTTCTCAATCGAAAGGGAAATAAAAATGTTGTCCACCTTCACTTTGACATCCTTGGTCACGTGATCCCATTATAAAGAGAACTAACAAAAGGCGAGGGTCAGTTGGTTAAAGAAGTAAATTTCCTCATCAAAGATTCAAATCCATGGTGGGATTGTGTTTTGAGACGAGAAGAAGTGATTTCCATTTGAAGACCTTGACTCCGACATAAGGTTATGTCATTTTCCGTTGGGTAGGAAAAACAAAAGGTCGCCCTTGCGATCCAATTACAAAGATAAGTAATGAAACTTTTAAATACTTCCCATGCATGTTAGAGACTTGACTTTACTGCATTCAAGTGACGTGTTGTACAATCTTTCAAG
Organism: Melaleuca alternifolia; assembly: GCA_019926035.1. Lineage (NCBI taxonomy): Eukaryota > Viridiplantae > Streptophyta > Magnoliopsida > Myrtales > Myrtaceae > Melaleuca > Melaleuca alternifolia. The sequence goes on along the minus strand of JAGKPW010000745.1, from coordinate 11,123 downwards.
GGTTTGATTTATCGTCTAAAAAATTATCATATATTAGTGAACTATTCGTGTCTCGTATATAAAAAGTCGCGACTCATGTCTATTTTAGAGTTTTCTATCTAATGGTCATTAATTCTTAGGGTATGTACAAGTGTCTACAGGCCATGATTAACTATCTAGTCCTTATGCACACATTTAGATTTAGGCATATTTTTCGGTAGTAGGAATAAGCTTGGCTATCAGCCAAATGAATTGGCAAGGGAAAAAAGTAAAAGGCTGACACGACTGTCATACGACATAGATCAGGCTCCATGTAATGAGGGTGTACGACACTTGAGCAAGAGGTCCACGAAGGAGCGACGAAAAAACAAGTAGAAACAGCATTACCATCCCCCCCTCCCTCCCTCTCTCTCTCTTCAATTAGTATGAATTGCATGTAAACAGGATTCGGACTCATTAAATTTTTATTGAATTAAGATTTGTTACATTAAATTTGTAGCAATTTACTCTTTAAATTTTACCTATCGAATCTATGATCCAACATAAATTTATGATCATTTCAAAAATCTCTAGTGGCGTGAGACTTACCCGTCCACATTTACTTTTATTTGTGTAGAACACGCGATCCCATTATAACGAGAATTAATTAAAGTTGAAGGGTTTATCACTTAAAACATGGTAAATTTCCCTATCAAAGACGGTGCAGTCCTCGGCAATTTCGAGGAAGGGGAACCGTTTTGGTGGTCTTGGTCAAAAAGGTGACTTGCCAATTTCGAGGAAGGGGGCTGTTTGATGGTCTTGGTCAAAAAGGCAAAGGGCCAAAGAGAAGTACGTACGATTACCCCATCCATCCACCACAAGATTTCGCGTCTCATTCGGGGCAAGAACAGAAATAAAGCTTTATTTAAAGTCCCAAGCTTTTGAAGAGGAGCAATGCCAATCACTATAAATTACTGAGACGCTGGTTTTTGTTTTGAGATATCTCGTTTCGACAGCTCCAAATTGAGACGCGAAGGTGATCCTCGGGTTGTGCTGCCTTTCGGGACTCGGACACCACCTGGTCTACTCCGAGGCGACTTCTTCTTCTTGGACACTAATTTCATATCCGCATCGCTCCTCGAGGTAATCCCGATTTTCGTTCTCCAGTCTATTACAATTGATTGGATAAAAATATATTTGATCGTTGTTCACCGCATGACACCTAGCATCCTTCAAAGCATAAAAAACATTACATGTGCCTATTTTTAGGTGGACTTTATCTTTACAGATTCAATTAGAGAAACTCATCATAAAGTGTGATTTTTTGTGCGATTTAATTACTTTCCGCAAAGACGAGACTTTTACGCATAGACAGAGTAAAAAGTAACTGACTTATGATAGATTTGACAAAAGGGGCAGTGAAAATGAGGTGGTGGACACATTTAGGGTTGTTTATATATGAGGCTAAAAATAATAAGAGTAAGGTCGAAGATTATGTTAAGGATTAAGCATTATGTGAGCTTATATTCAAAGGAAGATATTTCCATGGAGTTTCCTACATAATTTCAATATTTTAGGTGTGAACTGAAATGAAATAATCTGTCTTTAGATATGATAGAAGTGGATGAAATTATGTAAATGTTCAAATGCATTTTGAGGAATTTGATTCATTACACCTCAATCTGTTTATATATTTATATGTATTTTTGAACAAGTGAATGATGTGGGCTTTCCGTGAGCCTAATTAGGGCCACCTAATCTTCCGTGGTTGAAGCTTGCTTGACTGAAGGCCGTGCCTTCATTATCTGTCTCTTTCTCAACATCACGAACATTCTTCAGCCTTGCCTTGGGGAGAAGTTAAGTTCGCGTCGTTTGGAGGGGACCATATTGGCGAGCATTTACAGAAAAGCTTCCTAAAAGCGTCTTTTGTTGTTCATCAATCCTTTTGAGAAGCAGAAAAAGCATCTTTGCTTTCGGTTTCCCCCATCAGATCGTCATGGACAGAGGGCAGAGTCAGGGAAAGAGAGAGAGAACAGAGGAAGAGGGCACTAAGGGAGCCTCCCCTTCTTCATCCATATCTTCGGCAGCCACGGGTGTGAGTAGTGATGTATATGATGTGTTCTTGAGTTTAAGAGGCCCAGATACACGCAAGGGATTCACCGATCACCTCTATCATAGTCTAGTCAAGGCAGGTATTGTACGCATTTCCGTGTTCAAGGATGATGAAAGCATCGAAACTGGTGAAGAATTCGGTCCAAAGATTATTGATGCCATCACACAGTCTAAGATTTCGATCTCGATCATCTCTGAAAATTACACTTCGAGCAAATGGTGTCTCCATGAGCTCATTCAAATCATGGAACGCAAGAAGAGCTCGTCACACCTAGTCTTGCCCATCTTTTACAAAGTTGCCCCATCGGATGTGCGGCATCAAAAAGAAAATTTTGGAAAGGCCTTCCGTGACAGTGAGAAGCGTCTTGATGATAAGGATATCGAGAAGCGAAACAAGCACTTAGAGAAGTGAGTTACTTATATGGATGGGAATCCAGCAAAGTTGCCAACGGGTACTTCTTTGAACTTTTCCATTTTTTTTATTTTATAAATAAGTTTTCTTCCTCACGATTAAATGTCGGATGAATTGCTTTCACTGCTAGGTCAGATAAGATCCTCGAAATGTCTCAATAAACAACCACAATGCCTCGAAGACAAGAAACACTCTTACTCCCTAAGAAGTCCCCGAAAACTAAACCGACAACGACTAAAACCAAAGCATCCCAAGTGCCCAAGAATTTTACATTTGTCTCCCGTGTAGAGCAACGGATTTAGAGACGACAGCCCTTCAAACCAGTAGTATCAATCACTAAACGATATGCCTACAATAGACTCCGATGCTTGGTTTTATGCAGCTTGATCAAAACCAGATAAAATCGACCTACTATTGGCAACGTGCGTTGGATCAATTGATAAGGATGTAACACTTGGCATTGATTGTGTCTTGTTCATGATCTCTCATTGCTTTCATTGTTCAACAGGCATGAGGGAGAATTGATACGACACGTGGTCGAAACTGTTCAAAGCAAGTTACAGAAAGATTTTCAGCTAGACATTCGTGGGAAGCTAGTCGGACTTGATGATCGTTTGATGGAAATCATGAGTTGGATTCGCATTCCTTTTATCAATGCTCGAAAGATTGGAATTTACGGCATGGGCGGGATAGGCAAGACAACACTTGCCAAGTGCATCTACAATCAACTCTTGAATGAATTTGAGCATGCCAGCTTCCTTCCCAATATTAGAGAAAAAGCTGCACATCACGACGGTATGAAGGATCTACTACGTCAACTGATATCTGATATATTACGGAGCGAAAATAAAATTTCTACAATTGATGATGGAATTAATATAATTAAATCTAGATTCAAAGGAAAAAAGGTCATCATACTTCTAGACGATATAGCTGATAAGAATCAATTAGATGTGTTGGCTAGGGAGCGTGATTGGTTTAGCGCAGGAAGTATGATCATTGTGACAACTAGAAATCAAGCCGTGCTTGTTCAATCTGAATTCGAGGTGGACTACGAGTGTGGAATGGAGGGTTTGGATAAGGTGCAATCTTTGCTTTTGTTTAATAGACATGCATTTTGTATCGATCATTCTCCACAAGACTTTGAAAGCATATCTCGTGATATCGTATCTACCATGGGTGGGCTTCCCTTGGCACTTGAGGTTGTAGGTTCGTACTTGTACAAAAAAACGAATAAAAAAGTATGGGAAGATGTGCGAAAGCAATTACAAAGCCAGCCGCACAGAGATGTGGAAAAGATATTGCGTATAAGTTATGATGCATTAGAAGACGGACATAAGCAGATTTTTCTCGATATTGCTTGTTTCTTTATTGGCAAAAGTTTGAACTGGGTGGGTGAATACATGATGTGCATGTGGGAGGGCTGTGGGTTTTACCCAAGTCAAGGAATTGAAGAGTTAAAGTTGAGGTGCTTAATTAAAATTAGAGATGATAATGTGTTTGAGATGCATGATCAACTGAGAGATCTTGGGAGGAGCATTTTTTGCGAAGGACAACCGCTTGAGAAACGCAGCGGACCATGGGACGATGATTACGAGGGAGTCCCGAGAGTACTTAGATTAAATGAGGTAAGATAGGAAACTTCTTCCTTTTTAATTTAATATTCTTAATCCGATCCATTCCAATATTTCATTTAGTAAAGCTAGATGCTCTTACTTTCTAGGAAAATAATTATTATTGCACATCAATCTATGTCCATCATTGATTAATTGTGATAGCTAATTGGATTATAAGTATCTCAAAGATTAAAATGTTATATCGTTTGATTTGATTGCATTATATAAGTTACATCTATGAAAATTTAATTGAATATCAATTTAAGATCCTTTAACTACAATTTTACACTATAAATTTCATTTACTACAAGCATGTAATGCTCATCTCTAATTGAAAATATTGATAATATGATGGTCTAAAGTAATGAATGAAGATGTTGATCAAATAAACGAAGATTTCTTGGCTAAAAAAAAAGATAGTATGTGCCAATTGTAATAACTAATAATTAATTCAAAAACCATAAAATTGGAAAAATATTTCGCACTTATGCCTGTGCTACTTTCTAGTACAATCGACTATATTGTAATGCTCCTATGATTTAGGAACTGAATATTTGATTTTGGTTTCTCCATTTTGATTTTGAAAATCCCGTCCCTCTACTAGTTATTTCTATCTCTTCTCATGATTATTTCCTCTTAATTGATAAGACTGCAAAAATCCCCTTAAAAATATTTTAAAGAAAATCCTACTGTTTTTGTAAATATAAAAAAGTGATATTTCTCGAAAAACTTTCATATGGCAAGTTTTACTAAACTATAATAATGTGAAATGAAGTTAAAACAGCTTCATTTTTAATAATTTCGGGAGTGATTTTTTCAATCCCCGTCAAAATATGAAATGTGTATCTCTAGCCAATATTACCATGTCACTCTCAAGTCATTTGTTCAAATTTCGAAAGGTCATAAAAAAAATTAAATGTAAGTATGCGTGTCCATATTTGTATTCAGCAAGGATAGAAAGATAATAAATTCTGCTCATTCGAGATTTAAGAAAGCAGAAAAGAAAAAGATTTGAATTTTTTCGACAATAGATGAGCCATTTAAATTGCTTGTAGTTCCCCTGGCGACGCCGTGACCCGGTGCGGGCAGCTCTCAGTGGAGACAAAGATCTTTCTGAAGTAAGATGGCTTCAGTGGTGTGACTATGGACGCGATTCGTCTTTTTGGACGGCCAATATGCGTCTGCCGAATTTAGCGGTGCTAAGTTTAGGACTAATCACAGAGGATTGGGAAGGATGGAGTTCATTGAGGGTAAGAGGATTTTTGGTTCGTTTTGTTAGGTCGATCCGCTCATTCTTTGACAGCCTCTTCTCCTTCTTGTATTAGGTGTCAACACGGCTAAGAGCTCTCAACCTTGGAATGTGCCGGAATTTGAGAAGTACTCCTGATCTCTCGGCTTTCACCCAGTTGAAGATTCTCATCTTAAACGATTGTAGAAAACTGGAGCATCTCCACCCTTCTATTGGCGAACTCAAGAGCCTCGTTTCCTTGGACTTGAGTTACTGTACAAGTCTCGAGGAGCTACTAGAGGAATTGGGCAAATTAAAAGATTTAGAAGAACTTGACTTAAGTTGGATTGGTATTACATAGATCCCTGCGTCTATTCGTTCTCTGGAAAAGCTAAAGAAACTGAATGCCTCAAGTTGTGAGTCACTAAGAGGAATCCCTAGCTCAATTGGGGATTTACAGGATTTGCAACATCTGGACATTAGTGATACTGGGATTGAAGAGTTGCCCAGTGCTATTGGAAGGTTGAAAAATCTACAGACTCTCGATATCTCTGGGGCACCGATATCTCACGTGCCGGAAAGCATCCGGAATATTTCTTCTCTCCAACGCCTTCACCTATTTCGGTGTGACGAGCTCCGATCGGTGCCAGAGCTTCCCTCGAGCTTAGCACATCTGATAGTCTGTGGTCAGAGTCTCAGGCTGCCAGAGCTTTGTAGCCTAATCCACCTAAAAGAACTCCGTCTTGAAGGATGCCATCCACATGAAGACATCCCCGACCTTCCCTCAAGCCTCTGGAAACTCGATGGACTCAGGTACTTGGAAGCACTTTCGATATCCGCCTGCAGTTCCATTGAAATATTGGACCTTTCAGAATCAGTTCTTCTGAAAAGATTGGACGCTGGGGATTGCGATAACCTACTTGAAATTCGAGGCCTTGATAATTTGGAGTTCTTAAAAGACATATCTATATGGGATTGCGATTCCATTAAAAACCTTATGTGTCTAAAATCACGGTGTTTGAAGACGATAGATGTTAAAAGATGCAACAATCTAGTTGAAATTCAAGGTCCTATTAATGGTGTGAAGTTCTTAAAATCGTTGCATATTGAAAAATGCAAATCATTGGAGACTTTGCTAGATTTGACGGGATGTGAGAAGTTAAAATATCTGGTCATTCGAGCCTGCAACAAACTTACTCAGCTTCAAGGCCGTCTTGATGGTACGAAGTTCTTGGTAGCGTTGTCTATTGTAGAATGCAATTCATTGGAGACTTTGCCAAATTTGATGGGATGTGAGAATTACAACGTCTACTCATTCAAGACTGCAAGAAACTTACTCAGATTCGAGGACCTGAGAAGTTTCATTTAGACAATGGTTGTATTTCTGGTTGCGACTCATTGGAAGCAGTCCCGGAGATCAGTTATACAAGCGATATAGATTGATCTATTTGTTGAAATATTATGTTGCAGTGATAATGGTGATGAATCTTATACACATATTACCATAGTGACATGAGTCATGTTTCCTCAAAAGAGGTAAATAAGCAGTGAAGAATCATTTTTCTTAAGAGATTCATGACCTAGGTTTCATCTCTTCTTCTGACAAGAAGGTTTTCCATGACAGGGTTATGTTACTTTCCTAAATTGCTAGTCGTACATTATTGAAGGAGTGGGGGAGTTGATCACAGAAGCTGACATGATGCTTCAGCCAAGATCAAAATATAGACCCAAATGTCTGTGGAAGGCATTTGCCATCTAGTAAGATTCTTTATCCTCTAAAGACCAGTGTGAGCAAATAGAGTATATATTTTTTAGGAATGATTTACTCCACACTGGCTATCTATCCTATCAATTTTGGAAACTCCGGATTTGCCTGCATTTGGTGCTATTGGTTACATTATAGCAATATTTTTTATTTATCCTTCCATTGGCAGCTTTTGTAGACTGCAAACATATTAGCGGCTGGTTAGTGGCTTGTGAGGCAAGGATGAAAATATCAAACATAGGTAAACAAGAATTCCCTAGTGATGGTGAATCCAGGATTTGAAACTTTTACCTGGAGGCCGATGATCTTCTGCTACTCAATATTGTAAACTTTGCCCAGAATTTCCCTGTCCAAAATTCAAATTTTCTTTGAAAAAAATTCTTGGCCATTTTGAGTTCCTTTTTCAGTTATCTTGTGTCAAATTTGACTTAGGGCAGATGTCATGTTTAAAACAAATGCCTTTCAGTTTTTCATGATGAATGAAAACCTTGTCAAGTTTCTTGATGATCCCTTGATGTTTCTCTTGAACCTTCTAAGAAGAGCATTAATTCCCAGTAAGTATGATGAACTGAGCTAAAATAAATTATAAGGTTCAAGTTTTTCTGATTGATGATTAAAAAGATGTTCAAATAGTTTTAGCTAGTTTGTCGTATCTGAATGTACACCCCCTCAACATTACCAGTAGTCACACTGTTGTTTTGAAATATTACCAAGGGAGGTGAACGGGCTTTGCTTCCATGACTGGTTTGGTGGCCTATGTAATGTTCAAGGCTTACTTTGGGACTTCAATCCAATCAGCTGTATTGATGGACCTTTAGCATTATTGGACAATTATTTGCCTGTCTGTGAAACAAGCTAGGGCGAGGAGCTCAATAACTTGCTAATCATCCAATTTGATCAAATTGTTGTCATGGAATTGTTTTATCACGACTGATCGGTTGCTCCCTTGGCTAAGGATCTTTAATTTCCAGACCTGAGAATGATCAAAACAAAGAAAAGGGACTTGCAGAGGAAGTACCAGCAATAGCTGAGGACCGTCTTGTGTGCCATACTTGAAGAGGCTCATGGGCCAAATGGAGTGTCCTCAGAAAGTTTTGATGCTCGTGAAGATCCAAAACACTTGATATGTTCTTAAAAGCACATGCCTGAACAATAATACACGTAGTTTTTTTTTTTGTTTACATTGAATATGTTTTCTGTATGCTTGTTAGGTTCTATCTCTTTGTTAACCAAATGAGTGGCTGTTGACTCTTTGTTTTGTATGTTACCTTACCTGATGCAAAGTTGTTTGATGCGGTTGCATTCTAATGATGTCACTCCTGAACTCAACGAGGCTCTGCAAGGGACGTATGCTAGTACTCCTCCATTTCTATCATTTTATTTGTGTGATAATAATATCCTTTGAATGTTGTCATATAGTTTGCTGATTGGATAAGCTCAGTTCTCATGTGTGCGGTATTGGATTCCTAAAGTTAAAAGTGACATCCTCACAAATTATCCCGAATGGCTGATTTTGCTGATTGGTTATTGCCAATGTTTAAGTAATACATACATCTTTCTGTTTTTTATATTAGGCTCTTCACCTTTTCAGCATAATCTAATTAACATCAATTCTGTTCCTGAACACAAACGAGGAAATTGCTCATTGCTTACTTCTTTTAAGCCTATTGTTTTCTCTTTCAATGGCCAGCTAATGAAGTCTCTTTTCATTGTGGTCCAACATCGATTGGTGTAAATGATGTTAACACATTTGTACCTTATCTTTCATGGAATAAATTGTTGTCCTGGGATCTTGCCTATCTTCAATTATTGATGATGAGTCAATCCTATCCTCATTGTGTAGATTCAATCTGCAATTAATGGGACTTGGAGAAAGTCCTCGAACACCACAGGATGGAGATGCGGGCAGGACTGAGCTTTCATTATGAAAAAGCATTCTGAAGTTCTTTGCTAAATGATGTTTATCATCTGTGTTGTTAATACTCTTCAAATGATTCTGATATGAAGCGACCTCTTCTTATGTGGTGTGTTCGTCCTTTGCAAGCTTTGGATCAAGCCATTCTTTAGTGGCCGAATCACAAATGGCTTGCGGGAAGACCCCATGTGCAGGTGGTTCTATATGCGTGAGCTAAGCATAAAATGAGATTTGCTAACAATATTACCGGTTAGATATCCACTTCATCTGCAGTTTTTTTTACTGGGACAGACTTTTCGTGGAAAAAGCGAATGCCATGGAATCCAATTAACGTGTTCCCCCTTAATGGCTCATAGTCAACGACACAGACCTTAATGGTTTGGCCGTGAGGCCCATTTCATTTTAGTTAATTCGGCCCATTTTCCTTTATTAATTTCGCAGCCCATTTCAATTTAATATTCGCCGGACCATTTTCTTTTAATTTCGTGGCCCATGTTTTTCTTATTTCTTTGACTTGATTTTTTTTATTCGGCCCACTCTCTTTTTATTTGCACACGCACACGCATGGCCCCTTGTCATTCTTTTGTTTTGCTGATCTAATCATTAAAGCATTTCACATAAACCCCATAATCTCTCCTTATCTTAGCCTAATACAGAACCAACATCCAGAACAACTGACATTTCCCTGCTCACTTTTGCTCATTCCGATTATACTGTTCATCATCTTCATCCATTATCGACAAGCCAAGAGTAAGATACAGTGACGTAAATACATTAATCGATTATGACATGGTTTCTACTAGGCTTAGTATTTTTAACAGAACTTCTAAAATCATCTAAATCTATACAAATAAGCTAAAGAATCAAAGAATAGTATTCAGATTTCATCTTGTTGTTTCATCAAAAATGTAAAAATTAGCAATGATTGATGGCATCAAAATCAACTTTGATCTAATTTTCGAATCGCCAAAGAACGAGCAAAAATATCAACTATGATAAGCATCACAGAAATTTGGAAATCAAACCAGATGACATTCAACACTCAACTAGCAAAAATACACCAACAAACAAAACGAGAAATAGATAGGAAATTCTAACAAACTCATAGATATATATTTTTTAAGGAAATAGGCTTACCTGTGAAGTCGATTGAACAAAGAAAATCGGCTCGCCAACCAAGGATTTGACGTGCTTAGCCACCACACTCACATCAGTAGTTAAGTCAACTAGTGACGTCGCTGGGATTCGAACTTGCACCTTTTGCGAGAAGCACAAGGCCCAAACCAACTACGCCACCAGAACGGGTGGTACTAGAAAATAAATAAATAGTAAAAAGTTAGAAAATATGAAATAGATATAGAAAATTCAAAAAATAATAAAAACATCATAAAATAGGAAATAGATAATAAAAATTTCAGAAAATAATAAAAAGTTAGAAAATATGAAATAGATAATAGAAAATTAAAAAATAATAGAAAATTAGAAAATCATTAAAAAATAATAGAAAATAAGGAAATCATTAGAAAATAATAAAAATTAGAAAGTCATTAGAAAATCAGAAAATGATAAAAAAAATTAATAAAAAAATAAAATAGAAAATTTCTAAAAAAATCCTATTGAATAGACTCTTAGAGTTTGACATCAAAATACTAGTGAACTAGCCTTTTAGATTATGTAAGCATGCATACAAACATGTAGGTTAACCAACCAATCAATCAATTTTAGGTACCGAAAGGGCGTTAACTAAATAGTTGACGTAATCAAATCCTCGTACCTTAGGAATCTCTGGTTGCGTAAAATGTGAAGCATTCCTCTTAATGCTTTCACTTGATTTCTAGCTACCATTAATAGGCTAGTGGCGGCTCCTTTTAAATAAAAACATTTTCGACTATTAAAGAACTTTAAAAATGAAAACGTCAAATGTCACGCGAGATAAGAATTTGGGAGAATCCGAGCTCGAGATTGTGAAATCAAAGAGCAAGTACCTGCTGGACCACCAAAGTCATAGACCGGATCAGATCGGACCCATTGATCCGGTCCGGTTCTTGAGTGGTCCAATGGGATCGGGAAAAATTTAAGAGAAGTCTAGAGAACTTCTCATTTGGCTGGTCGCCAGC